>JAOXNR010000030.1:837663-966603 GCA_028571225.1 Parsonsia alboflavescens
AAAAATGGAAACCGTTAAATTTGACCATTAGTTGACTAACTACTGCACTCATTAGTGTGCACGGTCAAGCACATACTGACATTTCTATCAGACTACATAAGGAGGAGGGTCTTCTCTCGTCCTACAACATGTACATCAGAGATTTCAGGGCCTTAGTTCAAATAAGTTTAACTCCAATGTTTGTCCCGAACATACAATGTGTAATAACGAGTGTGGAAACTAAAGGTCCTGAATTCGAATCACACAAATCCTTTTCAACTATTTAAAACCTAATTAGTTGGGTTCTCTATTTGAAATTAAGTGTTTTATTATATAAAAAGAGAATGTAGTTTAAATCATTTAAACTCAATAATTATCTTTAATAACTTTAAATGAGACTATTGCTAATTAGACATCAAACTTGAGGTTTATTGGTTCAAAGTATTACTATTTATTATTAAATTACCAAGACAGTTTTTTTTTTTATGTGTAATTGGCTATTATTGAGTGGGGAGGGAAGGGGAAGACGGTGAAAGAAAATTTTGATATGGATTAAGGCTCTCCACATCCACTAGCAACGACTTATAATAATCAATTCCTTTCACACTATCATTTGTTTAAATTTATGATCCACATCGTAGAGATTCAAAAATATTACTCCTTTCATCTGAAAAGCATGTCTCATATCTGATTTTGGATTATCCTAAATTGAATTTCTCATTTTTTAAATTAGTAAAAATTTTATTTTGACAATGCAATGAGTTAATGAACAAAATCAAATTTTTTATTAAATTATGTGCAAGATAAATTGAGATATTCAATTATGGATGTATATTTTTTAAATGAAACATTATTTTTGAAAGCAAATGACCTGCGAAATTGGAATAAAAGACGCAAAAAAAAATCATATAAATAGAATAATATATATAAAGCATTTTAAATTTTAAAATCTCGTATATTATGATTTATGTTATCAAAAACATAGCAGTAATATTTAATTTTTATCCAAGGAACAGTAGCCTGGTCCTTGTACAGGAGGAACTAACTGTGCAAAACCTGTTTGCTTTTTTTGGGGGGAATGAGGAAATCATGGTAAATCATTACTCCCATGAAGAGGCCCAAAAATCCAATTATGTAATGATTAGGAGTCGTTGGGGTAATTGTCTTGGGTATGTGTACCCAAGCCAAGATCGGAGAGGGAAATCTATCATACAATAAAGACCAGAGTGAACACATGCGAACGAATCATCTCTACTCATGTCCTCCAAAAGTTCTTAAAAAAAATGTACCTTTTCGTATAATTTGTCTTAGACTAAAATAAAACAGGTATATTTATAATTTATTTCCTACAAAAATGAACTTATTGTGATTAGAAAATAAAATCTATTACTTTTATTATTATTATTAAGTTGTATTTAAGTGCATGCACATTGTGTAATTCACTTGAAAATCCAAATACCAACAAATTTCATTCCATAATGTAAAATATCCGGAGATGGCTTCTGCAACCGGCACCGGTTGCAGCTGTTGCTGGCGCCGGCTGGGGTTGTTCCTCATTTCCTGGCTTGTCTTTTCAACCTTTCTTCCATCGTTTGATTTGGCCTCAAATTGTAAACTTCTTGCACATGTTTTTGGTCACTTAGAACATGTATTCAAGTCATCTAAAAGGTCATATAAATCTTCCACCTTAAATACATTGCAAAGCTATTTAACTTGCACTTCATCAACAAGTTTAACATCTTAAAACATGGAATAATTTTCAAATTGTTCATCTTTGATTTGCACCAATGCCATTTTTACATAAACTTAATCCTTGAATCCTCATTCTTGTATTTGAATTATTAGTCTTTATATTTCACCTTCATTGCATATAATATGTACTCGTGTAGATCATCACATGAGGGACCATTTTCAGAAGGCAATTATAAATTCTCGTATTTGAAAAATAGATCTTTATAAACACATTTTCCTCCATGAATTCTCTTTTCATTGAACTTCTCCATCAATGTCTTCCTTGATGATTTCATTAGTGATATAATTAATACTTAATCTAAATTAATGGGGCATTCAATTTTAAATGGAGGAAGTAAGACATGAGTTTAGAAATGACAAGAAAAACGTTTTTATGTAAAAATGAGAAGAGAATAATAAAAAAAAATGAAGTCGTAAAATCTTCTCATCTTATTAGTTATTAGTTACTCCATCCATCCTTAACTATAAACCACTTTTAATCATTTTATCAATATTAAAGTAAAGGTTCTAACAAAACAGTTGAGGTACATATGAGATTCTAATCTCGACATTGCTAGTTAAAGAAAAAGTTTTGTAAAACTTTTTCTTTTCAAAATATCCCTATGAGAAAAAATATTAAAAATGAGTAAAAAAGAATATTTTATGGAGAAAATATATGGATAGTATTAAAAAAAAAAGTTAAATAAAATATTTATTAAATAATTAATAATAATGACTGATAATAAGATATAAAGAAATGAATTCAAATCACTTGCACCTCATGACAGGAGTATTAGGAAATTTCGCTTATACCCTTAACACGCATCCTTGATCTCTTTCTTTCAGTTCCCGATACGGGTGAGAAACTTCAATTCCTTTGTTTTCTTTCTATTAGAAACTTCAACCCAATGGTGTTGACCAAAATTCTCAAGAAGTACCATATCTTCTTTTCTTCCCATATTATCCTCCGTTCCAAAACCTACCCCAAAGGAGCATTTTATTTAACATAAACTGTTTTGTAATTTAATATAGGAATTTAAAATTATTTTTTAAAACTCTAGAAAGTAATTTAATTAAAAACAACTTTGAAATATTCTGATTCTATTTTTCTTTTTCCTTTTCTTTTGTCCCAACTACTTTTTTTTTTCTTTCAAAATTTTAATTTTTAGCCCAAAGAAAAAATAAAAATATTCACACTTCTATTTTTATTAGTTATTGCCTCCTTTTATAGTTAAATATTTATATTTCTGATGGAATTCGGAAATGATCTTCGAATCATTCATAATCATGAATATGCCTGTAAAGAAGTTAGATCCATAATAGAAGACATCTTGAAATGCACGTCTATGGTGCATAAGTTACAAGTTCGTTACTGATTTATAAACTATCTTTGTAATCTTTCAATGACTCTCAAAGATGGCGAGGAGTGATTTAAGTTTTATTATATACATCAAATGTTGAAGATATTTAATCGTGATATGAAAGATTAATGAAAAAAGTTAAAGCTCACCGATACGTAATATGAAATTCAATGAGACCTTCCTTAGTTTGTTGAAGATCAGTGACATAGAAAGGTCAATTGGAAGGAAATTACTACCTACTTTCCCTTTAATATTAATTCGAATCTTAAATATTGAGCTTGATATTTAAGGCACATTTGAGTCATTCGAGTCATGTCCGTTCCACCATATATTCAACATTCTTTTCTTGTTATGGTTAAAGAGCTAGAATTGAGGCATATGGTAATGATGAAGTGCTCCGTGGAATAGACGTTAAACAAGAAGTAACGAAAGTGGAAGTGGCAGCATTATTGGCATTTTATTTTCGCCGTGGGTTGGAAAGCGATTCGTCCATCCGTTTTGACTATATGAAAGAGCAGCGTAATGAATGAGGATATGATATCATATCAAACTTTTTTTTTTGTTTGTTTTTTCTTTTCTTTCCGGAGAATAAAATGATGAATGTTGAAACAGTGTCTGAGTGAGTGATAAGAGAGTATGAGAGACGGTACTGAGTACTTGAAAAGGTGAAGACATTTTTCTCTTTTCGTGCCTTGTTTCCATGTCTGATAACGACCCCTCCACACGGCAAAAGTCATAAAACAAAAAAGACACTTAATTCCTCAATACATATATATATATATATATATAATATTTTGACGGTGAGCAGGTTTGTGTATTTGGAGGTCCGGGGTAGAAGGGTTGGTATATCACTTTATATTATATTTATAAAAATTTAATACATATTTTAAAAAAATAAAATATTTTTAAGATTTATTTAGTATATAAGTATATTTAAAAAATTACTTTATTTGTTCGGAATTAAATGTTTCATTTTGACTTGTATAAATTTTAAAAAAATAAGTTGATTTAATTCATTTTATACTAAACAATATCAATTTTTTTTAAAAATAGTAATTAATTTATTGAATAAGATATTTATTTAATTCTGGACAAAAGGAATATATTTTATATAAAATTTTATTTAATTATATAGTTATATATTTTAATAATAATAATAATAATACTTTTTAAAAAATAAATGTAAAAATATATTAAATTGATAAAAAATTTGCAAATTACAAATAAAATAGTTCAGGTTGACCGGGCATAGTCAAGCTAGAACTTGAACTAAAAAAATTTCGACGAGTACACGCATTGTCACTCAAATTTAGGTGTTAAGTTTCTATTTTTATTATATTTTTCAACTTATGTAATCTTTTCGTTAGATTTATAACTTATCAAGACGAATAAAATCTATAACCTGAGAATAGGTCACATAATTTGCCTAATTCCAATAGTTTACTAGTGTTTTGATCTCGAATTGATGACTTGAGTGCTGATATACCGCTTTAAGATTAATTTAAATTTCTTAATTCTTGTAGCATATTTTTATAAATCTTGACTTAGTAGTTCTCAATTTAAGTATTAAATATTAATAGGTCTTGCATCAATGCGATAATTCTTCCTAATTCTTCTTAATTCTTGTAAAGAAAACAAAAAACTTTAACAAAATTAGGAAAATAATTTTATAATTTATTCCTGATAAATAAGAAGACTCTAATTATATAAATATATGCATGCACGAGAGTGTGCACACACACATACATACATACATACATACATATATATATAGACCTTAATGTAAAAATTACTCCCTCCTTCCGAAAATGAATATCCCAATTTGATTTACAGATATTTTAATAAAAAAGTTTGACTTAATTTATTAATATATTGCATTGTCAATTTTCATAATAAATTTTTTACTAATTCAGGAAATAAGAAATTCAATTTCGAACAATCTCAAATAGAATACGTGACATTTATTTCCAAACGGAATGAGTATCACTTTTCTTCCCTACCGAGGAGATAACCAACAAGTTTACATATACACGTTTAAATTTTGAAGTTCGATTTTTTTCATCATCTATTTATTTTTCTTATTCATGTTTGTCAATATATTGATTTTATCTTATAAGTTTGTATTTTTATATTATCATTTTTGCATAAGACATAATTTGTTCTTGAAAATCTATAATGTAAGTGGGAAATGAAAACGAAAACTATGAAACCTTTCACTATATTATAATAGAAATTCCCCACAAACATTAACCTTCATTTTAATTTGAATTATATTTTGTGCCTAATGAAATTATTGTTGATATAATCAAATTTCTATTATGTAATATTATTTTTATTTTTTAAATAATAGACGCTTTAAGACACACTTTCATTCACTCATTTTTATAATTTAAAACACTCACGCCCATGCGCTCGCACACTCACATCATGTGACTTAACATATAATATGTAAGTTATACGCGTGAGATCGCTTTGACCACATCCTTAACCTTAGATGTTCGAACTGAAAAGTTTAATTGTACATTTAACTTTATATTTTGCCGAGAATATTTCGATCCTTCAATTCAACGAACCTCAGTTATTTTCTCATCCCAAAAAAAGGACTTACAATACAGTAAAACTTGTATGTCTAGATTCAAAAAAAATTATATATATATGAAACAAAATAATTTAACTTTTGACAAAAAAGGGGAAAATAATTGAAGCCGAACACTATATCTCCAATATGTCTGCTTCCAGCTGTAAGGCCGGTGGGGGAAGCCAGGGCAATTGAGCACACAATGTCAAAAAGGAAGAAACTAGTTTGAGCTCAGGTTGCAATCATAACCACTTTGATTAACTTCTTGTTTGCTTTTCTTTTACCTTTTCTGATTCCCGTAGGCCAACAAACAAAGCTCTTCCTACATGAATCTCGACACATTTATAAATTTTATTTGGGCAGTATTTCTTTTTTGTTTTTCTAAAGCTTTATCAGAAAAAGAAAGGGCGTGGGCTATCTATGCCCTATCTAATATGATCATGTATTGGGGTTGTAGGACCAGATATTATCATCCAAGAATCTAGTGCTCGGTTGGTTGGCTTCTTTCTTCTTTTCTCAAGTGGTCTTAAACATTCAGTATCCTTTTGTTTTTTTTCTTTAATGGCTAATATTAGTAAATAAATTGGAGCATAAATGTTACCACAGTCAAAGATCATAACATAATTCAAGTGTGTTAAATCCACCATTTATAGGAAAGCTCCATATAAACTTTGGAGATATGTATAAAAAGACCAGAAGATGGAAAGCAATCTACCCAACAACCAAAAAAGAATTCATGGATTCAGATTACAAATAGAAGCTCTCTTGGGCAACAAAATTTGAACTATGGGAGGATGAAAAGTACCTGTAACATCATCTTGTGCAGACTACACAGTTTCTGCAACTATTAACTCAGGGAAATTTGATGTCAATGATTTCTATGAATGCTAGCTAAGACTGTCAAAGATTCTTCTCATCATTTACATAAACACATGATATCATCAAACCAAAGCTTAGTTTAGGAACAGCAAGTCCTAAAAATCTCACCACGCAGTACATCAATCGGAGTGTGTTCAAGAGTGTATTTCTCAGGACCTTGATACATGCCGGTTTTTTCCAAGAGTGCGAGCCCTTCTTCTCTGCCATATCTTGAGGCATAAAGCTTGAGGTATTCAATATCCTGGTGAACCAAAAAATAAAAGGGGTGTCAGATAATGCAATCAGTTACGTAAATGAAGAATTAATGAGTTGATAAATGTAGTTATAGGAGGATTTCGATTCCTTTTCTTAGTCTCAAAGACATTTGTTCAGGTGAATCCCAGAGAAAATCTTGGGAGAGTCAGGAAATAAGAGGGGCATTTGATGCAAGCTTTGGCATGAATAAGGAGTCAGGCTTTCATATTTACATTAATATTACCTAGAGAAACAAAAAAAATGTCATGCCAGTACCTGCAAGCCACTCAAAAGCCGCTCTAATCTTAGCGAAGCCACAGGCTGCTGCGAAGATGAAAACACCTGACCTGGGTAGAACAAGACACCATCTCCAGGAGGGAGACCACGTCTAAATCTTATCTGGATGAAGATGCAAAAATCATTAATATTATGTCAAGCAGCAGCAGCAAAAAAATTCAATAAAAAACAGAACATGAGGCCTGCGGTAACCTCAGCACTGGGAACTGTAGCTTTCTCATAGCAGTTGGCACCCCAATAGAGAAAACCCGTTCCCCCTTCTTTCCATACACGCCACATCACCGCACGATGTTGTGTACCTCGCATGCCTAGGTGCCAGTTAGGATGAGGATCAGATGGACCCATGCATACATATGTCCACCATTCCTGTGCAAAGGTTTAATTATAGTGAGAACCAAAGACAGTTTCTGAGATTTTCAAGAACTCAGTCAAAACAACCTAGTTTCTGAATTAAATGTTTAGCTAGGTCAAGTAAAATGAACTATATCTATGGAAAACCTCAATAGTAATGAACATAAGAGAGGTTAAGCTAATACAAAACACAATGGATGTAAGAAAGCAGAAATCAACTATACTAGCCATCAAGAAACTGATGTCACAGAGAAAGAATTGAATCTGAACTTCATCTATATGCAGATCCCAATATCTCTTGCATGATTGATAGCTCAAAGATGGAAACAATAATGAAGTTTGCTTACTTTCTTAGTAAAATGCAAATGCCAAAGTACACATTACCTCACCACTCTCAGGTTGTATTTCCGAAATGATATCTTTTGCCAAATCCTCTCGGTTACCAATCACCCACTCACTGCATAAAGAGTCAAAATCATCACCATGCATAGAGTGATTAATATGCAGCCAATGCTTTTCACAACATAGGATTACTCCACAAGCTCACCATTTAAAACAAAATCAAACATATAAACAAGACAACTTGGTTCTGTCAAACTACTCATAAATAATTTTAATCCCAAATAAAGGACGGTCCCAAGCCCAGAAGTAAAGAGGGGCAGGGGGTAATCCCAATTAAAATCCATCTATCACGCTCAATGGCAGAGATAATCAGGACAGGCACTCAATCAGTAAGTAATAAATATTTTTCAATATAAATAAGCTTAAAATTTAAATTAAATATTTATAAATAATATACTACTTGCAATAATATATCAATGTAAAAGATACAATAATAAATAGATAAAAATATTGTTGCAACTATCAAGTACCTTTTATCATTGTCATGGTGTCATCACTGAGACTTCAAATTTTGGAATGAATAACTAATTTATTTCATTCAACTAATTAATTTACTAAATGCACAATTTGATTTAAATAATTTAAATAGTTATTTAACACTGCTGTGAGCTACAAATAATCTACTACTCGTAGTTCTATTTATTAAAAAGTGGGCCGAAATAAATTTTCAGAGGAAGTCTAAGTTGAATATAAAATATATCAAAGTAAGAAAATTTTTCCATAAAGCCCAATGTTCAAAGCCATATAGATCTGCCACATGCCTCTGCAGACCAATTAGCATGATCAGTCTAATGTACATAAATGTAAAGAAAATCAATCCCAAGTTATGGAACTAACTATCTACAAAGTTGCTTTTATTTTAGGTGTCTCAAACAATAAATGCAATGATTCAAAGTTGTAAAACTACTAGAATCCAGAAATGTGATACAAATAGTTGACCTCAATACCTAGTGCAGTATATTTGAGTATGTGGGCGTAGGAACTCTGGGACTTTCAGAAAAGCCTCAAAATTATTAGAAGCAAGTGGTGCATCACTTGGACCTGCAATAAGTTTAATAGGCATCAAAAGAATAAATATAAATGAACACACATCCATCAAAGTAAATGAAGTATTTTCTTCCAGTGCAGATGATATTTGAGATTAAACACAACCAAATTGAAGAAATTAGCATTTCGTGGAACAAACAGTTTGGTGAATCAGATATCTTTTCCCTGTCAAGGTGTATAGAAAGTACACACAGAAGAAAGTGTGATGAATTTAAAGAACTATAGATGGCAATATTAGTCTCAATACAAGATTTTAGGTAGAAAGAATAAGAAGAAAAACAAGACATTAATAGGTATGGGTAGCGAATAAAAAAAAATTAGCATTTGACCAAAAGGCAGGTATACAAATCTGTACCACAATAGTATGTAGTCAATATACGGGCATCAGGTGCATAGGCATGAATCTCTCCAGCCATGTTACGAATGGCATCATAATGGTCGACATTCAGGGGCTGCAAGAATTAATAGAAATTGGTCATGTGTGCAAAATTTGTATTGATGGAAAAATCCACTACCAACAATTTTTCTCTTGCACCAACAATGAACAAACATCGATATCACATGGTAAACCAAACAGAAATTATTCCTCCCTCTGTCCAAAATTGAATCCATATTTCTCTTTTGAAACATCAAAATATGAATGTCCACTTTTATAAATAAACATATTTTCTATCTAAAATTTTCACATTTCAATAATCACATTTAGCAAATAAAGATAATATAGTAATTTATCCATGGTCATAGTTAGCAAGTAAAGATAATATAGTAACTTATCCATGGTCATAAGTTTTCCTTAATTTTTGTGCCAACTAAAACTGCACTTTCAATTTTGGACAGGGGAGTATGAAAGGAAGTTCAATATGTATAAAAAAGGTTGATCAACAAAATAGGTGGTAAAACATGAATTAAAGTTACTCTGTTTATAAGTAGGTGGAAAAAAACACAGGATATTAAAAAACACAAGAATATATTCTAGCATAACATTACCTCATCCCACAGGTAAAAGTATGCCTTTCTCCAATGATTTTTTGTCTTCAATATCTCAACTTCTCTTTGTAAGTAATCTTTCCTTGTATCACCACTAATCGGATAAAATGATAAAAGTCACATCATTACTATGATATCAGGAAAACAAACAAGAGCAAACTCAGGAATGAAAAGGGTTGTTTACCAAGAAACAACAGGACCATATGGCACGGCATAGGCAGCAAGCCGTGGATCAGAAAAATACTCATCTGATTTTGGATGATCAGCTACAGAAGCAAAGAGATAATGGAGATACATCAGAATCAAATTGGATGAGAGAAAGAGTGCGAGATCACAACAAAAACTAGCAACTAGCCAGATGACAGTTTACTAATGGAAGTTCTTAATCAAAACCTGGTTAAATGAGATTTCCCAATTTAACTCGCAGTACTTGGTCTATTTATAAGTAGGTGATATAGTTCAGATAGGATTTATGTTGATGAATCATAACAAAACTACAACTCCAGTACCTGGCCAAGGGCAGGTGTATGTCAAAACTCGCATGCTATCACCCCATCTGCAGAAATATGGGCTAATTTTATATTGAAGTAGCCACTTAAAATGCAGATTTAGGGCTTCATACCACTCACTGCTTCCATGCTCAACACCAAAACGATCTTCGATCACTGTATCAGAGACCTGATTATAGCTAAGGAAACTCATACAATGTATTGAATATTAACAAATGTAGCACAAACCTCAAAACAGATTAGGAAAGAGTTCTGATATATTCTTGCTATATTATGGTAACATATAAGAGATGTATAAAATCTTGTATGCATCTAGAAAAAATAGCCCGATGCAGCTCCTCTTGCACTAGTTTAAGCTTTAAATGAAAAGGGCCACATATAATAAAAAGAAATAGAAGAGAACATCCAGCACATTTTGCATGTATAACCTAATTCAGCAGCTATATTTGGCAAAACACATGTTTAATCAAAGAAACATATCAGTCAACCAAAATACTTTCATTCATTACACACTCAGAACACATCAGAATCTACACATATCTGCTTAGCAAAAATCCCCACTATCTTGATAAAGAAATCAATCCAGGAGATGTATGGATAATTCTACATGTTCATCTTTCAATTAAAAAACATGGCGTCAAGGATACACCAATAACAGCAGGAACAGAAGGAGTTTCTGGAAGAACAAAATCCCAAACTGTCAAACTGATCTTCAGTCGTATTGAAAGGTTTGAGATGGCATCCTCATCCATCATATCTGGTGGACCATTATCTAAATGGCAATCAAAAAATGATGGGGACAGAAGAACTCTTCTCAAAGATGAAGTTGCAGACTTCATTCTTTCTACCTAGAAAAAGAAGAGAACTTAAAATGAAAAATCCAAGAGCACAGATATGGTAAGATCCTCTTGCACATTAATGTGAAAGACACACACCAATTCGTCCACTGGTTTTCCATCATTGGGCTCCAATACTTCAAGACAGTTTCTAAGTTCTCTGCATATTTCATGTTTCTCAGATTTCACCAGGCAAGTTGCTGCAGATCTGTGATAAATCAGAATGAAAAAATGTACATCAGTGTACAGTTAAAAAGCTTAACTAATGAAACAGTCCATGTTCAAGTCAAAGTCAAGACATAAATCTGACATAACAAAACTAATATTTAACTGAAGAAAACAGGAAAGACATTCACTCTGCATCAGCTCTTGTAGCAGTAATTATTAGTTCTCCTTCATATTGACCAGGAGGCTGTGCATTTGGAACATCCACAGAAAGCCAAATAACAGTTGTTTCACTGCAAAAATAAAACAGTACGGTTATACATGGAGGAAATCATTTATATGTGATTGGACTTTTGTATTTTATATTGAGAGAGAGAGAATACCCTGGAAACAAATTTAACTGACAGGTTGGCATATCCAAGGGTACAAGAGCATCAGGAACACCCAAAACAGGAACTACTCGCCTTACTGACAAAGACCGGCCAACTATCAACCTGCAGTGGACTCATGATATTAGAGCTCTACATCTCAACTTATCTGCATCAAAAGATTCGAAAATAGCAGGGCCAGGAAATCAACCTATCCCCAGCAATGGAGCATAAATCAGTACACTGGACTTGTACAGTTCCAGCAATACTGGAACCCCATGAAACCTTTGGTCTTAAACCAATTTGAATACTCTCTCTCTCATTTCTTGCTGCTAATAGAGATATCTTCGAGATAAACAAAATGTCAAATCACAAGGTAATTTTGTGACAGATTAATATGAATTTTCAATAGCATACAAATTACAGAAAAAGCATTCCACAAAAAGAAGTCCCAAAGTAAATCAAAATTGATAGCATTCCAAACGCAGCCATGACCAGCAAGTGAAGAACAAAAAGAAGTTGCAGACTAAAAAGGTAACATGAAACTGGAAGAAATGAGCCACCACTGTATAACAAAGACCTAAACCAGTATTGCCATATTTGCATAAGCTCCTGCAGAGTTACCCAAGGAGGTTAGACGTAGCTGCTCATTTTCCCCCTTATAGATAAGGAAAAAGTATTTTTCTTAAATGATAAATCAAAATAACAGAAAGACCCCAAAACCTGTGGTCAACTAGTTCAACAAGACTCCCACAGCAAAGAAAAAAGAAAAAAGGAGTTCAACAAGCCTGGTAACCACAGAATGAGGCCCAATTGAAAGACCGTTGGCTTCTTATATGCAAATGAATTCTAAAACACTTTTTCCAAGTATTCTTTAGTTTTTACAAGCATATACAATGACTCCTGGTATAAGAAACCAAACAACATATAAACTAACAAGATCAGCATCCACAGGATAAATGCTAGTAATGAAGTGTTGCTAGCAATCTTACTGGTTCCAGTGATCTAGGCATATCTTGTGGTCCAACATTAGCTGTGCTAGGCATGCACCACACATGCAGTAAGTCTGAAGAAGGAATTTTTGTAGGGTCAATAGCACCTCTTAACCTACTAGGGTCATGAACATCATTCTCATTCCAACCATATGCCGTCCCTCCTCCAGCAACACCTTCAATTGGTGGCACCATCATTTCCTGATGATTCTCTGCAAAAGATATCAAGAAGGCAATGACCAGAGAGAGAAAGCATTACTAAACTATTATCTACATTTTGAGCAATGCGTATAAGAGATAATAAATCAAAGGAGCAGCACTGGAATAAAGATCCAATCACATAGCAGATAACTACATATGAATGTCAAATATTAGCATATGGGCAGGTCCCAACACCTTTGATGGTCCATCTGGTAGTAAAATACAGACTACCCAAGAAGTTCCTCAATTAACTTATTTCCACCATAATTTCAAACTGATAAAAACCTTAAAGAAGAAATCCATATGATGAAATCATATCTGTCTGTATAATTCCTAGTTCATGAACTATAATTGAAAATCATGCATGGTGGCAGCTTGGTAAAAGTTGTTCTTACTAATAATTCAATCCTCATCCCATTGAAGCATAATGCATCTGAAATATCCGGCATTTGTAGTCTACTATCTCCCCTATTACCAAAACCATTCACTGTTTAATAAAAGAAATTCTATACCCTCAATCAACTTCAGTATTCTACCATCAACCAAAAAAAAAAAAGGAAAGAAAGAAAGAAAATCATCTTTAGTAAGTAACCCAGAAACAGGAACTGAATAAGTCTATGCCTGCCGAATTTTAAAAGCTATTCCCTAGATTCCAGGCTATAAAACCAGCGATACATTCAACATCATAAAATCTTTTCAGTTACTCTGTATTATTCAAACAGAATCAGAAACCAAAACATTCAAAAAGGTCACTACAGATTTTCTCATCGTCCACGCCAAAATCAACTGAAATCCTATCATCCAATCCGAACCCCCCAAATTGAAAGCATTCTATTTTCGGCCCTTTAATAAAACTGCAATATATATCAAAGTGACATAGAAAAATCAAATATCTGAGATAAACTTCGGTAATAAACCTTCTAACACACAAAAAAAATAAATATGAAAAAAACACAACATATTAAATCTTTACATGCAAACTGCTAATAGTAATAATAACAGAGGATGATTGATACTAACCAGAATTCTCCATTGCTCTCTCTGGGGAAAAATAAAAAAAAAGAATTCAGTTAATTGAGTTTTCCTGAGTATTCTAGAGCTAATCTTGGTGATGATCGCCGTTCAAACCAAATGCAAAGAAATGATTTTTCCCAGGGTGGCATTTTTTTGGTTGATTAAGTAGGCATGTGGCAAAAGGGCAAGTAATATTGACACTCCTGATTTTGCTAAGTGCACTTCGATTCAGGTTGTAAAGCCGTGTGTAGATGGTAAGATAGGCGGTGACCGGTAAAGGGTGCTAGGTAAAATCTGGGGGATAGCCATGGCATTTTATTTGTCACAGGAATTAATTGAAGCAAATGATTAATAAATCACGTCACGTGGCAGTTAAAAAAGGGCCAAAGATGGTTGCGCAACGTTCTTTGATCCGAGCGCCCTAAATAAAAGTAAGGGCAACACATCCAAACTCTTGACCTTCATGTGCAAAGCCATTTGGTTGGCACCCGGTGGTGATACTTATCCTCTCTATCTTAAAATTAAACAATTTATTTTGATTTAATTAAGAATGAAATATATTCTTTAATTTAAAAAATTTATCAAATTATTCTTATTTATAGTAGTAAGATTATAACTATTAACTAGAGGGCCAATTATTCTTTCAGATATTTCAACCAGTGGAGTGATTAAAAAAATTATAATGATAACTCGATCGATAATATGAAGGCATTTTTTTTATTATGATTTGAATTTTTTTTTGAAATTTAATCATTTTCATTAAAAATAAAATTATTGAGTTATAAGAAAATATTTTTCTATTTTTAAATTTTATTATAAATTTAAATTGAAAAAATATTGTGAATAATCTTCGAGATAAACTCATAATAAAAAAGGGAAAATAATAAGTGTTCTAATTATTTATTTGGCTTAAATTAATCTTGTTAGACACATGTTCATTTATAGTCTAAGTTATTTAAAAATTATACCTTCATTTTTCCTTTTTTCTTTTAATTTCTAAAAGAATTTACACTTTGTATTATTTTTTTGTTTCTCATTAAAAAATTTTAAAATTTTTTGTAAGAAAATGTACAAATGCACATGTTAATTATATTCAAACATACAAAAATTGAATAACTCATATTGTTTAATGTAATTCTTAATATATATTTCAAATTAAAATTTATTTATTTCAACCTTTAAATTTTTAAAAAATTAAATTAATTTTTTCATCTAATTTATAGTTTTAATTATTTTCCATATTAGTTACTTTATTTTCCTGATTTCAATGTAGGAAAATAATGTGCATTAATTATAATCATTAGATATAAAAAGAATAAATATAATTTTTAAAAATATAGAAAACAAGCAAAAAATGAAAATGAAAAATAAAAACAGAAGGTAAAAATGCAGAACGAAAAATGATAAAAAAGAAAAAATAAAAATAAATCACTTTAAATTTAACATTAAAAAATAAATATATGAATTTTTAAAGAAATTTTAGTTTCAGGAAAAAAAATAAAAATATTCTTTAGTTCAATGGAGAAATTAATATATAATCTATCTTGCATCAAAATGTTTTCACCTAGAATTCTCGAAAGGGAATTCCATATTCCATATTCATATGTATATGGAATTCCCTTTGGAATTTTTAGAATTTAGAACTTCTTTATTATCATTTTTTTTTAATTTTTTGATTTATTTTATTAATTATTCTTAATATCTATTATATATTTAAATTGAATAAATAAAAAAAAGAATTCAAATACAATACAAATATATATAATTTATTAATTTATATATTAGATTATTTATTTATTAATATTAAATAAATATTATTTAATTTATTAATATTAATAATTAAATATTAATATTCAAATTTAATAATTTGAATTAATATTTTATACAATCTAAAAACTAAAAATACAATTTAGATTCTATCTTCTTTCTAATTAGACATTGAATTGCTAATTTTTTTTTATTCAAATTGAAATTCAATTCTTTTCCTTTATAGATTTCTATTTTTATGAATAGAATCGATAAGTCTCTGATATTTTTTCTTAGTGATTTAGAATAATAACAAGTAAGAGACTGATTAGAAATTTCTATTTCTGGATTTAAAATATCTTAATGTTAGTATATTCCTTTTATTAATATCCTAGTAGAGGCGTTTCTCTTGATTGAATAAAAAAAAAGAAGATCGTTAAGTCTAGGTAAGATATATGACAAGCCTATTTAACATCGTTAATAATGAGACTTACAAAAAATATTCAATTTTTAAACTTATACACAAACACGACAGACCCTTTCTAGATATATTGGTTTTGTTAACAGGGTGGCTCATGTCACGATTTTGACTTCAAAAATTCACCAACTAAAGAAACTAATCAAATAATCTTATATCATATGGAAAATAAATTGATAAAATAGTGAAAGTAAAGGTTGTTAAAAAAAAATTCTAAAATTTTTAAAGAGAAAATATATTAAGAACACTCCTTTTTTATGGGATAATTTAAATGCTTTTTAAGATAAGGAGAGAAATGCACTCCACTTAAAAAATTACGTTTATCAAATTATTATCTCAAATAACCTCCAGCCTATATTAGATTAACACAAAGGTCTGCCCCGGTGCTACTTCAATCCCATATAAATCATATGTTCCTTGACCTTTACAAAGACTTCTTTCGCCGAAGTATAACATAAGAAGCAAAAATCTTTAATATTCATCAGTTTGAATACAACAGACAAAAGAATACATGATACATACAGAGGAATGTTCAAACAACATAGATATTCCGAAAGTAAAGCCAGAAGAATGTCAAGATCTGCTTTGAAACTTCAACGTCAAATGTTGCAATGATAAATCAAGCTCTTCATAAATGCCTGGAATGTTACCATAAAAATCAATAACCAGAAAGACAATAAATGTGAAGAATCAAAAAAGCATCAAACTTATAATAAAGTTTAAATTCAATAAACAAGCCAAGCTAACTCAGGACAAGAAAGCAACCTTTTAAAGCAAAACTAGTACACATAAACAATGGCGGAGAGCAATCTCACCAAGTTATGCAGGTATAGAGGATATTTTAATTCACGCAGACCTAATCATGAAATGTATAATAATACATTCTAAAGTTATTGAGCCGTCTTTAGATTTTATCACACAATCAAATTATTACTCAGAACTCCAGACCGTCAACCATTGGCATGTTCAGCTGTGCCAAATGCATGTATACACATGTTGATATCTATCTAATACGCATTCATGATTTCTTGGTTGATGCTATCAGAAAATAGACAAGATAACAGTACACCCAGCCAATGTCTAAACAGACATGCATTTCACAGTTCAGTTGCTCACACTCTTATATAGAAGATGTGTTGGGCAAATGATTTTTTCACACTGCAGATCGCATTTCAAGTGCTTATGGTTCAAAGTCCCACATGGATTACCTTTAAATATAGCAAATTGCATGGTACATTACCAGAAAAGCAGCAAAGCTTTGCAAAACCAATTATGTAATACTATAGTCCAATAGCCCTATAATGCAAGATTGCACAAAGAATATATATACATGTGAAAGATCAAATTGCTACTATAAAACAAGGAATACCAAAAAGGTTAAAAGAAACCAAAAATAGATCTTGAATGCAAATAAAGAGATACAAGTACAGCAACATGTTTCAAGCGTCTGAAGACTGTAACAAAGAGCACATCTTCAACTTATCTTATTGACAGTTCAAAGGAAACATTGATGCTCCAGAATTAAATTTCAGGGTAACAAAAATTTCTTTCATAGAGCCCTAATGTCATGTTCTGATGACCTTCTAAATCAATTGAATGTAGTATCCTCCGAACCACTGAAACAATTGTTTCTCAACACTCAACAATAGTTGTGTCTAAATATCCAATAATATATCTTCAGTGTCAATAGATGTAAGTTTAATTTCAATTGCTAATGGTGTCAATATTTCGGCAAAAATATTCTAACCTATTTGTCATATAACCTGCTCGCTTACTTAAATTTTATGCAATATCTTGATCTTCTCGATAACAATGGAACCCAAGTTTCAATGTCCAAAGTACAGAAAAAGGCATCAATCACGGGAAAATTTCCCAGTATAGGAACAGGAAAATATACCGTTTGCAGAAATCAGTAATGTGTTTTGAGCTGTTGTAAAAAATAAACCACATCAGCACAACGACCAAGGTATCTTCAGGTGTTAAGGAGTTTAATGATTACCACAAATCACAAACTTGAAACAATATTAGAAATTTTACTACATCATTTGAACACTTAACCTGTAGATCAAACCTGTTGAAAGAAGCCTAATTTCTTCATATACTCTTATAGTTCAGATAAAAAAAATCGTAACCAAGAATAGAAGTACTCAATAAACATATCAGATGCTTGTCAAAATGAAGGATACTGAAGAGACAGCGCTCCCACCAATCCAACATGTAAAGTCCAAAAGTAACATTATAAAGATAAATCTTGCGCTGGATCCAATTCATTGCAAGATTACCTGAAAAATAGCAAGACAACCATAATAGATAGTTTCTTGAAATTCACTTTCTATTAAAATCTGCCTTGTAATTAATATTCATTCTACCTTCAGATCTGCTTGACTTCGAACACTGACTTTTAATTCTCAACAAGAGGAGAAGCATGAAACCACTGAGCAAAAAGAATCTTACCTTTAAATCGGAAGTTTCGGAACGGTTAAAAGTATTGATCGTAAGTTCCAGAGTAAATCCTGATGCAGAGAAATGGGAAAAAATGGTTTAGAAAACCTGAAAAGAAACGGAGAACAGTGGACGAGCATATGAGGTCTTGGAGGCGCCACGGTGGCGGAGATGGAGCTAACCTGGGTGTTGCCTTCAGCTCAGATGAATGAATCGACACCGGCGAGAACGTACAAATCTGAGACGAGAGACGGTATATGGGCCTTGAAAGTTTTCTCTCTTTGGGCCCAGTAACCACAATATTCAAACTTTTGTCAATTCGGGCTACAAAAATGAGATTTCTTAACTGGGCTCAGTTCCATGTTTCTGATGTGAAATTTATAAATTAAATATAATAAAATTTAATATTATGTTCCATGTGAAGTTTATAAATTAAATTTTTTAAAAACTTTTAAAATACACGAAAAATGAACATAATATTAAAATTTAAAAAGTCTCAGGGTAAGGGATCCTTTTCTGGTGTTAAATTAAATGTCAACCTAATATGCAGAGTTGAATTTTAAATATAATTGGCATATGGTTTTGAGTTATAAGATAATTTACATAAATAAATTTGAATATGCATGGGTTGGAAAAAGCTGCGTGTCCGCAATTTGTTTAAATAAATTATCAAAAAAAATTTGTCCAATTTAATAAGTATATTATTATAAAATTCAGGTGAATTATTTTTTCTATTTTCAAACTCAAGAAACATTCATTCTTAGTTTTCTAGACATAGATCAATTAATAAAAAATTTAAAAAATATTAAATTAAAAATGAAAAATACCTATCGGTTTATTTTATTAATTTTGAATTTAAATAATTTAATTATAAACCAAAAGGAAGGAAAGTGCAGGAAGAGGAATTTTCCTTCCCTCTCTGTCACCTTTTTAATCCATTTGAAAATAAAAAATTATTCAGGTCGAGAAAGACTTGAGTGATAAACGTTCATACATAAATAGTGATGGAGTGAGTAATTAACATGGCCTTTTAGGAAATGTTTTTCTCCATGCTGAAATTTTGAAACATTGTTGTTGAAAACGGAATGATATTAAAAATACTGTAACGTGACTAACGTAAGGAGAGAAAGGAGTGAGTGGTTAACTCCGTCATCCTGACCCGTTCCTTATAAAGCTGAAACTGGTTCGGAGGTTTCAGTTTAAACTTTAAACTCTCCCTGGCCTTCTTCGAAGCAATCGGTTCAGCATCCGGTTCCAGTTTACAGTTTAGAACCCTAAACTAAACCTTACATTTGGAGAGAAAAAATGGAGAGTGCATTCGCGAGTGCCTCAGCTATCAGTGACCAGAGGCAGAAAATCGAACAGTACAAACACATTCTCACCACCGTTCTCGCCTCTAACGACATCGTACAGGCGAAGAGATTCATCGATCACAGTTACTGAACCTGTTCCTAGTCGTCGTTCGTCTCTTTTAATCGCTTCCTTATCTGTTTACACTTCTAGGGTTTGATTTTACTCAAATGTCGATTGCAGTATTATCCGATGAAGTACCGCTAGTGGTTTCAAGGCAGCTTTTGCAAACTTTTGCCCAGGAGCTGGGGAAATTGGAGCCAGAATCTCAAAAGGAGATAGCGCATTATACTCTGAATCAGATTCAGCCTCGAGTTGTGTCCTTTGAAGAACAGGTTTGATTCAATGTTTCCAAAAAGTTGTAATTGCCGCATTTTGTTTTTATTTTCGAAATAGCTCACTGTCTAATTATTAAGGATTATATCGTTGTACCTCTGGTGATTGGATTAACTCTCTTTTCTACTCATCCGCCTGGCTGACAGGTACTTATAATTAGAGAGAAGCTTGCTGAATTATACGAGTCTGAACAACAGTGGTCAAAAGCTGCACAGATGCTCAGCGGCATTGATCTAGATTCTGGAATGAGGTATGATCATAGTCATTTTCTTCAATTAACTTTTAAAGGCAATTCTTCTAACATATTTGGAAATTTTGATTTTGCCTTTGCTACTGTCTCCCCAGAGTTATTGATGATACGTTCAGGCTGTCAAAATGTGTTCAAATTGCTCGTCTGTACCTTGAGGTATGTCTCTCTCCCTATGTTTTGAGTTTCATTTTCTCAATTAATCTTGATATATAGAAATATATATGTATATATATATATATATGTGTGTGTGTGGGGGGGGGGGGGGTTGGGTTCAGAAAGATATGATTAAGCAAACTCATAACTACCATTTTTCTAAACTAAGTGCTGGAAAGAATGTACAATGGAAATAACCAATTTCCTGTTCAAACGTTAGGATAAGAGCTTCTATACTTAACAGAGACTCATTGTGTAAACTTATGACCTGTATACCGATAATATTGTTGCAGATAATAAACTAGTCATTTATATATGTATTCGTAGAGCACAGGAGAAGCGATGAACTTCGCAAACATATATACACACAGAGGATTTTGAAATACAACTTAGAACTTAAGTGGTTAATAGTGAACTCCGGTTCAAAGATTTGTTTACTCAATATAATGGCTCAAGGGATATTCCTTTACTATTCATGTATGTAGCTTGCTTAGTGTGAATTTTATGCAAATAACATGACCTTAAGCCTTCCCTTTTTGTGTTCTTTTTTAGATTACTAGCTTGAAGAGTTTGTATCTTGTATCTGCACACTGGTGTCATGTCTACACTGTCCACATTATAGGATATAGAAATCACTGAAAAGTGCAACATTGGCTAGCAGGAATGTAAGCTTTGTGCTGGTAATATCTAGTTTTTGAATCTCAAACCAGTTCTGGTTGTGTAGAATCCATATAATTATATTTAGGAAATTTGCTTACAATCTATGAAAGATTAGGATATCTGTGACTGAGATTCTTTAGATTCTATTTTTGCTCCCACTGGCTCAGATTCTTGAACCCCAATGCTCGATATTGTGCATTATTTTATTTTATTTTTTTCAGTTCGAGAGAATGTAAAGCAATAGATTAAATCATTAAACGTTTAGATATTTACGTTATAGATATTTTTTCTTTTCTTATTTTGTTTCATGATACTGTGACCGGTACTAATGATGGAAAATTCATCATGATTGTAGAGAATTTTTTTTGTTATACTTCTAACAGTGGCCCTTTATGCTCTACCATTTACATGTTTGTAATTGTTCTATATCTGTGATAACAACCACAATAGTATTTCTATGTTTTGTAAACTTCCAATCTTTTGATTGGCAGGATGATGATTCTACTAATGCAGAAGCCTTTATAAATAAAGCTTCATTTTTGGTCAGCAACAGCCGGCATGAAGTGTTGAATTTGCAGTACAAGGTTAGTATTCGTGATGTTTACAACGTGTTTCTTGGTTGGAAGATGAGAATGCATGAAACTTATTATTGCTAGCAATTATAACAGGTTTGCTATGCTCGTATTTTGGATTTGAAGAGGAAGTTTTTGGAAGCTGCACTGCGTTATTATGACATTTCACAAATTGAGAAACGGCAAATAGAAGATGAGTACGTGTTTTCACCAGCACCCACCCCACCCACATCTACTGATCCAAATATGAGTTCTGAATCTGTATATTATATATTATGGAACTTGTGTGCTTCATCTTGTAAGTGACCAATCTATAGTGCTTAAGGTTAAACTATGTCATTAGAAAATAGTAATGAGGTTTGTGAGCTAACTAGTTATCCCTGGAACAAGGTCTGATAGGGCAGTATACACCACCATTTCTTAGTTAGTTTGAGAAAAATTACATTGCAAATAATATGAACATATGTAAAGGGTTCCATGTTATTGTCTTTAAACAAGTTAATGTTCAAAAGTTTCATATTTTTTATCTTGAGAATTTTTTGTAGACATTAGTTAGTTCTTGAAAGCTTTATTAGGTTTTAGAGATTATTAACTTAAACAATATTTGCTTTGGGTTTAATTGCATATAGGATGAAATGGACCGTTGATCTTCATTTCGTATTTTGGATAATTATCTTCCTTTTTCTATATGAATGGCCATGAAGAATGCTATTTGAAGAACTACTAAAGGAACAATAAAAAATGCAAAAGTGTCAGCATAAGCCTGAAATTCATTAATAAAGAGGAAGAAAAAAAAGACTTGCTCACTGTATATTGACCAACAAATTATCTTATGTTCCTTGCTTGCTGCTGAAGCAGAAGAAGTTATTAAACTTTGGATGACATATGAGGGATATAGCATGGTACACATTATGTTGCACATCATGGGGTTTGATTGAGGGTTGTTGCCTGGTCAACTAAGTAATTTGAGTGATGAGATGCTACCTGGAGTTGTATTGAACTCATTTGGTTGCCATCTTTCCCAGAGTATTAATTGCAAGGCCAATTAGAATTTGATGTATCACTATCATTAAAAAATTGCCCATCTCTTGACTTTTGCCTGCATGTGCCTGATTATTTCTTTATTATCTTTTTGACCTAACTTCTATACAATTACAAGTTCATTGGCTGATTTCCAGATTAATATTCTTTTATCTTTTTTGTTTGACAGGGAAATTGATGAAGAAGCACTAGAGCAGGCTCTATCTGCAGCTGTCACATGCACTATTTTGGCTGCTGCTGGCCCTCAACGTTCTCGTGTCCTTGCCACATTATACAAGGTATAAGACCATTTTGTGCAGATTCCATTCAGGTCCAGATCCACACAAAAGCAGAGTTAGAAAAAAAAGATTGATCTCAGTTATTGAGTGCCTTGTGCTAGGGCTAGGGCAATTGGTGAATGTACATTTCATTTGAGTCTCATGACTTAGTCTTATGAGTTTTGATACAAGTAGCCTCTCATGCATTTCTTGACAAATTCTTCATCATTTAAAAAAATTGGACTTGATTGAGATTATTGAAGTTGATTGAGTCTTTTAATCAAAATTAGTTCCTACATCATAGTGTAATTTTGTTGATACCTGTTGCAGGATGAACGCTGCTCTAAGTTAAAGATTTATCCAATCTTGCAGAAGGTATTTTTCACCACATTTTGTCTATGAAATATGTTAGAGAACTCAATCACATACTATTTCCTTATTTTAGATTCTTGCCAACAAGGAAAAAATCATAAGATAATTGTTGTACAATTGGCTGAATAGTTTATTTACTTTGAGTTTGAGGTCATGTATGGTTTTTTCTTAGGTTTATCTTGAAAGAATCCTGAGAAAACCAGAAATTGATGCTTTTGCCGAAGAGCTGAAACCACATCAGGTTTGTGTTATTTTATTACACTTTTTTGTCTCCCTTAGACGTTTAAACAACTGTATGTTATTGGTGCTTTATATGAAATGTTTTTCACAGAAAGCCTTTCTGCCCGACAATTTTACGGTCCTTGATCGTGCTATGATTGAGCATAATCTCTTGAGTGCTAGCAAACTCTACACAAATATAAGGTGCATACTTTACTAATCTTAATATATCCTCTCCTCCTATGTTGTCTACTTTAATATGCATATTTTTCATGGATATTTATGCTTTGCTTTTCTTTTCTATGATGTTTGTTTGCTTGTTTATTTGTTATAGCTTTGATGAGTTAGGCACCTTGCTGGGCATTGCTCCTCACAAGGTATGTTTCTTTTTCCAACTTTTAGCCTTTGGTGTTAATCTATCAATCAACCTCCTTATCTGTGCGCATTTTATCTTTCACTGGATAATAGATATCTAACTTCTATACGGAACGTGTTGACAAGAGATGGTTTTGAGGACTTGAAATAAAACTAGTAATTGTTGGATTGTAGAACTAATTCTCATATTTCATAATCCTGGGAAATGTTTGCTGTATGTGTGCATATGACAAATCATTTATTTTCCAAAGCATAAGATTTACCGTAACTGTCCTTTAGTTGTATCTCATAAATTCATTTAGCCGTTATGAGTGAAGTTTGATTTCTTAGCAGGCTGAGAAGATAGCTTCAAGAATGATATATGAGGACAGAATGAGAGGATCTATTGACCAGGTATAACTGTTCACTTTTTATTTCCATCTGCATTCTTTTGGAACAGTTCCGCAGATTTTCTTGCTTCTGATTACACCGTGTCTCTCATTGGAGTCTTGTTTTCAATGTCAGGTTGAAGCAGTCATACATTTTGAGGATGACTCTGAGGAATTCCAACAGTGGGATCAACAGGTAATGCCTTTCTTTATGTGTTGCCATCATAAATATGAATAATGATGAGCTAGATTAGGGGTAGTCTATCACACTCGTTCGTCAAGTACCTTTCCTTTAGTATCCAACAAGAATGCAGGAACAGGTGCATTAGGGGGGAAGGGGGAGGAGAATTAGGGGCTGCATTTAGCAGGATTCACATAACACCCAACCCCACCCACTACAGCCCACACCACCACACCACAGCACACACTACTCAATAGACAACAGCACCTCACCTCACACACTACAGTACACACCACCTCTCCTCACACACTAGACCACACACCACCTCACCTCACACACTAGACCACACACCACCTCACCACACATTACAGCACTCGCCACCTCTCCTCACACACTAGACCACACACTATGGCACACACCACTCCACAGACCACAGCACCTCACCTCACCTCACCTCGCACATCAAAGCACACACCACCTTGCCACCCACTACACCACACCGGCATAAATTTCTCAACTCGATTGGTTTTGCTTTCTGACAATTCCCATGATTTATAACAGATTGTTGGGCTGTGCCAAGCTCTGAATGACGTCCTTGATAGCATGGCAAAGAAGGGCTTGCCAATTCCAGTTTGATTTTGTTTTTGAATGTCAGAAATATGACTTTTGTAGTTATATTCGGTGATTTACAATAATTCATTTATCCAATGGAGAAAGAAAAGTGCAAAGTGCTTTCTCTTTTAACTTCTTGGTAGAATGTGCATATAATTTTAAGTTCTTATCAGGCATCCCAAGAACCCTTGTCCATAAGAAGTGAACACTGTGAATCTTATACTAACAGAAGCTTTGATATGTTCGTAGTTAACTTTTGATGGCTTTGTACTCATGTCTAGAATTCGGTTTTGGCATCCGCCTGCAGATATATTATTCATTTACAGGCTATATGATGGACTAAAATATTTATGTACACAGCAAAATATATGCATCCCACGGTAAATGGATGGATGAATCAATTTATGCTTAATCTTCTGTCTTTTTACATGGAGATGTGCATTTAGCTGAATCTTTCCCCCCTTGTAAAAGCACATCATGATTAATGGAAGCCAGCTGCGACAAATTCTGCAGAAAAGGAAACATAATTTCAGATTTCTGCCAAGGGAGATAAAACATCACGGAATACCCATGCTACATGGCCAGAAATGCAGTGTGCACAAAACATAGTTGAAATTAGATGCCTGGCAAAAAACTGCTCAGCGGAATTTATTGGACTAGAAAGGTTTTAGGATTTCTTGGCATAAACTTTCAGGAGATGTCTTACCTTGAAGGAAAAGTTTATAAGAGAAAGATCAAGATGAGAAGAACTGAATTCAGCAAGATCACCACAATCATCCATCTTCTGAAAAAATAGGAAAGCAAATGGATGTGAGATTTCAAACGGTAACAGAAGCTCATTAATCTATCCTGTTCTCAAAAGCCTGCTTGCTGTGGAATCAACAGTATCATGTGTTTAAAAGAAATTATCACATAAAAATCATGGGTTGGACGTCATGCAAGGGTTTTTGATACAACTACGACAACTAATAACTACCTGCTAAACATAGAGAGACTACATGCATTCTAGTTTCAACTTTCAGAGGAATTCAGTTAGCTTGAAATAAATAGAAGCTTCAGTGGGGGATGAACAACTTTACCTCAAGACCAGAATCTGAACATAATTCAGATGAATCAGAATCACTTAACTCCCTCTTATCTAGAATATCAGTCGTGTTATATCTTGGCACAAAATAGCTTGTGTCATCGATACTGTCAGGTTGTGGCACAAAGACCGCCTGTGAAGACAATTAGTAGTAGTAGTCAAAAGAGATAAAAAGATGGTAAGCAGCAATTGCTAGGAGTTTTAGTAGGTACGGTCTGCATCAGAACATGTAAAATACAATGGAGAGAGGGAGATTATGGAGGATATGGGCATAAAGTCACTTCAATAGATTGACAGCACCACTGATTAAATTGATTGAAGAAAGTAGCTGCAGTGATTGTTATACCCACTCAAAGCTCTAATAAATGAGCAATCCAGATCTAGTTGTTCATGAAGATAATTTTGCAGGTGAATATGTCTTTATATAACAGGTGATTTCACGTAAAACAACAAAATGCAATATCCAGTTTCCCAACAGCTGACAGTTTTAGCTCCCCAAAAGTATAGAAATCATGCAAGTTTACCAACTACAGCTACTTATTTATACTTGCTGCTGGCGGTTCTAGAATATTGGTTTTGTAGCTAAAGAAAAGGATTAGTCTTTTAGTGCCAGACATATGCTTCAGCATAAGATTCCATGTCCCAACCCAAAAGACCAAGATGCTACCACGGACCTCATAGTTGTCCAAGCTATGTTAAAGTTTGAATCCAACAATGATAATGACATCTAGGCACCGTATCTTGCCTACTTAAAATATGGAATGGGTTATTCACTTGGATATATTTTAGTATAAACAAAAATGATTATCAGACTAAGCAAAAGGTGGAAGATACTGCATTTTCACCTTTTGTAAAGTGAGATTGTCCCAGTCAACTCCTCTGAAGAATGGATGAACTTTTACCTATACAAGGATGAAGAAAATTATTACAGCATAGTTGAGACTAAAGCATGTCTTCCCATTAAGATCTTATATTTCTGAGATTAGGAGAAAGCAACTAGCAACTTCGTCAGGTAATAAGTCTTTTTTTATCTTCATTTTTTCTAATTATCTTTCATTTTGTGAAATCAAGAAATGATCATTAAGTTATTCAAGTTTACCTCAGTCTTTATTGACAACTAAACCATCACATTAATTGGTTCATGACCATCCAAATAACATTAAAATTTTCAATAAAAACTTAAATCAATAAATTTTTTGTCTTTTATTCAAACAAAATTATTAATAATAGGTCAGTTACAAAAAACTGAACAATAAAAATTTAATCAAAATTAGTCCTGTTTTTCTCAAAACTCAGTATGATTGAAATCTTTTTTAATATGTGGTGGAAAAAAAAAAAAACTTATTCTGGACCAGACAGAGTAAATTAATTTGTCAACAGTTCAAACAAACAAGAATGAAACCTCTGATGCTCCCTTTGCTCCAAGGCGCTGTTCTGGGTCATGATTAAGCAACCTACATGATTGATTCACAAAGACCATGCTCAAAAGGGCGAGAATAACAAGGATTAGGTTATCCTCATAATATAGAGGCTACGAAATTTATGCATTTTTCCATGCCTTCAGAGTATATTTGAGGGGTTAACCACTTAAAAACAAGGGTAGAATAAGGAACCAAATCACATATCAAAACTACAATGAAGTTATATAAAAGAAACACCAACATTTAGCAACTTAACAACGGCAGCCATCTGTAAGCAGCTGAATCATGTAATTGCAGATACTGAAAGAGACATTTTACAACATTTTTAAGGGAGATCATTTACTGACACAAACAGAAAAAAGAAAATTTGTTGGGCTTTTTGTATGGAATGCTTATTTTAAATCTTATGTCAACTGCCAAGCACCATCACAATTTCTCCTTACCTTTAGAAATTAAAACAAGTTATAGACTTCATTATATTTATTCATCCAAAAGTAGCACAAAGCCAAGCAAGAAATAGTAACAGACTGACAAGGACCACACAGGCTTGAAATAAGAAATTTGAAGTTGAGGGAAACTAAAGGAAAAGAGAGAACTTGATTACACACTAATTTTCTTTGCCAAGCTTGTGTACTATTACTACATCAAATATCCTTAGTTCTTTTCTTCTTTCAGTGCAAACAGCAAATACTACATGATTTTTCAAGTCAAAAAATCTACAGGTCATCTCAGTAATTAGAAAATACATCTGGCTAACAGGCTTTCTGATTTTCATTGCTAATGTTGTGATTTAATTGTTCTTTGTTAAAAACAGATATACTATGATCCAGACAACACTTTCCAGAATCCATGAGATATGTTGGTTCCCCTTCTGGAACTGGAAATGATCCAATTGTTAGATTAGAAAATCATTAGCTAACCTGTCAATCAAGTCTTGGGCTTCAGATGACATTTCACTTGGAACTGGAGGCCAAGGTATGTTCCTGTTAAGGATATTGTCAAAAATTACCTGCCAGCCAAGAAGGTCAACTATTGTCAGAATCTCAGATTAGTTTTTAACAAAGGTATATTATGCAGCATAACTGCTTCAAAAGCATTTCTGAAGAGCAAGAGAAACTACCTCTGGAAGCTCAGCAGTGAATGGCGGAAATCCAGTGATAAGTTCAAATAGAATAATTCCTACAGACCACCAATCCACAGCATAACCTGCACACAATCCAATTATAATTTTAGAACGTTGATGTGAGAGGAGAAGTGTTAATAACTCTCTCTGTATTGGGAGTTCGGGAAATAAGGAGAAAGTTAATTTCCTGACCATGCTGGGTTCCTAGAAGAATTTCTGGTGCCAAGTAGTCTGGGGTGCCAACAGCAGATCGCTGGCTTCTTCCCTTAGTATCTGGATTCTGCCTACCATGGATCTCAGAAGTAGTTGTTTCTTTTCGCTCACATCCTGATAGATCACTTGTGCTGTTCATAAGGCCGATTTTCGACAACCCAAAATCTGTAAGCTGGTAAAAAGTTCCCACGAAGAGTTTGAATGGCCAGAAACATACATAGACAGCTTGATACACAAAACAAGATTGGTTCCTGGAAAGTATTTACACCAATGCCTTTCCTTTTCCATTTGTTGCATCGAAAATGACATTTTTCCTTTCTAATAAATGTCAGAAGAACAGAAGTCCCTCCAGATTCACAGTTTGATAGATGAAAATAGTTGAAAAGGAACTATTGGTTTTTACCATCTCCAACAAAAGTAAACATTATGGAGGCGGATAGGTTTTCCACAATCCACACTATCATAGATGATATTCACATTGCACATCTTTTTAAGTGTATGAACAAAAAACATCTTCTAGATCTAGAAACTTCTAGGTTTTCCAAAACTTCTCTTCACTTCTGAATCCCCAGAAATGATTGGGTATAACAGTTACCCTGCATGTATTATCAATAGTAAAACAAACCTTGATATGCCCATCTTGCCCAATTAATATATTGTCTGGTTTTAGATCACGATGCACAATTCCAAGCGAATGAAGGTATTCCAAAGCAAGAACCTGTGATTAGCATGATATTGCTCAGGAAAAATTCTGACAAATGCTAAAAATAATATACATAATGACTTCGTCATTACCAATTCTGAGATATATACGCGAGCCACATCTTCCTCTAAGCAACTGATTTTTTGAAGCAAAGAGTACAAGTCTCCACCATTGATATATTCCATGACTAAATAAAGGTGGTCTGTACTGGTGAATGAATAGAAAAACCGAACCTGCAGTTAAAGGGAATCATGCTATGATATACTTCCAATTACTCAATCATGATTACATAAACAGATCTTATAAGATGAGTAGTAATTTTGCCAAAATAATTCCAACAAGAAAAAATAGAAACTACGGCATATCAAGGTAATAGGAAACATCAGGAGTAGAATAATGAGCATCAATGATAAAAAGGAGTGAAAAGAAGAATAAAATGCCTACACAAATCCTCACATAATCAAAAGGACAGTGAAATATTTACCACAAAGGGGTTTCGTACTGTAATCAGGATGTTACGCTCTGCCAAAATACGGTCAATATCATTCTTCCGCAGCATATCCATTTTATTAAGCACCTAAACATGAAATGAAATTGTGTCAAGATTGTCCTCAGTTATGCACATTTTTGTGAGGTATGATACAACAATTAAATGTCTTATATAATAAAAGGTGAAAGGTACATATATCTATATATATTAGCAACACCTTCTGTACACATTTAATCTCAAAAGCAATTCTTTTTTCCTATGTAAGCATATTTAACCAACATTTTTGAAGTATAAAGATTGAGTTTTAAAATTAAGCACAAATTGTTTTCTGGATCTACTCATTACATTCAACCCACAGGAGAATCCTTGTATGCAACTGAATAGGAGACAATGGTATCTTTATTCACTAGACTAAGCAGAATGATTTTTCTCATGTCTAAACAAATTATTCAGAGAGATAAAAGGTTTTTCAGTCTATTAACTCGGTGAATGAAACTTTTGAACGACAAAGCGCCAATGGAGCAAACTTTTGGGGCAAAAAAAAAACTAGCTTTAGACATTATTATTGAATTATAAACAGCAATGTAGCAACTCCATATCCTCTGCATTTTACTACACCAAACTCCTTCCCTGTGATTGAGCAATATTGTCAGAAGTCAAACACCAAATGCCAAAAGTAGAGATCAACTGATTCCATGCAGGTCACAGAAAGCGAATTATCCTCTTTGTATAGTAAAAGTATGGAACTCAATTGCACTGTTGTAAGTTACACAATCCTTTTCACCTATTAACCTTAAATCATAAGTTTATCGTACACAGGTACACAAAGAGGAGTTCATCAACCTGAACAATACCTTTATTGCAAACAAGTCCCGAGTTGTTCGTTTTCTGGCCAAGTAGACTTTACCAAAGGCACCTCTACTGATTGGTTTTATAATCTCAAAGTCATCAATACTCATTCGTTCTTTATGCAAAGGAGGTGATGGTGTTGATAATGTACTACTCTGAGATGCATTATCCAGTAGCACTTTGGTAATTTCGGGATGTTGAACATCACTTTCAGTGCCCACAAGATTGCAAGCAATTATAAATTTCTCCCTGCAAAAGTATGCCAAAGGTCAATAGTCTGAAATTCCTGTATACATTTTCTCCTAAGGACATAATATTACCTCAGAAGATTTTCAATCCGGCTTCCAAATGTATCTACTACAAGAGCTTTGAGCTTGCTATGTAGCAATAGATCCTGTAAATCTTGCATGCAAGCAAGTAAAAATTCATTGGACCCCTCATCTGAAAGATCTGTGCCTGCTACACAGCGAGCAATATCCGCAAGGTCAGCCATCTGAAAAAGAAACTAGAAATATGAGAATATTATAAAATTATTTCCAGATAGGACATGCACTTTAAGACTTATAAGCATAGAAAGATAATCATGACCAGAGAGATTCCAAGAAAAAAATATTCATCAGTTTATTCTAGACTAGGAAAGCCAGACACTTAAACTGGAGAATAAAAGGCAGAAGAACCCCTACTTCCTTACCTTGTCTCAAAGATGAGAAAGATATCTTTTTCTTTTTAAAGAAAATTTGATTAGTTAGGAAATAGTGGCACCGGTACTCAAAACAACCTTGTCCAAATTCCTAACTTGAGCTAACAGCATTGGAAGAAACAAAATTTCAATGCTGAAAATAATAGGACACCTATCATACTTACACTGGTTAAATACAACCTTTGAGTATATCTTACTGCAGGTAACAGACCACAACAGAAAAAATTAATGTTGGATCGCTATATGAGAGAATCTCAAGAATTGTCATATTCCACTCATGTACATTCATTTGACTCCCACCCCTTGAACAGGATTGATGCACCTTATACACAGCACTGAGCCCAAGGAAAAACTCACAATAGATTCTAAAATACAGGTTGCAACACCGAGTCACTCCTTCCTCTGGTTTATGTAGTACCACCATATGATCTTTCTACAAACACTTATTTGTTCGACCTTTTCATTCACTTCTATAATACTTTCAAAATTGGTATGCCAAACAAAATCCAGAAGTCCTTGAAGATGAAGTACCTGTTTCACATCTTCAAGGTCAGATGGATTTTTATGATCTAACCAGAACAGATCAACGTTTCCAGCTCGAGGAGTATTTGTTGATGATGCTGACGTCATGCTTCCAGTTGAAGAAGGAGGACCACAAAGATTGAGCTTACTACCCAAGTGGCCTCTGAAGTTAATAAAGGCTGCTACTGGCGACTCCTCTATACAAGCAGTATCCATCTCATGAAGATCCTCAAACATTTCTTCTACCCCTCTACTTCGCAACTCACCTAACTTTGGTGAACAACCCTCAGATGTCATAGCAGAATCTGAAATCTGCATTCGACAATCAGGACTGTCATCCGTAACTTGAACACTCAAATTACGTGACTCTACCAGCTGTTCAAGCAACTCTGCAAGTCTTAAAAGACGATCATTTACATCTAATGATTTTAAATCACATTTATCAGCATACGCACATATGTAGGAATGAGACTCCAAATGAATAATTGGCACAAGTTCCTCACATATCCGACATATCACAGAATTTGAATCAGCTGCACAGTGATCCTGTTCCTGATTTGAAGTACGACTGATATTGTTGGCAGAATCACCATGCAAAGCACCACATAGTACATCGGATTGCTGGAAATTGGGAAGAAACTTGGAACATTTAGATGCTGAACCAGTGACTATAAAATTCTTTGAAGGATTTGTGTCACCCTCTTCAACAAGCTCTTCAGACCTGCTTTGGGTTGCTTCAGGAAGAATAGATGCACTCTTTTTCTCGACCAGCCTGAAATTGGAATCATCCCTGACAGTTGTAATGTAACCTGCCTTGTGATCAACAATTTCTTGATTGACAAACCAGTTCACTTCTATAGACGGGATCCTTTCTAAACATTCCTGGAACTTATGGAGAGATCTCCCATCAACAGGCTCAGAATCCTTCTCAAAATGCAACAGCCTTGTGCACCTTGTCAATATGAAAAGCATGCGAGTCAACAGCCACTTAAACAATCCTGTTTGGCATTGTTGCCTCTTTAGAGTTAAATCTTGAACAATTTCTTCACACTTGGTTCGAAACTCTGAAGTTTCCATTTCAATGCACCTTTGCGCAAGTAAAAGAAGATTCTTTGCCATCTTTTGTCCATCCGCTGGCAATGACTCACTATCATGTAAATATTCTATCAACTCCTTCAAAAAGTAATCAAGCTCTGTGTTCACGATCTCTTTTGCAGCATCAAACCTTGAGCGTAGTGAACCAAGGAGTTCCTGAATATCAACAGAAGAAAAATAAGCAAATGATCTCCAAAAAAAAAATAATAAAAAAAAAATAAAACTGAAAACAGAAAACAGAAAAGTTTTTTAAACTACATTTTGGTTTCCTTCAAGGACAGAGGGAGTGGTGTGAGGGGGACAAGGTAGAAATCTGCATTCACAAGACAGCACTAACATAATGTTACTCTCTTCAGCTATCTGTACCTTCAAATCATCAAAGCTACGAGCCCGAGGTTGGGCAGATGGAATGCCACCTTTTGGACCCAATTCATGTGAAAAGCTTTTCAAACCTTTAGGCAATTTGCAACTGCTTGTGCCTTCAACTGCCATTTGTTTTGCAGTTGAATGCCCGGTTAACTGGCATACTTCCCCAATATGGCTGTCATCAAACTCCTTGCCTTCCAATTCACTACACTGTTAGGAAAAACACTTGGTTCATAGAGTTAATACAAGAAAGATAAAAGGTCTGACGTTTACAAAATAGAGCAACCTCTATAAGATGTCTGTTCATAGAAACTACCTGCTGCGATTCGATATCACCGACAGCTTCGCTAGAATACCTAGATAGTTGTGATGTAAACCATTTTGCTATCCTACGTGCTTTGTGTCCTGTTACATGAAAAAAAAGGTCCAATTATACATGTGGATCATTCTTATCATGCCACTTCAGGATTAAGATCACAGGTAATCAGAAGAAAAATTCACAACACAATAGGTGTGCTGGCATCCAGAGGACAATGCATCAAAGAATACCTCTCACTTTATCCCCTCAGTTTTGAAACCTGAAACTAAACTTTTATCAGACAGAACCAAAGACAGATACAATGTTATAGGTTCATACCAAAGATTTAGAACTGAAATAACTGCCAAACACCGATACAATCATGCAAAATCATATCAAGTAATTCTCTTACATCCTTATGTGTCATGTCTCTTGGCCTAGCCAGATAGTTTCTCTCTTGGAAATGATCATTTACTTGGAAAATAATAATAACAGTAACAAAACAGTACAAGACAAAACAAAACAAACAGCAAAAAAAACTGAAATCTGCTGTCTGCAAGACTTGATTGAACAACACTACCGAATAAGCCATGCTAACAGTAATTTTTGGCAGTCATATCCACAATCCTTACTTCTGATATCAGTAAACTAATTAATGATACTACCCAAACATGGCGTAAAACAAAAAATGATATCCTTCAATTCTATGAATATGAACAATCAATCACCTCTAGTTCATTTATAATTGCCTAAACTAAATAAAACAGAAAAATGTGATCTAAAGTATATAAGTATTCAGCTACTGCATATTAGCATAGGTAATAAATTGAATTATCTTGGTGCATGGATTGCAAAAGCATAGGAACTCAAACCTTCCTTCGGACTATTAATCTTTCCGAGCCCTAAACCGATTCCTTTGTCCTTCTGCTTCACATGAGGCCTCGATGAATTAGGAAACTCATTATTCAGCTTATCAGAGTCTTCAGCTCTCGAACTTCTTCTCTCCTTTGTAACCACTCGCCGGGTCTTAATCCGGTTCAAACCGGTCGGAATTTCGGATTCCGCCTCCGCGTTCCGTCTCGCTTCCGCCATCTGAAATTCAGCTAACATACCGACTAAAACTCCTGATTATCCACCTTTTTTTCACATCGACTAAACGATTTTTTGTTTAAACTTCGTCGAATTATGCATATTCGTAACGGAAACGAACAAATTTAAACGTATACATATATATATATATATATATCAGAGGACAGTGATGGAGAGCGCATGAACAGCGTAACGGAACGAAGAGAAATGTTATGCGTTTGAATTTTTTGTCCGGACTGCGCCAAAGCAAATAAATCTTTTTGGTGTGAGAGCTTTCAGTTTCAGTTTGGAACTTTTAAAATGGTGGTGGTGTTGGATTCGTTGCCTAGTTGGTGGAATAGGAAAAAGTCATACATGAAAGTTGTGCATAAAACGGCATGTCAAAGGGTAACATGCGGGACCCGAAGTTAATCGTTTGGTAAATTTGATCCGTGTATAATATAAGTACAATTCAAATTCCGATTACACTTACAATAAATAAAAGAAATAAAATTATATTATGAAAATTGAAATAATAATTTCCCCCCTCAAGTTTTGTGAAATTTTATGGAATATTTGTAAGAAAGTTTTATGTGAATTTATAACTCATTCAATCAATACAAATATATAAAATCTCAATATAGAAGTAATTGTGATAATATGAAAAATTAAATGAACCTATGTGAATCTTGAGTTAAATTTTCTTTTATTAATAAAACTTTAATCGAATAGATCATGTCCTTCACTCTCTACCCTACTACAAACCTAAATAGATGGAAAACATTGGAAGGTCTCTTACCCTTTTATCAATGAGGAGGGAAAAATACTCAAGCTTCTAATATGTTAATAAAAGTGAATGTATTATGTATAAAATAATAGAGGATAGAAAATTATTAATTCATCGTATGAAATATTTGCAAAAAATATTTACGTAAAATTTATTTTATATACATTCAATATATGATAGCATATATGTATCGTGTGAGTGACAATTATAATAATATAAAAATTAAATGCATGTATATGAATTTTAAATTTAATTTAGCTTTTTTTTCTATTTAAAAGCTTTAATTGTATGGATTAACTTATTTCCTCTCTATCTAACTAACATAGAGTTAAAAAGGGGGTCAATATCGATTACTTTAATAAATATGAAAGTAAAAAACTAATAAATAATAAAAAATTACTAATTCATCTTGAAGAATTTTCTAAACATTATCTTATACTAAAATAAAATAAATAATAGTATATGACTATCATTATTAGGTTTTCATATAATATGACAAAAGATTATGCTAGTAGATAAATATGAGTTTTAAAATATTTTAAGTATAATGTGCTATTTGAGTTAATTATTATTTTGATGTTAATGTAAAATTAATAAAAGTCATTAATTAGGAATGAATTATTACATTTGATGGTCTGAACGGGCACGATTCAAACAATTCGATCTAAATAAACTCAAATACTGATCCGAATATAGGGGTTCGAATTAAATTTGAAGAGGAAATAGTCAACGACCTCCTGAATCACCTGCATCCTAGCTCATTAACCTTCCGTGAGCTAAGGAAAGGTCTCATTGGATCACAAGCTACGAACTAGTGAGTTCTGATCTTTCTCATTAATTTTTCATGTCACGATTAAATATCTATAACACTCAATATACATGATAAAACTTAAATCACTGCTTGCGGCCTCTAAAAAGTTCACCACAAACTACAAGGCTCATTAGAAAGTAGCGAAAATGGTTTATAAGTCGATGACAAACTTGTAACTCATACACTAAAGATGTGCATGACAAGATGTCATCCATCATGGAAACTTCACAATTTAAGGAGCAATTGACGGGACTTGATCTCACAATTATCCTAAATGCTTATTTTCAAATAATTGACATGCATTCCAACAAGATAACTTTATCGAAATGGTAACTAATTATTCGATATACAATATTGTAACACACACGAAAAATACAAGCAGAATTTATCCAATTTAATCTCATTGAATACTGACTTAGACATCAGAGTTATCCCATCACGATAACCACTCCGATGATCTAATTTCTTTCTAATTGTAATTACAGATACTATCACGATTCGATGTGATTTGGAGATCGTTTCTAAGCCCCATCAACATCATTTCAATTATAGCCATATATATGAAAATTAATATAAAAAAAATATGGTAATTTTATGAGGCTCAAGAATGAAGCATCAGAAAAGGTATAGTTGTCGAAGGGAGAGGTGATGATTACTCCTTACTTTTTTTTTTTTTTGGGGGGGGAGAGAGATTGAAGTCCTTATTATTATCACTAATATAGGTGCTAGAAACATAATATTTTCATTAATTTGGTAAATTATACTATTGGTAATTGAAAAGGTGTTAAAGAAACTAACTAATGCAATTCAATATACCAAATAGAGAAGAAGAGTAGTATTAAGTGAGAAAGTCATTAAAGTCTTACTAATTTGATAATAAACTATATCACGTGAGACTAATGATAGATTAACATGAAAATTGCATTATTCCACTTATGCTAAAAAGGTGAATAATCTTCAAATATGTCAATTCCTATAACAACGAAGAAATATTTCTATAAAATAATCAGATTAGATGATTTTTATTTGTGCATAAAATTTTATGATAAATGATGTTTTATTGTGTTAAAAGAATCTAATTTTGCATTTTTAGTAGAAAAATATTATTTTCTCAGCCTGTCATAAGTTGAAGAATAGATGACTGAGATTGTTTATAAGTATGTATGACAAAAGAACGTGCAGGAGATTCTCTATCTAGTATATTTTCTTGATCTCTTACTATTAATACCTAGGGGTTTTTTTTTTAAACCATTAACCCTTATTTTTTAAAATAGTTAGTATGTTCAAACAATTCATTAACCTACAAAATTACAGTCAAAATTCATTAATGGTATAATTAAATTTTTGTGTTTCCGTACTTGTCATTTTTAAATATATCAACGTTTCATGCACTTATTATTATTATTATTATTATTATTATAAAAAGATGGGTTGTTTAAGTCAAGTATTTGACTTATATATATAATTATTAAGAAAAAAATTATTTTAAGTTGGCTAAATTTTTTTTAAAAAGTGACTAAATTAATTTAAAATATTTTTAATAAAAACTTTAATTAATTTTTTAAAAAATATTTTAAAAATAAAATTAAAGATATTTTTAATTCAAATGAATGAGATGTTCTTTTCAATTTGAACGGCAGAATATATTATTTTATAACACATTGCATGTATACTGTTGTTGGTTCATAAATATCCTTAGGTACAAAATAGGAGTATACCACTAATATAAGTACGATTTAGCTTAATCAAAATGGGTTAGACTTTTGGGAAGAATTTAATTTAAATTGTTCTCGATACGTGAGAAGTGATTGGCTCTGACCTGATCAAAGAGCCAGAGGCCATTATGGATGGATATGAATCATACACTTGCGAAATTTAGATAAACAAACTCATGAGGTCCTGCTATATCCGGCGGCAACGTACGGTCCTCTCGCACGTGGAAGACCTGTGGTTTTGACGTCACTGACACGGTTTTCAGTAGAAGTTCATGTTCTGCATTTACCTCAAGCAGTGCAAAAAAAAAAAATGTTACTTCGTCCATTCTTTTTAAAAATTTTATTTTAAAATAGAATTCATCTCATATTTTTTTAATAAGCATATATGGTTCCTTTTTACTTTACAAGGAACATTTAATAAAAAAACTTTAATCTTACTTTTATAATTGCATTAAATATTAAGAATAAATTCATAAAAATACATATATTTTAATGAAAAAAAATTAATTAATAAAATAATCATTATTTTGATTTACATTTTAGAACCTTAAGCGACTTTAAAAAAATGATCAAGTACCCTTTATGTCCATATCATGTCCCCATTTGCCCTTCCCTACTTTTATTTCATCAAACCGAAACTTTATCTATTTTACTTTTATTTTTCCACCTAACGACCAAAACTTACTTTTATAATTTGCCTTTTACCTAATTATTTATTTAATTCAATAGGAATACAAAAAGGTGACTAATGTTGAGTTAGAAAATAGAACTCAATCCATTTTAATATAAATGTCTCTCAATTAAATGCTCAGTAATAATAATAATGAGTATTCAAGTATGTAAACGAGTGATTTAGAGATTAAATCTGAATTCGACTCGATCTTCCTACATAAACCTTTAATAAATTACAATTATTAGTGGAATAGTTAAAACGAGTGTAAGTCCAAATATCGCTAAAATAAATTATAATAAGTAAAATAATGTCAAAAGATGATTCTTAACTGGTAAAAGAAAAAAAGAATAGAAACACTGCAAGTTTCTCTAGTCTTTCCTTCCCATTTTAATTTCGAAACAGAATGGGAAAAACCTTTCGTGTAAGAAACATATAGACCGGCAACTTCTTGACCTTTTAAGACAAAAACATAGAGGCATAATTTGTAGGTTTCGCATAAAGTGGTTGTTATTATTTGTCCATTTTCAAAATTTTATTACAAACTTATTTATGTGCCATCTTTCTTGTCTATGTAATATTTACGAGAGAATATTCTCGAACCTATATTTAAAAATCCGCGAACTGTCATGATCTGGACAATTTTACCGGCACATCCACGACTTATTTTTCCAATTCAGTCAAAAAGTCCCTACTAATGCATGGATTTGAATTACGATCTTGCTTCCATGATTAGATTATTTTAATTATTATTACAAAAATTTATTTGTAATATTTACTAAAGTATATTTCAAAAATATTTAATAATCCACGAATTATTATTATCTAGAAAAATTTACCTATATTTTTTCCAAGGGTGTCAAAAACTCCCTTCTACTGCATATATTTGAATTACTATCTTCCTTCCATGATTAGATTATTTTAATTGTTATTGATGGCAAAACGGATAAAACCCAAATAATCAAATACTAATTCAAATACAAAGGATCTGATTCAATATTACTAAGGGAAAATCAACAACCTCTTGAGTCAGCAGCCTCCTAGATTACCGACAATGAACTCAGGAGAAGTCTCACTAGACTGCAACCTTCGATCCAATAAACTCCAATCTATTTCATACACCTCCCATGCTACAATTGAACATATATGACTCTTAACAAATGTTATAAATATTAAAATCACTTATCGCGATCACTAAAGAAACTCACTGAGACCTTTGAAACTTACTAGAAGGTCACAAAATTGGTTCATAGATCATTGAGGAGTTCATAACTCTTACATTAGAGACGTGCATGACAATGTATCATGACTTCTACATCAGATACGTGCATGGCAATGTATCTAATCTCATAGAAATTCCACAATACTAGGAACAATTAATGAAATATTATCTCACAATTATCCTAAATGTCCACTTTACATAATTGAGATTGACTCCAACAAAATAACTTCACCTAATTAGTAACTTATCATTCGATATAAATTATCGATTTTGAGCTCCATCAATTATAAATATAAAAAATTAAAATATTCTAAATAAAGACTTGGGAAAAATTAATTATTATGAAACAAAAATTTAAAATGAGTTAAATATTTAAATGTAAATATTAATATATTTTCACATAAAGTAAAGAATAATTTGCCATGAATTTGATGGCAGAAGAGTAAGATAAATTGTCACCCTTACGCAAGTGCTCGTCCATACTGTTTTTGATGATGGGGTTTGACACACCCTTACTAGTTTATTAAATAAATAAAAAAATTACCATTCTGAACAAACATGATAGACCATTACCTAAGAGGAGATGGAACAAATCCACCTCAAACAAATCAATGCAATGCTAACAACTATATGAAATGCAAACGTTGATTAAATCTAATAGAAAGAATATCTAGCGGATCTAAACCACATAAACCTCTAGTTTTAAAAAGAAGATTCATAAAAGAATCAAAAGAACAAGAAATGTGGTCTATAGATGCATGTCCACAAGTTCAACACATGAGGATCTACAATAAACTGACCTTTCTCTACCTGGAAATGCTTAAACAGAGGCCGGAAATTTAGTTAACCTCCCAATACATTTTTTTTTTTTTTGGCCATGCAAGAATATGGTTAGAAGATTCAATCTTTCATTCTTAAAATGATTAAGACACGATAATGCTTAAAGACTTATTTGTTACTCATAATCAACAAATGGTACAAAAGTTCCAACTATGGTAATTGCAGATGATCACCTCCTGCATGCTTCGTGGTTGCTGCTAAATTGTCTATATATAACCTCAATTATTATCAGCTGCAGCTGCACTGCTAACATATAAGGCCTCTCGTCTTTTAGGGAAGCCTGTATTTTCTGAATTTGGCCCCCGATATTTGATTTCTTGTGTAGCTCTGAAGCTGGGATCAACTGAAGAAGTATTTCCATCAGCAGCAGGGGTCATATATGAACCAGCTGATCCACCAGGATACCGGGATGGAGAAACATATCTTCTTGATGGACCTCTTATAGTAGCTGCTCCTCGAAGATCACCAATCTCAGCATTTCTTGAAGAGTCAATGAAAGATCTATCACCTGAATTAGTGCCAGCTGGCCCTAATGGAACTCCATTTGCAGATGTAGTGGAACTAAACGGATCATCTGGTCCCCAGGCAATAAGAGCTTCCTTCTTGTTGGCGAAAAAATGCCAAGCCCCAAACAGGAAAAGGATGAAAAACAAAATAGGACTGGTCCATTGCATGGTATTGAACTCATTCTTGAAAACCGGAAGGTTGGAACGGTACATTCCAAGATAGCCACTTCCTATACTGAGGATAACAAGCTGTTCCCGATCACTTGCAATTATTGGTTTTGCAAATTTCCTCTTCTCATTTGCATTCATCCTCTCGTGACTAAGAAATGATGCTGCAATATCATTGAGGTCTGCAGAGAACAGAAGCTTAGGCCCTCCAGCTCTAACATAATGCTGAGAAGACACATTATACACAAAAATTTTCTCATGGTTACCAGCCAGCAAGTATCCTTTAATTGCTTGAAATGCTAAAGGCATGCCCACCTCAACCTTCCTCTTTGATCTAATTCGGCATTTAAAGTTCATTATATCACCCAATAATAAAACATGAATCAAATCACCTTCTAATGTAAATCCATATGCTTTTGACCTCTCTGTGACGTCAAAAACATATTTTTGAACCATGGAATTGTTCAATCCCTCACAGGCAGCTTCCCTGATCTTCATTGTTCTCAAATCCAAAGACCCTGCACCAGTCTCTGTGAGAAAAAGAAGCCTCTGCTTCAAGAAAGCCAGTGGCTTGCTCATTGGTACAACTGGCTGGCCATAAACTGTCCCATTCTCCCGAAAAACCTTAATTGTTCCATGCAAATCCGTAGACAAAATATACCTCTTCTTCCCGACATGATGCACCTCCAGAATGGTAATTGGTGATGCAGTGTCCATGAGTTTGTGTCTATCAAATTTCAGAACATTTTCCATATGAAGTGAACTCCATTCATCTCCATTAGAGTCCTCCCAAATCCGATGCATAAAAATAAGACCATTCTCATGGCCCGTCACAAGAATGCTCTCATTCTTATAAATTGACAAGTATGATACAATAGCAGTAATGGGAGACTGAGATAGTGTGTGAAATTCAACTGAAACATCTCCATTTCTAGATAACACGCAGATCCTGCCCAGATCATCCCCAACCGCAACATACTTAAGTAAACCCTCAGAATCACCAAATGGCAACACATTAATACAAGTAGGATTCGATCCCAATTTCACAGCTGAAACAAAATGAAACCTCTCAGACCAAAAAGAACTACTGAACTTTTTAACCGACACTGCACTTGCTTTCTCGTCATCCTTTACATTAATCTCTAAATCTTCAACTTCAATGTCCTCAAGTGACTGATCCTCGTCACCCCTTGCCCTTTCAGCTACAACTTGAACAGTTTCTTGTTCTTTTTCAATCAAAGATTCGAGTTTCGAATGATCTGAAAATTTTGATTCTAATCTAGACACCAGTTCAGTAAGGTTCCCCACTAGGTCTTCCAGCTTTTGTAACTGAACCTGGTGCCTACTTAGTAAATCTAAAGCGACAGAAAGTTCTTGTTTATATTCACTCCTACGCTCACCATCACTTTCACTCAAACCTAAATTTGATCCAGCAATAACCCAAGAAACATGCTGAAAATAAATCACAAAAAGTAAATGAATTAAGAAAAACTTGCCTTTTTTTGAACTGGCCATTGATCAAAGCAGCGAGGCTTTGAGTTCAAAGTTCTTGCATCTTTTCTCAGAAATTTTTTTCAGATCTTAAATTTCAGATGATCCTGATTGATAAATAGGATTGGATGGCAATCAATTTGCAGGGACTGCTATTTTTCGTTTTTTTCTCAAACTTTTATGAGTTAAGGTCGGATTAGGGCAAACGGAAATCTATATCCAGGAACGTAACGACGAAGAAGACGAATCGGGAATCGTAATATGCAGAGTAGATTTTTTACAATTTACTGCAGACTGGGAGTTTGGACAGTTGACTGCTGTAAGAAGCGACGAAGGTCCAAGGATAAGCCCGTCGGAAAAACCGACTCCTTGGTTGCCTTCACAAATAAATATCTATTCTTACTGTTTTATATTTAAGTCAATATATATAATAATAATTATAATAATCCTTCTAAAGAAAATATTATTCAAATAATTTTATTTGTGTCATAAAACATATTTAAATTAACTATTTGTTTAATCTGAGACTGAAAATATTTTTAGTTTTATGACACAAATAAAATTATTTGAATAATATTTATATATGGATCCAAAATGACCGTCTTGCATATAAATATTTAGAATCGATTAAAATTAATTGAACCAATCAAATCGATTTAAAATCAACCAAAATCCATCCCTAATCAATTTCGAAGATAATAATTATTAATGATTTGATTTGGTTATCAATTATAAAAATTAAAAAAAATATATTCAATTATGACGGAACCAACCTTATTAACTATAATAATATAAAAATTATAATAGACATTATATAATTATATTATATATAAAATAATTTTAATAGCAAATAAAATTTTAATCCAAACATATATAAACTCCTATAATAAAGGTAAAATATTATTTAATAATATTATAAATATATATACATGTAAATATATTTTATATATAATAATAGTAATAGGAGAAGAAAAGGTTTTAATCGATTATTTACCTAATTAAATCACCGATAACCAATTATAAATGATTTGATTATCCAATAAAATTTGTAATTGATGGTGAAGAAATTCTTATAAATGATTATAAACCTTTAATTACAAAATTTAGTTATAATGAAATCGTGGACACCCGACCCTTGCATCCCCATGTTTTATTCCTAAATTAATTTTGTTAAAACTATGATCGAATTGGTATAGATATGCAGAAAATTATCGATTTTCATGTCTTTGAAACTGCTCTGATTTAAAATAAATGATATTTAAGGCAGCAATTTCGAAGATAATGACTATTTTAACTTTTTATTAAAATACAACTTATATTAAATGTAAAACTCATATTAATTTGAGAATAAAAATAGTACTATTTATGTCAAGAAATAAATAGTGATAATGTTAGCAATTTATTTATTAGAGATTCTTCAAAAATATAAGGTACCATTTATTTTAAGATAAAAATCTTTACTTAAAACATCATCAATTTTAAAATAAAACGCACTCAAAGGTATAGTTGAATGATCCGGAAATGAAAGCTATATAATTCAAATTGTGAGTTTGAATTGATTTTATTATATACTCTAGTTTTAATGTGTTGCGATTCCTACCAAAACAATCGAAGTGTATAAACTGACACTGATATCACTAGATTTAAAAAAAAAAAGGATTGGTAAAGAGTGTTTTTGGAGAAATCAATCTTTTTTTAATAGGTATATAGTATAATACTAATGGAAATGTGAAAAATTTTAATATAAATTTGATTCATATCCACACATGCATAGATCTTATAATCCATAGCAATCTAAATAAAAGAAAAGTCATGAGTGATATTGTGTCAGAATCCTATGAGACAATTATTATCATATTGATCATTGTAAGCCACAAAGTCATGAGTCCTATTTATGTGTTTATGATCTATATCAATCCAAATAAATGGAAAGAAAAAAAAATCATTGTGTGAATCCTACAAGTTCATCAATCTATTGGACAATTATTATGATATGATTTAATACAAATTACAAAGTCTATTTATGAGATATAACCATATCCATATTAAAATTTTCAAATACTAATTTTGACTCACAATTTTAATTATTTGAAGAAAAAAAATAACTTAAATGAATCTTTTTACCAAAAAGGACCTACCTTGTTTTTAAAAATAATTTAAAAGTTAAAAAAGAAAAAAAAAACCTACTTGAAAGTTTTGTTGGAAACAAACTTGCAAAAAATTTCAGGAGTCAAACCCATATTCTTGATCATTACATTATTGTTTAAATAAATTATTATTTTAAACATGATCAATTTAAAAATCTATTTTTAATATAACAATTAAAATTGTAAGTAATTGAAATTGTTTGCTACCATATGATAGTTATAAGCAAAGATCTACATTCTTTTCAAAAATGAATAAAATAAAATACAAATTTATCCCCAAAAAAGAGGTCAATTTTTTTTTTCCTATTTGAGACTTCAGGAATAAAATTGGAACCTAATAAAAATATTTGGTCTAAATTTGAGACATAAATGACAGTGACCATAAGTTCCATTTCCCCAAAAGAAAAATATAGGGAGAACGGGTAACAGCAAAGAATGAGTTGAAACTTTCCAATGTGACAAACAAGTCAGATTTCCTCTCTAACAATTTAGCAGAAGTAAACTGTAAACCCCATGTATATTATAGCAGATCCTGATCAAGATTAGGATTTTTCAGCACAATCTCAATTCTAAAACAACTGAATTTTTATCAACTAAAACCTAACAGAAGTTCAGAATCCTTCCCTAATTATCCTATCTCAAACATCACAAAATTGTAATCTCAGGTATTGTGGCAAATTTTTCTCTCATGGACTATACAAGGTTAAGGCCCACAATTTTGTTAGTTTCTCCCTCCAATATTAATTGACTTCTTTTGGATTTTAAAAGTAGAAATGACATGAGTTAGGTCAAATGGTTCATCACGAGGTTCATCACTATTACAAATGCTAGGATGTTCAGTGGATCGTTTCAATATCTCAATCAGGGAAGTACCAGATGCTGTTTCTGCAGAATCCTTTCTGGATTGACTGCTGCTAAATTTCGACCAAGAAGTGAACTTGGCTGTTGCAGCCCTCGCGGGTTGTTTCTCTTTGGAGATCTGCATATAAAAAAGAGAAGTCCAAAACTATCAGAACTGCTGCATGTGAGTCCAAGACCTTCGAGTAATACTTGCCAATCAAAACATCAGATCAGTTCATAAATTTTCTAAGACTTGACAAGGGAAAATTAGACCACTCATAAGTGCAATAATTTCAGTTCTGTTATGAAGTTATTAAGCAGGATATATATGCCCTAAACACCAAATGTCGAGGACTCTTAGCAACATTTCATGAACTTACTGTTTCTGGTAACTCATCTGAGGTAGAAATTGAACTCCGGCTATTGCTGTCATCCCGCCCAAAAATAAATGATCGGACGGTGGTAGAACCTTTCTTATGGGATGATGGAAGATGATGGTTTGATGCGCGACCAAGGAAAGATGACTGCAGTGGTTTCAAACAGAAAGGTCAAATTGTAAGCTTTAAACAATTAGAAACTTCCACATACAGAAAATGACATTGTATGGACGTTTATGCGATCACTCTAGACTCTGGTTCTATAAGTACTTCAGAAAGCCCAGTTCTTTCTTTGAACTGAACTTATACTGATAAGTTGTCAATGGAAAAAAAAAATAAAAATTAAGTATAAAGAGAAGGCATCTCCTCCTTTTAAAATTTTAGTAGAAATTAAAGCAGGTCTTTGTGAGAAAAATTACCTTCGAGAAACACTTTCCATCTCCTCTTTTTAGCATTGAATCAAAATATGCTGCAAAGCAGTATAAATATTAAGTGATTCACATGCTAGAAAATAAAAGCAACAAAAAAAATTAGAATACAGTTGTATGTTATGCAGGAATCATAGAATTGATTAGATGACATCCACAAGCAATGGCAAATTAAAATTCCAACTTAATAGCATGTTCCATTGATTTCCTTACATGATGGTTTTGCTTTCCTCCTATTCTTAGGAGCAATATTAAGTTTCTTTATGAGACCAAACACTTCTTTGGAACTCTCATCCTCAACTGGGGATGCCAATGGAGCCTGCATTTCCTGTTTCAATTTGGCACATCAGTAACAGTCTTCTGAGTCACCTTAAAATTCACACCAACTAATATACATATTAGCAAAAACAGTGCCATGCAAGCTTGGGTAAAACCAGAGGTTACATATATGACATGCCCATATAATCAAACAGCCTTTTACACACACACACACACACACACACACACACACATATATATATATATATATATATCACGACTGTGTATATGTATTTACATAGTGAAGGAAAGAGTAACTCACAGCTCTCACAAGGCAGTTCTTGAGAATCTTCTTCTCAGATTCCTCATCTTCATCAGATAAAAACACTTCATCTTTGTCCAAGAACATCTGACAAATTATTTGCTTTGTTTTTTTTATATTTATTCGAGTAGGATGGCTTAACTCATCTTTTACATCTGCATCACTGGGTTCTTCATCCTCACAATCATCACTTTTCAGAGCTTGAGGTGATGTTTCCCTCAGTTTTGAGCTTACTTTTAACTTTTGCAGCAGATTGTCAGTTCCTGCAGCATCTTGCTGTTGAAGCCATTTCTGATGAAGTTCATTGCGCATTTCCTTGTCAATTGGCTTTTCATCATATTCAGTTGCAATAATGTCATTAAGTTCCTCAGAATCTTCCAAATTCTCATCTTCTTCAGTTTCTTTAAAGAGTAATAAATCATTATCACTGTCATCTTCTTCTACAGCTTCCTCATCAACAAAAGCTTTAACTGGATCACCTCTTGGAGAAGAACAGTCATCTTCAGACCTATGTGAAATGGGATCTACATTCTCCTTGTCATTTTCCTCTTCTGAAGAACTGCAAAAGACAACAATTTACAGTTTTAAGATTGAATAACAATCACAATTATCACATAAAAATTTCCAATTGTGCAGTTCAACATGCCAGGGATGTACTGGAGCTTCAGAAAAGAGCAATATACATTTCGGAGACTAGGAGAGGCAATCTATCCAGAACAAAAACTTTAATGAACACAACACTGCTACAAGCATGAAAGCAATGAAACTTTCCTTTTAATCTGAGAGGACCAACGGAAAGGAGGTGTGGTTTCAAGTTACCTGTCATTATGAGGAACAGAATCAAAATTTAAGTTCATAGCAAGTAGAGATGGTGTGAACACTCCTTCCACAGGACTATCCAGATCTTCAACAGGTAACTCAGCTTCTTTCTCTCTTGTTTTGGGATCCTCAAAAAGATCCTATATTTATCACATTGATATAGTTCAAACCCTCTATAAAAGATTAACATAAAAGAGCACCTATTTGCCAAACAGAAATATGAAGATAACCTGTGTATCTTTAATAGGAAGTTGAAACATAGTTGTCGACTTTTCATCACACTCCTACAAAAAGACAAGAGATAGCAACATTTCACAGGGAAATACAATTAATATATCCACTTAACCCCTAATAGAGAAAGCATCTTCCATGAAACAATGTCCTTTGCTAATAGCAGTGGAGGGACTGTAGGTTGGCCATAAGTCTGTTTCTATTATACGCTTTGGATGCCAAAATATATATATATATATATATATATATATATATATATAAGTTGTAAACTAAAATAATTTGGTTTGTGACATCAAAGAAACTTTTATAAAGTTCAGGGTCTGAATAAAACTATGCAGGAAGAAATGTCATATACTGCATTCTGAAAGTTGATAATTTTGCAGTCTCCAGGTATCCTAACCCTGGAACAGTTACATACCTATGCAAACGTTTCAAAGGTGGCAGATAGCATATCTAAAAGTAATTAGAAGAAAATATCTTTGAATAACAGCAAATTCTTTTAGCCAAAACTGAAAATGAACAACCTAATTAACCTATAACATCCTGTGTCTTCCAATTGCACATGCACCTATGCAGCAATTCAGGAAAGAGGATACTTGAAACCTGGAGTGTTTTTCTCTAAAAACATGAACAAAATCTCATTACCATTGTGGTTGGAAAATTTCCACGGCTTGGAGGTGATGCAGATTCCTTCACATTATTCGCATCCAGAGAATTTGCATTCTGTCCGTCCTCTTGATTGCAATCCTCTCTAAATGCTTTTACTGAAATATCTCCTTTCGCTTCTACTGATGCATTTTCAGAATCAGAACTGAGTACAGCATCTTCAAGATCACCATCGTTCTCGAAGATGGAAGTATTAATGTTTTGCATTACCATTCTATCACCCAAAAAATAAGGACTTCAATTCATATTTTCATGTGAAAGCGATAAGAAAAGGAATTTACTTTACCCACTTTTTTGACACTTCAAGCTTCCTCTTCCTTATCTTCTCCAAGATTGAGGATATGGGTTTGCTCACCACTGGTATAGGTTTAAAAGAAGCATCTATAGTTTCTGGATACACGTGGAGAGATTTACTTAGAAACAATCAATTTGCAAGATAAAAAAATGATCCAAAGCTATAATATCTGCACAGTGATAACTTTGTGAGCAAACCTCGCAACAATTTCTGGGATTCAACATGAAGTTGTTGAAGATAAGCTTTTCTTTTCTGCATCAAACAGATTAATAAAAACTAAGCAACAAGGAGATATAACGTGTATAGAAGAAAAAAACAAGCAAGACCCAGAACAGGAATATCAAATGAAATAGATCATTGACCAAAGTTATACACGAGCGACTGCCTCAACCTTTTCTTGTGTCCTCTTGTTCGGAGCGGGTGCTTTGGATCTCAAATCATCTCTCTTATCGAGCTTAATTCTCTTGTTTCTCTTTTTCTTCGTATCCACTTCTTCCTCTCCCCCATGAGTAAGAACTTCAGTTTTCTGCTTCTTTTCAGATATCTCCAATTCCCCTTCTCCCTTTCGTTGATCAAGGTCGTCAAATTCCAAGGCCCTCTTAGTCCCTTTTCGACCTTCTCCACGTGACGAACCATCACCGATTTGCAAAGTATTTTCCTCTTCCCCCCTCTTTTCACAATCCACTTCATTCTCGTTTCCAGAAGAATTCTGAGACAGCAATAGCTCATTTGAGTCATCGGACGGTGAATCTAAACTTTTGGTTAAAGAAGCCTCTAAAGCTTCCAATTTTGCAAAATCAACTCTGGGAATTGGAAGCAAATTGTCTACAGAATCGGGCTCTGGATTGCCGGGTTCCTCAGAGTCATCAAACTGGGATTCTAGGTTTCTGACTTCGGAAGCCTCTTCAGCTTCCAATTTAGCAAAATCAACTCGAGGCACGAGAAGCAAATCATCTACTGAATCAGGCAAGGGATTACTGGATTCATTCGCATCATCCAACTGAGAATCTAGGGTTTTGATTTCATAAGCCTCAAGAGCTTCTAATTCAGAAAAATCAACTCTGGGAAACGGGAGTAAATCGTCTGTTGAGTCGGGCCGGCGATTGATTGGAGGTTGGGTTGCCTTCTTCCTCAACAGTTTGAGTCTTCGGTGTTGGACTTGCGGCGAGGTTCCCGAAACATGCGATGACTGGTAATCGTCGTCGCTATCCATCGGAAATTTGAATGAAGGGTAGTGAGGAAAGTCTCTGAGATGGAGTATGGGAAATGGATCTGAATCTGCGAATGAAAATCTCGGAGAGAAGGACACGGATTAGAACAAGGCGGTAGAAGTTGGAAAAGGCGGTTCAAATTTTGAGGGAACCATTTTGGCGCAAAGTCCCAAACAGCCCGCCAAAAATGACACGGCAAATTTTCAAACTGTCGTTTTTCCTTTTTTTTCTCTTTTTAAAAATAGGGCTTTTAATAAATTTGCCCTGGTCATTTTTGTGAGTTACTTTAATAAGATAAAAATTATATTCTTTTTCGTTCGTATTTATCACTATATTTTTTTATTATAATTTATCAATATATATTGTCTACAGAAACCATCATGTTATGCGAAGCAATTAAAAATATATTATTTTTATGTTTAGTTTGAAGTCTTTCTTAATAAAATTTCATATATTGCATATATTTAACATTAACTTACCGATTACCATGATTAAATATTTATCTTTACTGAGATTATAACAATTTTTATACAGTTTAGTTTTATCCCTGATCATGCTTTGCTATGGTTTTAACTCATATGTAGTCCATATATTAAATGGTTCAATTTTGATTGTTTAATATTGTAGGTCCAACATATATTTTAAGTAGGGTAAAAATTTCAAAGCATTTAAAAACTTTTCAAAAATTAGATTTTAGCCTTCCAACTATCAAAATGTAAAAAAAAAAACACGTTCATCAATGTTTTACGTTAAACCCCCATGGAAATAGTCTAGTGCCACCACGTGTTATTTTACATGGATATTTTGAACCTTTTCATCATACTTAGATTCAACTTTGTGCCCACCCTGTCACCCATTTCGATTTCAATCACAAGATCATAGTATCCATCCTTTCATTATTGGACGATGTATATGAAGGATGAGAAGGCAAATCTAAAATCAACTAGTGAAATTTTTGCTTTTTCATAAGTTATTCAACTGGCGAAGAAGGTGAATAAATCAACATTTGAATGAATAATTACTCTAGTATCAAACATGGATAGGGTGTTGGCACCAACCTCTTATATTAAGTTATGCATGGTAAATCTGTAACTTACCCTTCATTTTCTATCCATGATTCCTCTTAAGCAAGGGATGATGTGGTGTCCGACTTTGAAGGCTCTTATGACTTATCAAGTAACATTTTTCGTTCTAGTAAGTAAATAGAATGAAGGTTTTGGTAGAGTTGATGGAGGTTGTGGGTAGAGAAGATGGGATTGAGAGAGCTGCCATGGATTGCGAACTTGAGTAGTGGCAATGAAGAAATAAGATAGGTTAACAATGGGAAAAAAAGGTGAGTAAAGTATAGATTTGAATATTAATAGCTTTAGGCGGCAGCAATGAAGGATGAGTTGGGCAAAAAGAAGAATGGGGAAAGGGGGGTGGGCAATAATGGTAGACGTGGATAGATTAGATTAGATCTAAGGAGATCTAGTGAGGTTCGACTGTGGTTTTGGGGTGGAGGGAACAGCCGGAGAAGGAGTATGGAGCAAAAGCTAGTGAGGGTCCAAATTACCCTTATAAAATTGCTCGTGAGAGGCACGTGAACTGCTTCCGTTAGGTTTTAAGGTTCAAAATAAACGGAATAACTTATTTTATACGTTTTCATACTTATAGGATTAAACTCACACGATTTAAAGTTGAAGAGTTAAAACCTTTTTTGAAAGTTCAGGAATGCACATGCCTTTCTGCCCTTGTTAAGTATGAAAATGTTGTATCAGGAGCCATCTTAATATTATTTCCTTAAAATATTTATAATTTGGATAAACTGTTATAATTGTACCGAAAATATATAATATACTCATTTTGTTACATTTGAATACTAAACGAAGTGAGATGTTACTCTTGATGCTTTATGAGAGGAATATGGAGAGATTAATCATCAAAGAGAGAGAAATAGAAAGGATTAAAGGAGGCATAACTGTGGATGTAAATAAACATTAAAAAAAAAAAAAAACTTATAAAAGTTCAAAATCAAGAGACATTCTTTGTCACGATTGAAGAAGTTTAGAATTAGGATTTAAGTTAAAAGAGTTGGACATTGTCGGTAGAAAAGTCGAAGCCTTCCACGTGAACCACATTATATATTCTTCTTGATTCTGTATGATTTTTCATTTTAATTAAAATTAAAATAATGTCTTATTATATATGCCATCTCTTTAGTGTGCTGTATTATTAATTCCACCTATCATTCCAATTATTGTTTGACCATATGGCCGTTCTCATATAGGGTCCCTATACTTTCCCCTGGGCGTGCCTGCTGGAGATCACAATCTTTTATGGAGCCCTAAAAGAATCTTCAAAACGTATTCATTAGTGGGTAAGTGGTGAACATATTCGTTTCCCTAAGAAACAATTGGTCAATAAAGATAACTGAAAACCTAAAGATTACGAATCCTATATACAGGATATATAGTATTTTGGGTTAAAATCAAAAAGTAAAAATGGTAATTTTTTCCTAAAGAAAGAGGCTATAATTAATTAATCTGGAAAATTCTTCACCAGATCTAATTAATCTATTCTTGTTCTTAAACGATTGGGTGAAACGCATTCTTCTGTAGTCTTCCTCTTGCATGTACTTCTGATGATCTGTTGTTGATCTCTGGTTTTTCCTCCCATATGAGGAATAAGCTTATTCACATCTGATTGTTTTACGGGTTTGAGGAAGAAATCATCAGCTCCTTCTTCTAAGCATCTGTTTATTCTCGAAGGAACATTCTCCGATGACATGATTACTACTGGGATGTCCTTGAAGTATGAAGATTCCTGCAATTATATAAATTTTTTTTGTTAAGTTTATTTGAAGGAAACAATGAAAATCTATGAAATTCTGCCAAAAAGTTAAAATCTCTAGAATGATGTGATTTTCTCCTCCTTTTTATTGATTGTATAAGAAATGAACCAAAATTAAGAGACGGGGACAGAAATATGAGAAAAAAGAGAAGAAATTAATTACTGAAACTCACCTTGACTTTTCTCAGAAGATCATATCCAGTCATTCCCGGCATGGAGTAATCAGTGATAATCATATTCACTTCTACTTCCTATAATATTCAAATTGAAAATCAGAAAATGTTTCTGGAAAGTAAAATCAGAAAGAAGTAAAGGAGACGCAAGGCTTGAAAAAACCTACATGTTTGTTATTGCTGGTGGCAATTGAGTTTTGATCATCTAGTAAACCCAGGAATTCCAAGGCCTTAATTCCAGAATCAACAACTGTAACTGCAAATAGTTGCCCGTTAAAAAAACGGATACCAATTAGTTAAAATTCAAAAGAGAAATGTTGAAAGCAAACCATAAGCTGCCGACAATGGCAGATCGAAAATTTTAGGCATAAAAAATGATTTAAGAACGAAGTCTGTACCTTGATAAGAAGAAGTCTTGAGAAGCCTCTCAATCAACTTTCTGTCAACAAGGCTATCGTCGACGGCGAGTACATGAAATCCGGGATCTGAAACTACGGCGGTGGCCATTGAAGAAGAAGAACAGAGAAGAGAAGAGAGCAGAATTAGCTAAGTTGTAAGATCAATAATGGGTGGTGTGGTGGTATTGGGGCATAGTTATATACAAGATAGGTCCCATTAGAGATACGGGAAATATATTGACAGTTCGGAAAGCAAGATCCGACCAGATATCGTATCAGAATCAGTAGGATCTTCTTGGTTGATTTTTGAATTGCTGATGAAGCAAAGAAGTTTCATTTTCATATTATATTTTCAATAAGATTTGTAAAAGATAATAACACAAGATTGGTTTTGGCTTTTGGAAAAAGGGTAAGGCTACAAAGAAAGAAAGAAAGAAAGAACGAAAGAAAAACCTAAGCACGTGCTTAGTAATAAGCCAAGAAAAATCTTCATTGTTGATCTTTTTTCTTGCACGATGATTCTCTATGTAAAAATTTAAAATGATTGAACCTAATTTGTTCTTCATTTTATTTAAATTTTACGAGGATTCAAGCAGACCCCCTTTTTTTTTCTTCTCCTGGTCTTCTACAATAATTTTGTATGGACTTTCTGTTGAAAGTGAAATCAAACATGTCCGGGTGAAGGGGCCAGGGTGTGTGAATCAAATCCTCAACTTCAAATAACAATGACTTTTCCGTAATCATTCATAATACTTGTTTTCAAGAGGTTAATTTGGTCCTTTAGCCTCCAATACCTTGTGAAATAATCAAAATAGACGACTGAAAATGACTTGGAGTGGCACCTTAATGTACAAGGCCAAAGAGTGGTGTCAAATTGCAAATCTTTTATAAGAATTGATTTTGTAATACAAGAAATGGTCATAAAGTGAAAAGTCATGGTATTTCCAATGTCAACAAGGGCTGCAAAGTAACCAAGACTTAGAAAGAGCACAACACGGCCCCTCAAAGAAAAAAAGAAACTTGGAACTGCACCAAGTTAAAAAATAAGTAAGGTCTAATCTCCAAGTTCATGTACCTGAATAGCGAATAGCCACAAAAACAAAAAAAAAAAAAAAAAAACAAAAAACAAAAAACCCCCTTCATACCATATTTCAAATTCCATAACATATGCATAAGAAAAAGCTTTAAAATATTCCATATTCAAAAGAGGTATCAAAGTTCTAGGTCCCAGGTAGTCTCAGCTGTCAACTTTGGTGTCTTCTTTTCCTCTGCCAGATTTAGTGCAGCTGAAATCTGGAAGCAAGATGCAAGCAATTAAAGATCTGTTGTAACAAAGATGAAAGCTAACAAACACATTACTGATACCAAACAAGACATATTAGGTTGTAATAGGTATCACTAAAATTGACATCTAAATCGGTATGGTATGATACCTACCCAAACCAACTAGCTGTAAAATTAACCAAGAAGGTATGATTCTGACTGTTGCTAGAAGTTTAAGCAAGATAACTATGTCCAGGTTTTCACTATAACTAAGAAAAGAATAATCTTGCATTGACAAAAACCATTTCTAAGTTATGTCATGTTGGAGGTAGGGGAAGTAATAAAACACTTCCAATTGAAACTTCCAGAATATGCAGGCAAAATAAACAAAAGAAAATGAATACTTTTTGGAAAACAAACTGTTGATTTCACATAAGCAAAGTTAGGACTTAACCATTCATCTATTTTCGGTTGTGCAAAATTAGTCCTCGTCTTTTATTTCATCTTTCTATATCCTTTGTCTTTTTTCATTCTTTTATTTACGTCCAGAGCTGCTGCACATGTTGATTTTAACAATAGTGTAATTTACATGAATCCTAGTGAAAAATGGCATAAATAAAGGAATAATAAATGACAATTGATATAAAAAGATAGAACAGAAAAGCTAAAGGACATTAAAAGATGAAATAAAACATAATGGTTAGATTTCCACAAACAAAAATAGTTGGGTAGTAAAAAGCCAGATTCTCCACAAAGGGTTTAACATTTTAACATTCAAATGAAGGACTCCATGGTCAAATCATCTTAACCAAAAGTTGTTTACATATAATTGAAACCCCAAAGAAGAAGTTTTACAAACAAGTAAATTCCTCTCAGCAAAATTGACAAATAAATTTGCACCCAAAAACCAAGAAGTCGAAATCTAAATCATATGCATCCTTCCAGAACCCATATACTCTCACTACTTGTATTTGTATTAGGTAACATTCTAAAGATTCTGCACAAACTCACACATGCACATAACATTTAAAGATCAGGCTTCCACATTAAACCCCTAAAGTTCACTCATTTGCACTCATTTGCCCATGTAGACTGTGGCACAGAGGAAAATCACTGCACATACTAGTGGAGCTCAGAATAAAGTCAAAACAACTTGAAATGACAAAAATTTGAATCCCTATGAACTTCTTGGCCTCCTGTCTGGAATTTGAGCAATGAACATTGGTGTACATTTTAGTTTTTTCCCCCTTTCTTGTTAATTGACCGCTTTTACCTTGGAGTGACAGAATTGAATAAAAAAGGATGAGGACCGTTCCAGGCTAAATTTGCTTAGACCTACCAATTACCAAATCTTTATGTTTGTACAGACAGTTCTAATCTTCCCAGAAGAACCTCGGCCATCATGTTTTGCCATTTCTAGGCTGGGGCTAACAATATAAACTCTTCCACTTCTTATCCATCCAAAGTAAATGCAAGATAAAGGACAAAAGTAATATCAATGAGCAATGACTTATATAATAGTGCTTGAGTAACAGGTTAGAATGTCAATCATCAAACCATCCAAGCAGAAAAATTCTGTGTTGAGACCAAATGGAAGTAAAAACGTTTATACATGGTACAAAAATTCCTAGTTGACCCTTGGTATCCCAGTTCAAGTAATCTACAACACAACTCAAAATTCCACAAACATATTCTAGCTGAAGCATTGCTTATTATAAACAATTCCAATTGAGTCAGAACTATTATCAAAAGTACTAAACGAGGACTTTTCTAATCTTGATTTAGAAACATTCAAACAACAGACAATAAACAAGCAGCAAAGTAATTTACCTTGAATGAACCATTCAATTTAGAATTCCTGGACCACTCTAGCCCCAAATTCTTGCTCGAAGTCTGATACGAAGCCCTGAAAACATCATCGCCATAAACCCTCCGCGACACAGCAAAATCCCAGGAATTTTTCACCCAATCATAGCTGGGCTCGAAAGTGCTCAAATCACCGTGCACGTAAGTGTACTTCAACTTGCAGTTACTCGAGCCCAGAACGTGATTTGCAGATACCTTGTTAGCAGAATCAAACACCAAAGTCCCGTCCAGTATAGTCCGGTTGTCACCCCTACTATGAATGTAAGTCAATTTCAATGGCTTCTCCTGAACCCTGATTGTATTCATAAATTGAAACCTAAAGTCCTGAAATCCATTTTTAAAAAAAGGCAAATTAACCTTTAACTAAATATAATTTTGGATCCATTCAGTTAGTTGGGTACCTTTTTCGGAACGTTGTAATCAATGATGAAAAATCCGGGTTTTTCAACAGCTAAAGCTAACCCGTTTAAGCTAGGACCATTGACCACAGTAGCGTCAGTCATGGAAGCCTTAAGCTTGAAGTCGCCGGCGTTGAAGGTGACGGTGGCGGCTGCGGCAGCTTTGTCAGTTTCATACTTAGCTTTGAATGATGCCTTCATTTTTTCCTCCGCCTCTGGGCAATCTACTCAGCAATAATCGATAAATTCGAGTGTGGGCGAGCGGGATAAGATATGAGTGCTGGTGGATTTTAAAGGTTCCTCCTGTTTCTGGTGCCGGCTCCTCTCGGCTTATGCAAAGTTAGTTGAAGTCGCCTATTTGTCTTTTTCATTTTCAATTTTTTTTTCTTAAATAGAAAGAGACTCGAGAGACACGGAATGAACGGGTGGAAAACGAACGAAACAAACTTGTAAGTTGTAAGTCCAATTAGCCGTGCAATAACTTCTTGTAACCAAATAGTAATTTTTTACTAAATAAGAAATAAGCTAAAACATAATAAACTCATTTCAATTTTATGTTTAAAATAAAATTTAAAAACAAAACTACCACGACACTATTCAAACTCAATTCATTATTTTCTTAAGTAAACAAAGTATAAAAAAAACAATACTATTTTGTTACATGCTTTTAATATATTCAATTCGATCTTTTTTTTTTTTTTACACCATAACAATCCCTTGAATTTTACAAATAATCAGAATGGTCCAAACAACCCCTTACCGACTACTTCCACAACGGGACAGAGCACATGCATGGCAATGAGTGTTAATTTCATTATTTCAAATCTCTCCTCCTCAAACCAACCACCTATTTAATATAAAACTATTAAACTTTATAGATGAATTTCATTATTTTAGATTTAACTTTCTTTCATTTCTTAAACTTGAACTTAGTCATGGCAGAGGAAGTTGATGGGTAATGCTACTGTGGGAAAAGGACAACAGTGGAGTCATCCTGAACAGGTTTAAATCTAGGTAGAAGGTTTTTAAGTGCCAAATGTATGGGGTAAAATCTTGATTTGGGCCATATTTTGTTTAAATCTTGATTTTGGTTCTTTGCTTCTCAGTTTCATTTCTTGTTTTTCTTTTTCTCTTTTTTGTTCCAAATCTCCTCCCTATTAAAGTTAAGTTGTGTTATTATGAATGTAGATGACTAGCAACTATGGATTTTTTTCTTGGTACGATCCTCCCATGTGTGCTTGATCAACCATAATTATACTCGGGATTGCCGTGACTAGTTCGGAGGTTTGAAATTGAAGGTGAAGAATAAAGGAGAAATGTAATATTTTATTGGCTTTGCTTGTTTGGGATGTTGTTTGGTTTAGTTATCTGTATCTACTTTTTCATGAAATTTGAATGTAATTGAGAGTGTAATGTTCATTGTTTAGCTATGTCAGTGTAATGTGGTATTGTGTTTCAGTTAATGCAACTGGAGCTTGAAGTGCAGGTTTATGTTTTTTGTGGTTGGTTGGCCTTGAACTATAGCTTTGTCTCACTTACCATTCTACCAAGAACAATGATGTTACATTTTTTAGAATTGTTGAAGCTCCATTTTGCAATGCTTGTTTTTAGTTGGTCTTTTTGTTGTTTTAGTTTGTATGAAACTCCATTTGATATGTACATTTACTTCTAATATATGGATGAAATATCATTCAAAGTTAAATGACATAAACAACATTTGGATAGTATAACACTTGATCTTTAATTCATTATATTGGTGCCTCTTTTAAACACAATATCTTAATTTGATTGACATTATGCACTTGAATGAAATAGATATATAAAACCATGGAGACATAACAACAAAGACAGTGTTGGCAATTTTAACTCTAAACATTAGAGTTTGTTATGATAGATTATTTTCTGCTACTGCAATGATAAATAGTATTTTCGATAATATATTGAGCATTCTTGAGTTTACTTTACATGTTTTGACTAATGCACGGGTTACTATATATATTAAAATAATTTCATGAGTCTTCTATATTATGATTCTAACTCATATCATATCACGTAATGAAGAAGTAAAATATTCCTTTATCCTTGATATTTGTAAATATACTCTATTTGATTATATTTTTCTTTACCCTAGTTATGTAACCTAGTAGTGATCTTCATCTTACCCTTTTAGAATAACTATAGAGAATGAAACAAAGATATAATCTTACCCTTTTAGAATAACTATAGAGAATGAAACAAAGATATAAAAATCAGAGAGATATAACAATAGAAACAGTGTTGATGTTAATTTTAGACAGTATTAACAATTTTATTTAACAACAAAGATATTAAAACCAATATACTTTAACGAATCTATTTTCTAACTTAAACGTAACACAATTTTAATTTTCAATAATACAAGATGAAGATATGAGCTTAAAAGACATTGAATGCATCATTTGAGAAGGGTGATCATAGAATTGTTACCATTTTGATCGCAAAGATATTTTTTCAAAAATTTTTTTACAAATATACCTAAAGAAGATAATTTTTTGTTGTTTATTATATATATATTTATATATTCCAAAGAAAAGAATATTCAATGGATAGTTTTTTTTTTTTTTTTAAGAAAGAAAAAGGACAATTATTTTTGTTATGAAGTTGCTATTCCGTGAACTTTATTTTGGTGTCAACTTAAAAACGAAGAACCCTAGTTCCCGCCAAATGCATTGGCGCCAGATTTGACACCCAATTCTCACATTATTATCCTTAAATCTTTTATTTGAGTGCATTGGTTACTCCATTCCGCTCATTTCTCCCGCCTCTGGTCTCCCTTCCTCTCTGTCTTGCTGCCGGGATCCAAGAATCAGAATCAGAATCAGAATCAGCTCATCTACCTGAGCGGTTGTAGGTATGCTTTACAAGTTCTACAATGGTGCTCCTTTCTTTTTTATTTTTTTTAATTTTTTTTTTCCGTTACAAGTTTCTCCGCTTGATTTCATATTTATACGTATTTTCTGCAATATTGTTTCTCTGTGTTTATTTATTTTAAATTTGACATTCTTGGATTTGGATGAGAAAATCACTCACTGCAGCATGTTAAATTCGTTTCTTCTCAGAGAGGTTAAGAATTTGGGTGTATCATTTTTACCATCAGATCTAGAGATTTAGGGGTGGGGGACATAATTTTAACTTGATTAATTGGCGGTGCTTGTGCAGTTTCTTTTTATATGGGTTAGCAAGGCCTTGCGTATATCGGTGTAAAGCAAGTATTTTCATGGGAAATGTTATTGAATTGATCTTTAAACATCAATTCTAATGTTGGGTTATCTACTCAGGAAAGTTGTATATTTCACTAGTGTAGTTATTATTATCGCTTGATCAACAAGGGATGGAAGGTGAGCAAATGGGCTTTGTTGTGTGCTATAAGTTACACCAGCATCTGAACTAAAATCAATATACTTTTCATCTGTGAAATTATAAATGGGGATCAGTACTTCCAGCTGATTAAGTGTTTGGAAAATGGATGGACTGCCAATTGACAGTCTTTTTATAGCATTTTGCACTCCTTATCTTGTCAATGGTTGCCTAATCTTCTGAAGTGTAGCAGGGTTCTGCTGTTGTAAATAAACATTATTTTGCTTCTTTCCAGGTCCACTTTTGCTGTTCTGAAACGAATTCAGGGAAAGTCAGAGCTGCATTTTCTTTGATTGGATCACAACTGAATTAGCTTAATATCAAGTCAGCTAGAATTTTTTTCTTATGGTATATTCTTTATGAAGTAGAAAGGTAAAAGGTTTTTTGCAAAGTATGGAGCAAAAAAGTTGTAGCAATCTACATTTCATTAATGCTATAAAGGGTAACTTGGTTTCAAAAATCCACAATGTCAATACCTATGGGAAGCCCGCTCTTGTGTTCAAAACATTAAAAGAGATAATGGAGACTGAAGATGCCAAGAAACTGCAAGCATCTACTCCACAGTGTTTAGATGAGAAGTTTAAATGTGCGAGAGTCAAGATTAAAAATTTTTGTTTGCCACAGGTGGAGAGATCTTTAGAGAATGTTAATAGGGAGCTTGAATCTGTTTGCCGAGGGGGAGATGATGAAGCAAGTGACGATTCGGATGGAGATAGGCAGATGACACTGAAGCAGCTTAAGGAAAGGTACAAATCAAAGAAAAGGAAAATTTCCAGTTCTTTTGGCTTCAAGCAATGTTTAAAATTGGAGCCAGAGGAAGATGATTCTGATCTCAATGAGCCCCTTAGTAGCTTGAAATCAAAGCTTCCAAAGGCTAAAAAGAAATGTACTAAAGCTGCTTTGCAATCTGCCGATGATGGAATTTTAATCAAGTCCGGAGAAAACCCATGTTCTGAGATGCAATTTCCCCAGGATTCAAATTTTGTTGTCCATGTCAAAACTGAGGTTCCTGACCCCGTTATTAGTGAATGTTGTTTACACAAAGTTCCTACTATTGATGATTGCCCCTATATTAATCAGAGAGATGAATCAAGTATTCCCAAAGCAATGTCTGATGGAGCTCCAAAGACAGTTGAATGCCAAAGCAGTGAGTCAATATTATATTTGGAACAGTACCAATTCCACAAAGTTAATGAACTATCTTATGACCATTTGGAGAATGTTGATTCTATCTCCTTGCAATTCCCAACCTACAAAGACACTATGGATGTGGATGGTCAAGGGGAAAGTTTCCAACAATTCCCTGCATTACCTACAGCAGAATGTGAGATTGATAAAAAGGAAGAGAAAACTTTGCTTATTACGTCGTCCAACAAGGATGAGAATTCATCGATGAATAGTTTCTCCAAAAGTTTAAGTCATATAGATGAGTTTCTCAATCTGGCAAGTTGCTGTCATGCAGTAATAACTTCTAACTTGATGGTTGATGATCGTGTTAGTGACAGCAATCTTTGTCATAGCAGTGGTTCATTACTGTTTACAGATGATGCCAAGAAAGATTTGGCCTCGAACCAGCAAATTGATGGTACAAGAAGTCCTAGTACGTCTGGCACCTCATTCCAGCATCCTCCATGCTTGTGTACTCATGATGATTTACTTTGTGGTACAACTGAAGAAAAGCAGCCATTACCATGCAGCTCCCCAAATGGAGGAGAAAATTGTTCCAAAGTGGGAAATCATTTGGTTTTATTGGAGAAAAAGTCAACATTGGATGAGCATCAGCTAAACAAATTATCTGTTCCCATTGGTGAAGAAAAACAAGAAACAGATTCATCTAAGGAAAATCAAAGTTGTGATGTTGATGAAACACTACTGTCAAACTCAGTGCCGATGCAACCTCCTGAGAGGCTACTTTTGACAAGAAAGGTTAGGGATGACTTTTTTCTGATGATCATTTGTACTGGTTTACTCTCTGAAGTAGTAAATTAAAGAGCATGGTAATGCAGGTTAAGTCTCCAACTTGTGAAGAAAGGCTTTGCCTAGCTATGAATTCTGCAGAATCGTACATCAAGCAGAGTAAGTTGTATATATCTGATTACTTGTCTGGTTTGCAGGATGCCTTCTATTTCTTTCTACTAATATAAATCTGTATGATTTTGTCTCACTTTGTTGTCTTTCTTTTGATGATTGGAATGCAATACAGTGAGAGCTTATAAATTATGACATGTTAACTTTTGGATGTGCTTAACAGAGGATGCTATATATGCTTGAATCTAAACGAGAACAAAACCCTGCTGCATTTCAGTCTTTTTTTTAATCATACTTTCCGTAGTGGGCATACAATTAATGAGCTGTAGTTTAAGGTCTGTGAACTGTTATGTCTGCTACATGCAAGCTGTAAAAAGATAGATAGATTGTGAGTTATCATGCTCAACCACGTTTTCAATTTTCGGTTGCACTATATGCCATTATAAGCGAATTATTTCTATAGATTTGGTTCTATATGTCATTTCCTTAAATTTCTTTTTCACTGAATCTCAATGGACTGTTATGTTTTGCATCCTGCTTGGTCTTCTACAGATTCCCAAGCCTCTTGCTTCATTCTTTTGACTACGTTTTGCTGGCTTTATTTTGCTTCAGAGCACAATGAAGATCCATGGTTCAGTAACCAAACTGAAAACAAGGCTCCATCATTAGGGTCAGATGTTAACCCTTCCAATGTAGCTTTAATTCCTAAAGAATCTGGTGTAACTATTCAGGCAAAAGTGAAAATCTGCCCAACCAGGACTGCAAAACAATCAAAAAGTGACAGAAGAAATTTTTCCGCTAAAGGCAATCTTGAGGCCCCACGTCTTTGTCGATCATTACCTAGTGTTAACACCGGGTGTACTTCTCTTCAAGGTTGTTCTGAAAGTGCTATTGCATTCTCTCAGAGGCAGATGCAGGACATCGAGTCTCTTGCAGTGAAGCTTATGAGTGAGTTGAAGTACATGAAGGATATTGTTGAAGAAAAGTTGCTGTTTGAAGCATGTCGTAATGCTTCAATAAGAAATGATGCAAGTGAGGTATGGGAGTTCCATAAATTTTGTGCTTAGTCATTCTATGGTCTTATGATTGTGGTAAATGCCTGCTCAAGCTACATTTTGGTTTTAAGCAATATTTATTTGATTCAGATACATATTTGTTATACTATCAATGAGGAAAGCTACATAATAAAAGTAAACTAGACTACTAGAGCAAGTTGGTTTTGTTAATTCATTTGGGAGATGGGCAGTGGACCTGGATAATGGATTTGATGTTGGTTGAAGCTTGCAATTCTCACAATGCCATACTGTTTGTCCCGAAGTTGGTCCTTGTATTTTTTTAACCCTAATCAATACTGAAAACATTTCTATGGTTTCAAGTCATGGAAGAATTATACCGTATAGTCTTTTGAAGTTTGAATACGAATTTGGTTCTGAACTTGGTTGTAATATCTAGTGTTTATTTGTTGTTGGAAACTTATGCATGTGCATTTTCTGCTTTGGCAAGTTAACAGTATACTTTAAAATATTTGTCTTGGCCTCTTACTCTGATCACTTCTCTGATCAGGTGAAAGATGCAATAACCAATGCAGGGAAAGTTGAAGAAACTGCCAAAAAATGGTTGTCAATGATGGCAAGAGATTGCAATCGCTTTTGCAAAATCATGGTTAGTGTCCTTTGCTTGCGCTGCATTTCAGCTAAATCCAAACAAAATCTGCTCCTGATGTGCTAGGAATTAATCATTTTACTACATGAATTTGCTGTTCTGACTAAAATCACATGCTTGTTATTCACTGTAGAGTTTGACACCCAAAGGTACTGATCCTGCTATTATTAATGGGGTCCAGAGGGAAAAGAAAAAGATTACCTTTGCTGATGAAGCTGGTGGAATGCTTTGCCATGTCAAGGTATTTGGTAATGAAATGGCTTTAGAATCTAATACTGAAGTGAAAAACTGAAGCTGTATGATTGATCAAAAGCTATTTTACTCATCTCTTCTAAATTCTTTTCTGGCTCTTGGGAATTGTGAGATTTCAAGTATTTGAGGTTATTTCTCTAATATCGCAAGTGCCTCTTGTACTGTTGTATTCTATATATACAGGAATTTTTTCCCTTTACTTGGCTTCTCTTGTTTTAACTTTTTTTTCCATTGGCTGCTTCGAAGCTGCATGTGATTGTTTTTCACCTTCTTTTGGTTTCCATGTTCTTGCACAAGTAGGCTGCATATTTTCCTGTAACTTTATTTGCTCTCAAGTGCTTGATCCATCAAAACAAAGTTTGTCATTCACCATTATCGTGAACTAAGAGCATCAAATGATAACCAAACGTCCAAAGGGATCCCTCCCCAAACTGGAAACTCAATGAAAAATGAAAAAAGTTGTGTCTTGATTACCTTCTATTTCTGGTTTTCTGCACCCTAGTTTTGTGGAGGCTATAGCATTCACGCAATAGCAACCAGAAGGCCTTATTCCCCCAACTCATGAAGAACGTTACTAAAGTTCCATAACAAACCTAAATAACAGACTATTTACAGATTCTGAACTACAAAAACAGGCCTAGAAAAGGAAAATAATTAAAGAGAGCAATACATCTTCTATAATGAATTAGCTGGCTTTCTATTGCAGATTTTTGGAAAGCAATGTTGATTGTAGTTCTTCAAGCCTAAGTATCAGATTTCAGAGAACAGTTCTTCCCATACTTCAATAAAGGCTTCCACAATAACTGCATGATGCTCTCTTGCATTTAGTGACAGAAAACATATCAATAGCTGCTCTAGCTCCTCAGGTTCAGATATTTCTTTCTCTAGTATCATTTCCATCATGGACTTCTTGAAATCTTCAAAAGGGTCTGATGATTTCTTCATCACAGCATAGCTTTCATTCACCAACCCCTTCACCATGCATGGTATCAGCTTTCCAAGAACGTTCTTTTTGACTGTTGCAGACTCAATCTCAGCCTGCTGCATTGCTGCTATTGTTATTCTCTGGTTTCCATCCTCTTTCCTTCCGTTTGAAGCATAATGTTTAAGCCTAAGCCTGCTTACTTTGTTATTTTCCTTCTTTATTTTGCTTCCATATAAAGGTTTCTCATTCATACTATAAATAGAGTACCCAAAGTCATAAGAAGAATCCACACTTGAACAAGAGGAAAGTAGCCCTTCATTTTCATCTTCATTCTGTCCATCACAATCTTCACTACTAAACCAATTGCTGTGATCTGCTGATGAAAAGCTGATACTAAAGCTGGTTGCTAAATCCTTGCCATTGTTCTTTTCTGTTCTGAAATTAGGATCTACAGGCCACATAATTACACACTCACCAAGATCTTCAGAATCTGCTGGAGAATTACACAGTTTCTGCAAACTGTCGTCATCTTTCATCCTTTTGTAATGAGGTGAATCGATGCTGAACACAGAACTCACATATTCTGTGCTCAGCTTTGATGCACATCCCGATGATCCAAAGGATAATACTTTGGAAAGACAACCTTTACTCGAAGGGTGATTAGGTGTTGATGGTGGCGGTGCTGGTGACTTTCGATATGCAATCTCCAACGTTTTAGGATTGACAGCAGTAAACAGGGGTTCGGCTGCCATAGGGCTTTTAGCCATAGAAGAAGACTTCTTGGAACGACACATGCGAAAGGATGCAAGAGACATTCGAAGCTTGAAACGTTTAGTCATGGCTCCTTTGATCAAAGTCAGCTGGGTTCAAGAAAAATGGTACCGCATGAAAACAGGGGAGGCTGGAGAATCAAATGCATCACCATATATTATTATATACTATAATATATTTGTGCGGAGAAAGCTGTTTTTCAGGGGTGTGGGGAAATGATGATAACATGGCCGGCTGATGGTATGCAGGACATTCTTTTGTTAAGGAGGGCTATTTTCTAATCTTTGAAAGTTTGCTTCTGACCATATCCAAGTTATGTTTCTTTATTACTCGAAAGGTACAGTTAATTCCTCTTAGATCATTGAGGATGATGATACACATCCAACTTACAAATCACGAGTAAACAATAGGGTAGACCATGGAGGTTGAGTTAAGTTGAATCTTTTTGCAGGTTCTAATTATTAGGAATCGATTTATATGGATTTAGTTTTAAGTAGAATATTCAAGGTGCACATATAAGTTGTTGAATATCACCTGTAAATAATAAGAAAAAATGGAAAAAGAAAAGAGAAAACAACAGGGAGAAAAGGTCTGATCACAATGAAATAGACTTCTTCGACTTGAGAGTTACGTACAGGGTTGATCTTGAAGAAGTCATCAGAAATATTTGGGATTGCTAGCTTTCTGTATTTCATAGGGAATATTGGTGGAGGAGAGGGGCTTAATCGGTTCAAGAAGAATACAAATATGCCAAAGGAAGCGACAGTCAAAATCATGCTGTTTCTAGCCGTACGTTGAAAAATTCCTTCCGAAAGACAACAAGAACAAAAATTAATCCTATGCACCCAGCCCCACACCATCATGGAATAATACAATCAAAGGTAAGGGATTCCATGAGAGATATTGTTTCCTTTCTGTATTAATCTCTTCATTTTTGAATCACATATAATATATGAGGTTTTCTGATATTGATTGATATATGGAAATTCATTGAAAGCTATAACCAGTATCAGACAGAAACGATAACTTTGCAATTCTGCTACAACCCGTACGGGTTTAGCCTCCTCATTGACCAGGCCAATCAAAGGTCCGGTTCCACTCCCAGGAAAATAGAAGGGAAGGAAGAAACATTTTTATAAGTGAAATGATTCATTCTATTTGTCCCTATTTATAAGTTTTTTTTTCTTCTTTTAATTATAAGTCATGGTTGATAAATTTTTTTTATCACCCATCCCTCCCTTAAATCCCCTATATCCCTCACCTTGAGAATTAATAATGACACCCTACCTATTTTCATTATGTCTCAAATTCAAAGCTTTTTAATTTCAAATATTATTGTTTATCATTAAGTTAGAAAGACTTGATATGATTGATCGTTTGATAGATATTTTACACATTTTTTTAATATTATCTATTCTTTCATAAAAGTTTCTTTCTCAAATGCTCTCTTTCATAGGAATATTTTGGTGAAAAAAAAAAAAATTTAATAAAATTATAAATAGTTATGGAGAGAATATTGATTAATGACTAAACTAAAGTTTAAAACTAAAATTCAAAATAACTAAAATTGTATATGGATTTTGGTTTTCATGTGGGTAAGTACAGTCCACTGGGTGTTTATTCAAGGTGATTGGGCTTATGTTTGTAATCGGTTCTCAGGCTCAAATCCATGAAGTAAAGGCATCATGACCACTTTTAAGTTCCCAGGTGGGCTTTTATTAGCCCCAAATCCAAAAGAAGAAAGCAATCGAGTACTCCCATCATCGTTTAATTCATTCTAATTAATTTTTTATTATTAATTATAAATTATTATTATTAATTAATTAGATATTTGAAAGCTTTTTTATATACATATTATTTTTTGATAATACATTAAAATGGAGTTTAATTTTTTTTAAAAAAGATGGTGATTATAAAATATTTTTTTTAAAAAAATGATCTTAATTTTTATAAAAATAATGAAGAAAAACATATTTAATGATAGAGAGAGTATCACTTAAAATTGTGGGAGGGTCCATATTCAGGTACACGAACAGCTTCTAGATCATATCTTTGATCACGTGTGCAAATTCTAAATCATCCTCCGGAAATAATTTTCATGGGTCATCTGTCCATTGCTCGCTCATCTAATCAGCTTTAACCGGATAAACTAAAAAGAAAAAGAAAGAAAAGTTTGCCTGCCGGTGCCAAAATTTTGCCTTTGGAGTTGGGTGCCGATTGCCAAGATACCGAAGAAGTCAGTGAATTGGACCCTCCACTTTCTTTTTAATATAGCCCTCCGTTATTTCGAATTAAATGTTCATATTTCCATTTTAAATTGCATTGGGAATGAATGTTATATTTTCTAAATTAATTAAAATTTTCTTTAAAAATTGATATTATTAGTTATAAAATAAACAAAATAAACTTATTTTCTTAAAATTTTTATAAATTAAAATGAAATATTCAATTTCAAACGAAAGAATCATAATAAAAATATGAAAATAGCTGAAGTTGGGGATGATCCTTGTTTGATGCCCAATGGTTCTACCAACTTTCTCGTGCACGCTTTAGTGGGACTTGCATAAAGCCAGTCAAAGTATTGCTAAAGCTGGGATTGTTCACGGTTCGATTTGGTGTTGACTAAATTTTCTAATCCAACGTCGTAATTGATTATAAAGGTTTTCTAAATGATTGATTATAAATTTTAAGTATATAATTGAATTGAATCAAATCGTTTGTAATCGATTTTGGTCTATTCAATTCTTTTGATAATTGATTACAATTTTATCTTTTTTTATTGTTGTTTTAAAAATTTTTTTATATATTATATAATATTAAATATTGTTTATATTTTTTAAAATGTTTTGACTCTATTAATAATTGAATAAATTTATTTTATTTTTAAATTATGAAATATATAATAAATTATATAATATATTTTACATATTTTTTAATTAATATATCTAATTGATTTGGTTTAATTCGATTATAACCGATTAGAAATTATCTATAATCGAATCGAATCTAATCACCGAGAATATTTAATTTTGAAACCTATCCTAACCTATTAGAAGTCTATTTTGATTGATTTGGGCTCAATTTGATTAACTCTAATGGATTTTAATGGTTTTGAGCAACCCCAACTAAAGCAGAGGGTCCTTTTTCACGTACTGGGATCTAATTGCTTGACGACAGCAGACCACCACCACCCCACTTTCCTGAGTAATGATATTCACCTTTGGCAAAATACACCTTCTGAACTTGCCCAAGATGTGATCTATGCGGGTATCCAACGGAATCCACCTTTAGGCACTCACAAATAAAATTGCCCAAAAGTAAAAGCATTCGGGCAATTGATTAATTTTGCCAATTATCTCTCTCTATATAATGGCTATAGTTGCTTTGTTTATTGAGTTGTTATTATTATTTTTCTTAGCAAATGTTCAAGTTAATTCGCAGGCATTTTGATTGTTAATTAGAAATTATAATTTATCAAAATTAGAGTATATAACGAAATTAAGTTTAGTTTACAATCTACTTTATGCAGCTTCACTTTTGAATTGGCTCAGACACCATTAATAAGAAAAAAAAAAAAGAAAAATCTAAAATATATGAGGAATCATTAAGAAAAATAACAAACATTTAGTATAAAATGCTCACAACATTATTAACAAACCTAAACAGAGTTGGTCAAATAATTATAAGACGTGTTGTGCTCCACATTCAAGAGATCACCAATCACGAATCGGATCCATTGATTTTCTATTCAAAACCTTCATCACAGATGCAGCTCTTCGATTGGGAAAGAGACTTCTCAACAATCCCTTCTCTTGGTTTCATTATAAAACTCTTTTCTTAATCAAACTTTCATCTTTTGCTTTTTATTAATTAAGTATTTAACCTTAAATGACTGTTACATTAATTAATTTGTTAGTTAGAAGTATTAACTAAAAAAATAATCTTTATTGGAAGATCAAGAGGCCTAAATCTCTTAATAGACAAAATATACTTTTTAATTAATACACTAATAAAATTTTAATCTAGTGTTCATTAATTTTTAGAGTAACTTTTTTTTTATTAATTTAATAGGATTCCGAATCTTTTATCCATTTTTTCTATTATATTCTACCATTAATAATGAACATACACTAGTTGCCAGAGAGTGTACACAGAAGATGAGGAGCCACATTAAGTACTCGATAATTATTCTTCAATATCAAATTAAATAATTAGAGAATAGATTGTCAAAAGAAGGGGAAAATAATAATAATAATAATAATAATAAATCTTTTGATCGAACTGTCACTTTTCAATGGATAGTTTTAGGAGGGTCTAGCTCTACTCCGGGGTGGACTCTACCAAAATAAGCAGTGCCCCAGGCCCGCCAAATTCGTGCCCACACGACTGCTATGACAAAGGAACACCTTAGGCAACAAAAATGCATCTTTCCTTTTGCAAATCACCATTGTTCTGAATTTCACACTCAGAAAATCACCCTGAAAAAAACAGTCAAGAAAGGTTTTGGGAAGGAAAAAGGAAGGCATTCCTGTGATTCTTGCAGGATCCTTCCTTCTGAAATATGTTTTTCTCTGATTCCTTGAATTTAATTTTTTTTGTTCTTTCTGCAATCACAACCCACAGGAAATTTCCCTGAGGATTTTGATCTTGATTATATGGTTAGTTCCATGAGGAAATTGTGTCCTAATGTTGACAAGGAAGATGGCCTTGAGACGGTCTTGGAAGTTCCTATTCCGGAAGAGATGTATGATAGTATGGGAAACAATTCAAACGTGCGATGGCAGAATATGCGGAATCTGATGAAAGCCTCTCATCGCGTGGACAAGTCCGGTTCTCAAACTCCTGCTGTTCAGAGAAATGACCAGTTCTCGTTGTTGCTGAAACTCATTGGCTCCGCTCTCATTCCTTATCAGGTTCAATTTGGCCATGCCGTCAGTTTGCCCATAAATGACGGTTCCATTGTAAGCTAATCTTTCTATGAAAATATAGAGTTCAAAGATTTTTTTTTCTTTCTTCTTTTTTGGTATGGGTTATGCAAGAATTTGTCTTTTGTACCATTCTCAGGCAATTATTTTGGGTTTTTCAGTTGTATATATGCAGAATTTTTACCAGGTCAAGAACTTCCCTTCAGTTTTTATCCTGGAAAATTGAAGAACATGACACCATTTAATTTCTGGGAGTCTTTAGAATGCTTTAGGAGAATCAGTTAATTAAGAACCTTGTGCATTACATCATAAATTGGGTTTTTCTTTGATTAGTGGGACTAATAAGAAGAGGAAAGGGCTTTTTTTTTTTTTTGTGGGAATTTTAACGGAATGTAACAATTTCATGATCATATTTGCTGAAACTGGGAAGAAAATTCAGAATGCATGTGGATTTTGGAAATTAGATGCACTTTCTCTTTACCCGTTCAAAAGTGAATTTTACTCCATCCAAAGTCAGTTTGCCTTTTGATCCAAGGAGTGGGAGATGCTGGATGTTTCAGGTAGCCATTGAAAACAAAACTAGTGACTGTCCTGCTGCCCTGCAAGATTAATTCTCTGGGACTGCAGGGGATGATAGGGTACAAGATTATGCTTCCTTTACAATTCTTTTTTCATTTTCTGTTGTCTGAAGGAAGATATATAAAGAGAGAGATTGATTAAGATGAAGAATAGGAGAAACTAATGCATATTCATGACAAAGTAACCTGAGAGAAACCATGAGGAAGTCCTGTTAGAATAATCATTGACCTTAGCACTAGAAGTCACGGCATTGGGATTTTGATATCCACAATTTAAAGAATTTGTTAGTCACTTCCCTCTCTTACATGCTTCAGCCCCTATTTCCTCTGAAAGTTTACTCAGTTTTTGAATTTTGCAAGTGTTATTTGAAAAAAACAGATAGATGAATCCTAGCATCTTTTGATGACTAACCTTTCTAGGATAGAACCTTAGCTAATCATACTTAGTAACTTACCTAAATATTTGAATCTACGAACAGGAAGCTTCTACAGCAAAATATATTGTACAACAATATCTAGCAGCAACAGGAGGGTATGGTGCACATAATGCCACTAATAGCATGTATGCTGTGGGGCAAGTAAAGATGGTGACATCTGATGTGCCTGAAAATGGTCAAGATCTCAATGCCAAACGAAGAAGTGAGGTCGGTGGATTTGTTCTATGGCAGATGAACCCTGATCTATGGTACCTGGAATTGGCTGTTTCAGGTTGTAACGTAAGTGCAGGTAGTGATGGGAAGGTGGCCTGGAGTCAGTCATCCTCCAATGCAAATGCTTCCAGAGGTCCTCCAAGACCTCTTCGTAGATTCTTTCAGGTACTTGATCCTTTCGGTAATATTGTTAAACAGAAGCTCTGAACTGCTGATGCATTTTCATGATTTAGCACATAAGTATGTAGAAACTCAAAATTTGTGCTTCCTACCTTCAGGAACACATTTCGTAATCTTGTTTCATCAAGAAAATGACAAAATTGTTGCCTGCTATTGTAGAACAGATATCATGGAATTGTTTAATATCTGATTTGCATGCGGATTCCAGCATTACTATGCCAAATCGAGTCCCTCCCCCAAGAAAGCTCTCTGTATATGCTAACTATAATTTTGATGTAAAATAGGGACTGGACCCCAGATCAACAGCCAACTTGTTCTTAAATGCAGTGTGTACGGGAGAAAAGACCATCAAGAATGAAGACTGTTTTGTGCTCAGGCTAGAGACAAACTTAGACATTCTCAAGGCACAGAGCACTCCCAACACAGAGATAGTTCACCACACAATATGGGGATACTTTAGCCAACGAACAGGCCTTCTTATTCAATTCGAGGATACGAAACTGGTAAGAATGAAGGCAGCCAAAGGAGATGACAGTGTTTTCTATGAAACAAGTATGGCCACTGTGCTCGAAGATTATCAATATGTCGAAGGCCTTAACATAGCCCATAGTGGAAAAACTGAAGCAACAATCTACAGATACGGATCAAAATCAAGTAGAAAATGGAAGATTGAGGAGAATTGGACGATTGAAGATATTGATTTCAATATATGTGGTTTGTCCACTGATTGCTTTCTGCCTCCTGCAGATGTCAAGAAAGAACAAGAGAATGTAGATCAAGGAATGGGAGGATGATGATTAATGGATCATCAAAATGCATAACCCAAATGAAAGTCAAAACTTCTTGTAAATATAGGAATCTGTAGATTAATGTATCTTTTCATTTGGTTTTTTAGTCAATCTAGTTTGAGAAAGTTCAAATGAGAACTCTTTCCCTCCCCCCATCATTTTCTCTGTTGTATTTCCATTAGGCTTATAAAATTGAATTCCCTAATGCAAGTTCATGTATGCGTCATGAGAATTTCTCTATATAAATTTTTATTTGGATACTACTTACAAGTTATACTTCAAATAAATGTCTTATATTTCATTTTGGGTTGTTCCATAATTAAATTTCTCATTTCCTAAACTAATAAAAATTAATAATGTAATGGGTTAATAAACTAAATCAAACATTTTTATTAAAATATTTACAAGATAAATTAGAATATTCAATTTTGGATGAAGGGAACATAAGTTTGTGAAAATGCCCATTACAATGTTCACACAATTGGGTTATTTAGTGGTGCCTAGAGGAATAATTTTGTTGATGTCTCTTTCCCTTTCAAGCTTACCTACTACCGTATCTGCAAATATGATCTTCATCGGACATTCGCAACGCTTTAGCTAGTATTTAGAAGTGCATATCATGATTCTTCTATCTATCAATAATTGCGTGCATTGCACAGTGGATATGAAGAAGCAGGCTATTATCTGGCCAATAATAAGCCAAGCTCATATTTGCACTGAGGTTTTTGTTTGTTAAATTCAACCTCTACATGAGTTTTTTCCTAATCGTAATTGCTACGAATGAGGTTATTTTTTCACTAATAAAGTGTGACATTTTATTTGACTCTGAGGAGAATAATTGATAACAAAATTTCTGATTAAAAGTATGTATATATATATTATGAGAACAAGAATATTTTAATTCAAATGAGATTATATAAATATATATATATATATATATTTGTAAGTTAAGAATAACTAAAAATTCTTTAGTTTAATTAAGAACGAGATTAAATATATATGAAAAAGAAAGGGAATGATTTTATATTACCTTTAGAATAGTATGATTCTTATAAGTTATGCTAAAAAAATTTAATTCAATTCGTAGATCAAGAATTCAATTGTTTTTCCTTCCCAAAAAAAAAAAAAAAAAAAAAATGTCTCACCCCCTAAATTATCAAAAAGGAAAAATCAAAAAAGAAAGAGAAGGGAGTAAACGTATCTAATTGAAAACTTGTAGGACCAAATAGAACAAATACCGACTTTGAGGGACTAGACTACAAAGTAGTAACTCCTTTTCTCTATATTTCTTCCAGAGCGTCGGTAAATAAATACGAAAAAAGATTATTAGGGCAGGCGGCTCTCCGCTCACATCCAGAACCCTAATTGGATTCTCTAGAACCCTATTTAACCATTTCCCCGCCACTGGGGGTTCTTTCATCTTTTTCATCCTCCTTTCTTCTGAAGCTTAAGTTATTTACATTTTTTTTCCCGTTTCTAAATGTTGATTGTGTATTGCATCTGGTTTACCCTCTCCTTGTGAATTCTGCAAAATCAGAAAGGTGTGCGAGGGGATATAGCTGGTGCAGAAAATGAAAAGGATAGCTTACCAGCCCATTGCATTTGCAATCTGTATGCATTCTTTTGCCTTGGCGTCAAATGGACCTTCCCATATTTCTACGTCTCTATTTGCAAAAATTGTTTTTCTTCCTTGTCGAAAATTTCTGTTTGGAAACAGAAATCTGAACATGGCAGATGATGATATTTAAATCTTATCCTACACACTGATTTTCATCGTGTTGACAACAAACTCCGCTTATTATCTGATGCCATTGCCTTTTCTTTTTCTTTTAATTTTTTAGTATCATTTCTTTTAACAAATATTTAAACACCTTATTGTCATTGTTGGGGCAAATGATGTGAATTATGATATGCTATATTCCGAAGAAATATTTGTGTAGATTAAAAACTCCGCTTATTATCTGATGCCTTATCTTATTTTCTTTTCATATTAAGAAGTCTGTCTTGATAATAATTGCATAATTTTGATGAGTCTAGTCGATGATGAAAGAAAGCAGACGGGCGGACAGAACTGATGCCATGTTGATTGTCTGTGAAGTCCCTCTTTTGGGACGCGTCTGAGACTTTTAATTCTTTTTGCCTGATAATTTTGGTAGTCGATGATGATTTTGCTTAAAATATGTCTGGACTTATGACTTGTCCGTGATTATTATGTATGCAAAATTCTGAGCTACCAGTGTCATATGGAAGATTCAATTGTATGTTGTTCCTGGTCTAAATAAATGAGAAGAAAGGGAAATGAAAGGGAAGACCAATTAGGCCAGAGATGAGTTGGTGATGACTTTGTGTACGGACAACGGGCTTAAATGATGGGCTCAAAAATGGAACCCTGTTACCTTCTGTATTCGGCACAGACGTGGTTTTTCCCTTAGATCCGGATAATAACTGCATTCTCATTTATCGTATAGTGATGATGTGCTTATCTTTGCTCTCATTACCTATTGAATCAAAGCAAAGCTTTCGAAACTCTCTCCCTAGAAGCTGGTCAAGCCCAGTTCAATTTTTATACACCACTAATATATTAATTTTTTTTATTAATAAAGCTTAATAATAATATACAAGTTATATGTATTCATCATAGATTATAATTGAAACACAATTGTGACGGTCATCAGCGTAAACTTTTATCTTATAGTCTTAACATGAGCTATATAATATTCTTAAATCTTTTTAAGTGAAAATTTGGTACTTTTCGTCTATTATCATTTTTCTTTGTGTAAGTTTGGTCAATGAAGGGTTTTTCTTTTTTTTTTTTTTGTGTTTTTTTTATTCTTAACTTATTTCTTTTTGGTGTAATCTGTTCCTTTGATTAGAAATCAAAATTTTCAGATATGTTTTACCTACAAGTCAAAGGTATTTTTGGAACACCATGAATGATCCATTAACAAACGAAATGGGTCAAATTCTATAAGGGTAATTTACCCAAAAAAAAAAAAAAATCATGGATCAAATGTACACAAAGAAAAAATGTGATGGATAAAAGTTTCAATTCAATTTTTTTGTTGTTTTATTGCTTTTAAAAAAAAAGAGAAAAAAAGAGAGGAGAAGAATGGTTCTGATTTTTCAAGAAACTGCCGAACGGTCAAAGATTCAGCCATGATTGTTCATAGACACCAGCAGATTCACTGCTGAGGCTACCACTCATTAGGGCACAGCCGGCCAGGCAGCAGCTCGCAAGGAGTTTGCAGAGCGCTGCTAGCGGTTTGAGGGCACATGTATGGTTGAGGCGCAAGGGAAAGTAGGAAGCAGACAGTCGATGTTCTATTAGATCTGCAGATCTAGTTCGAGATGGTGAAACTGAGCAGTGGGCTCAGTGGAAATGCTCATGGGCAGTTCCAGGTAGAATTAAGAACGGTACCAACGAGTAGACAGTGACAGAATTATTTCTTCCTTCTCCAACAATGCCAGCAGTAGTCATGGCATGGAGCGGCCACAACTTTCAATGTCCATACATTTGATCACGCGGGATAACAATTGTTGCTCATTCACGACAATTAACACATATGTTCGGCAGCTCACAGATTGGCTGGAGCAAACTGTTCTGGCAATAACTTGAAAAACCAGAACCATTATTCTCTTTTTCTTTTTTCTTTTTTAAGCAATAAAATAAAAGAAAATTTGGTACTTTTCGTCTATCACTTTTTTTCTTTTTGTACGTTTGGTCCATGAAGTTTTTTTAATGGTAGAGTTTAACCAGACCCGTTTGTTAATGGGTAATCCATGGTAAAAAAATACCGTTGGCTTGCCAGTAAATCATATCTAAAAAACTTCATTTCCAATCAAAAGGATTGCTTAAAAAAAAGGATACTTCATTGATCAAAGGTACACAGAAGAAAAAAGGTGATGGATGAAAAGTGTCATGATTTTTCTTTTTAGTAATGGTTGTTTAAAGGTAATTTATTTTGTGTAATTTCAACTTGACATATTCAATTTTAGTAGGTTGTAAAATCATCATTGAGAATTAAAAAATAATTCCAATTTAATTTTTATTATTTTGAATTAAATGTACATTTTTATTTTTATGATGTTTACAAAATATATTGAAAATAACTATTAACTTGAGGAACTACTTTAGTTTAACACACTTTGTTTTTATTATTGTTTAGATATTCCCTCCATTTCAAAATGTTTGTCAATGAAGATTTTGTTTCAAAATAATGGTTACTTACACATTTTAAGGTAAAAGGTATAAGTGAATTACTTATCTTATCTTTTATTTTGTTAACCTTTTTCAATAACATTTATTACATTTATACATTCTAATTTTCAAACCTACCAATTACATCATTACTAATCCCATATTTTAATAAATTCAAGGAGGGATAAAATTATCTAAAATAGATGATATTATGATTATCTTAATTTGAGTAGAAAAAACATTGAGTCACAAACAATTTGAAACCGAGGGAGTAATTGAATGTTTTAGATCTAATATATATCTTATTCCAACAACTAAGATTTTTATCTTATTTTATTGTTTTAATAAATAATACTTTTGGAATTGAATATTCATTTTTATTTACTCATTTTAAGAGAATAATTTGACTTAGTCATTTTTAGTCTGCCATGTCAATCTTATTAATAAATTTTATGTAATTTAAGAAATGCAATATTTATTTTTAGATGATTTAAAATAAAAAATAAGAAATTTAATTCCGGACGGAAGATTATTAATTTCTAAAATTCATAATATGATTAAACTCAAATTTATAACCAAATTAATAAAAATGACATGCTCGATTTCTTTTACTATGTTTTAGGTTTATTATACTATTATTAAATAAATTTTTTTAAAAAAATTCAGATTTGGAGCCAAACACCACTATCACACAAATGTCCACATACCAAAGCCCACGCCAGTCACAAGTCACTGTTATGCCATATGCCATGGTCCGCTAAAATCAAAGCATAGAAAGTTAACAGTCAAACGCAATTTGCTATCAATGACTACCACCTCCGTCGAGTAAGGTCCACTCCGTCGGTGTGGTTGGTTTACTCTGCTCATGTCAGCCCCCCAGCTCCCATACGATGGATCGTGATGTACTTGATCACTGTCTCGACGCGGTAATCGTATTTATGTTCCCAATGCTGCTATTGAAGCATAATAAAGAAAACCAGCCACGCTCTCAACTTAAGTGAAGAAAAGAAAACAGATCTGTGGATTCGCACTTAACACAGCAATCAAGATTTGGGAACAAGGGATGAGAGACGAAGAAGCACAGACAGCACCAAGCAGTGTAATAAAAGGAGTTACAGTGAAGAAAGAGGCCTCAGATGGTGGGATTTTTCGTAGAGGGAAGTACAAGTTCTGGGCGTTGGCTGCTATTCTTCTGCTAGCATTTTGGTCCATGTTCACTGGCTCTGTTACTCTCAAATGGTCTGCTGGGAACCTTAACCGTGTTTCTGATGACTTTGATACCCGGATCCATAAGGGCCTTGATATCTTGGTATGCAGCTCTTTGTTTTATAATTTGTCGATTGCCTATTTGTATGCCTTTGCAGGTGTCCTTTTATTTTCTGTTCTCAGATTTTGATCTAGCTTGTATATGTGAGGAAATGGGGTTGTGTTGGTTTAGATTTTGTGTGTTTGGCCTTTGAATGGAAGTATTTACCGATTTGTTAAGTTCAGAACTAGAATTGTACTCCGTGATGATGAATCATGATCCCTTAACTGCTCTATACCAAGATATCTACTCCAGTTGTTCGATGTCCTTGGAGGGTTCCAAATTCTTGATAGCACTTAAGAGTCTGGAATTAGTATCAAATGGGTATGCAAATTTTGATTTTTGATATTTCTTGGTCATTGGGGCGGTAATGTGAGATCGATTGCAGGAAGTGGAGGAGAAAGAAAAGCTGGTGAAGCATTTGTGGGATAGGTACACTCAGAGCAGGAGCATTAAGTTGCCCACATTCTGGCAAGAAGCTTTTAAGGCAGCGTATCAAGATTTGACTAGTGAAGTCCCCAGCATCAGAAACAATGCCCTTTCAGAGATTGCAAAGATGTTCTTGGTCCGGTCGTCTCGTGCACATGAACTTGAATCCCTACCAGTTGCATCCAGCCATAGGTGCACACTTTTCGCATTATTTTTTGATCCTTTTTTTTTAAGTGATTGGTTTCCATTATTTACCTCCTCTGCAGCAAACTTGTGTGTGGGGGATACTGGGGTTGGAACAATGTTGTTATTAAACAAGATTTTACCAAGCAAACTAGTGATCTTGAAATTTTAGAAATCCAATTAGTGCAATTTTTGAATACACAAGTCAATTGAGTCCTTTAGCAACATATATAGACAAATGTTAAAGAAGAGGCCTTCCCATAAGATACGTGCATGGGTTACTTGTACTTTGAATTTCATGCGTCCTTTTCTCTTGATGTTTGAAAGGCATTTTAGGCTATTTTTTTAAGATTATTTGCTCTAATCTACTTTCATTTTGTATTGCAGGATATGAAAGTCAAAACAGAATTCATTCATGGGTACAAGAAAAGATTATCATGTAAGTATGGCTTACCTACGATCAGAGTTGATCACATTACTTATGTGCTTTATGATCTTTTTTCATTTCTTAATTATGCTTGTCTTCCATTTCCTCAATATTTGCTTCTTTGCATAATCAAATCTCAATTCATGAAAAAGTTTGAATGCAGTATCTGAATAAACCATCTATCAAGATCTTTACTTCTAGGCATGGTTTGTTGTTGCATCTTCTAAGAGAGATCCTTCTTACATTTTTCCTATGACCCCACTTTCTTCTCTTCCACCACATGCTTGAAAAAGTGCTTCTCCTGATATCAAATCAAAAGAATTGTACTTGAGCCGCAAAGTGAGGTCCAGTAGACATACTTAAACACAGAAATTGGAGCTTAAGACAGACTAACTCTGATGGTGTAAGCAAGAATGAATGTACAAATAAGGAGTACGCCTGTCTGATTGCTATTGTCTTTCAGCAATGCTCAAGGAAATCTGCAGGTTTTGTAACTGAGGGGAATAGATGAATGATGATCTATGCCAGAAGTTCAGTGGTTTTTGCTCAATGAATCCCTAGATAAACTACATTGACAAGTTCCTTGTAGCCTTAAGCGATGAGAAGAAAGCGAAAATAGGAACTGCTTTTGACAAAAAATTTTCCTTTTACAGAGCACCCAGGAAGGAAAGATAAAGATTCCCAAGCTAGATGGTGAATTGGCAGGATCCCTGGCACCGTGCATCCTTCAGCGACATACACGGAGATCAAGTTTTGAGTATATTGGCAGCATATTAAGTTTCTGAGATCATCATAACGAAGTTATGGAGATGAATTTATTACTCAGATTGTAAACTGTAAATGTTCTTCTGTCATTCCTTGTGTTTGTGTTTATTGTTTATTGTTTAGGTGACGATATTCCCAAACATATTTATGAATTACCATGGTATTGTTTAGGTGACGATATTCCCAAACATATTTATGAATTACCATGATAACACTGAAAAGGCCAATGTCTTTTGACGTAATGATGTTCGGTTTTGAGTCAGAGAAGAAGTCCATTTCACCTATTTTCCAATATTCACCTTCCGTTGTTCCAAACTGTACTCTTTTTTCTGTAATTGATTCAAGTGTTTCACTTGTTATCACCAAAATGCTATCGGAGGCATCTGCACATTGTCAATTACTGACCAAAGCTACTCATTTTTAACATTAAGTTATGCCGTTAAATATTCATTTTTTTAACAGATAAAGAATCCTTTCAAAATAAAAAAAAAAATCTTTGTAGTCCGGAAAATATTGACCGTCAAAGATTACTTCAACTAGATATGCAAAGATTTAGTGAAAGACAAACTAAATATGCGTGGGAAACAACTATAACCCTCAAAATATGAATGATCACACTAGAAATTAAAGATGAGATACTTTCTTTGAGGATCTAATTACCTTGAACGTAATTTAAAACTCAGAAGCTGGTGAAGAGTCCGATTGTACAAAAAGACGGGACTTGAAAAGCACCAGAGGTAAAGAGGTTAAGGAGATTAGCTCTACGCTATGGGGTGAGCCTTTTAAGTTAATATCCAAGTAAATTGGACCACTGTTAAATTCCTTGACAAAATTGCTTTGAGCAGAAAACTAGTACTGCTGCACCTCTATAAAAGAGACAGAAACCTAAGAAAATTACCCATTTACAGAAATCCTCAAGAAAATGTATGTACAATCTCCAACTAAAATCAATCTTCCAAAGTCTGAATCTCTCCCATCATGATTCTGTTGCTAACCACATTAAATCCCAACACAGAAGGACTCACCTTCTTCCCCTTTTTGGCCTTCTTCTTTCCTCCCCCTTTAGTTGTCTCATCAATAGCAGTTCCAGTATTCTGGTCAGAACTCCAAAAAACGATGTCAGAAGTCACATCTCCAGCACCTGACTTAAGATTCTCTTGATCATTCCGATTTTGAAATGCAATATCAAGGACATCCACCGGCAAGAAGTCTTTATAATTCAAGAACTTGTCAATGAATTCATGATCAGGATCAAATGATCCAAGGTTCTCAACCAGAAGCATTTCAGCCTCTGATCTAGACTGCTTCATACAAAATTCAAGGAAACTTGTATCTTCAAGCAAGCAAAGATAATAGAATGTGTCAAAACTAGTATCAAATTCATAACAAGAAACAAGATAAATATTATATATCAAGGAAGCTGCAAGCATGTGAAAGAGAATAAGAACAGAAATCAAGAATCTAGAAACCTGATGAGATCCACTTTACATCTCTTAACATACTTAACATACATCCTCAGATAACAATATCAATAACTACAGCAAGGCTTCTGCACTGAAGAGTACATGTATTATGAGATCCACCTTACAACATCTCTTTTCTACATGACTTTTTTTCAGATATCAATAGGAGCCAAATGATGCTAATCTCCCCCACCCCTCGAGCAGATATTCTATGAATGATATTTCATGTTTTTCATGTGGAAAAGGAGGAAGTAGACTTATGTATGTCACAAGTGAGATGAAACAGTAGCCAATTACCAATTGTTAAAGTATTAATTACAAAAGGGAAACTTAAGAAAGTAGCAGCAATCAATGGCATACCTTTTGTCCCAACAAGTCTTGCACACTCATTCTCACACCATTCTCTGAAATCCATTGCTTCTGCAAAAGGAGAAGATTGAAATTTCATCTTTATGTCCTATAATTGCAAATTATTACAGTGTGCAGATCCTCACCTGAATATTTGGTCGAGGAATCGTTCTTTCCTTTGGATGAGTGAGAAGACACTGAAAATGAAGATTGATTTTCTGTTGGTCGTCCACTAGATTTCTGCCGGCTAAGTGATGCTCCAGATGTTGCTCTCACAGGAGTGTTGCTTTTGCTTCCCCAACTGCTTTGACCACCAAGTTGCGGGAAATCCGAACTGCAGAATATGAACAAAATATCAATGCAATTTGAAAACAAAACCTGCCTATGGAGGCATAAAGAAATCCAATTCTTATATATCTGTTAGGAAAAATTTTTTCACCACATGCCCAACTGTGTAAAAGATTCCATATTTATCTACTGTAGTAGATGAAAACTGAAATTTCACAAGTCAAGTAAAATACCATGAAGTCAAGTAACTATACATAATAGTCACAAGTACTACAAACTCCAGAGAGGCTGCTATGTGTCTCATCTTACTTCAGAGATGCTAACAAGAACTTGAAATTTGCGAAGCAATTAAGTGCAGCCAATAATAGAAAGCTTTTAGATTAAGTACATAGTATTAACAAATAGTATGAAAGTGAAACCTCTGCAATAAATGATATGATGGTCACTAAGTAATTAAGTGAATTTGAAACATTTTGTAAGCATGCAAAATCAGGAAACCACATTTAACTAAAGAATCAATGACCATTTTTTCACAAACAGGTAAAACTTTTTTTTTGGGGGGGTGGGGGGGATCCACATTCATCGGCAGTATGTTACCCAAATTCAGTAGAGCATAAGTTCAAAGAAAAACAAAAGCAAGGTAGAGGATCATACAGCTTTGAATCTTGCTTGGGTTGATCAAGTGGACCCCAAAATAAATCATCATCCCCTTTATGTTTTGAAACAGAGACTTGAGAATTCGTCTGGCTTGGAGACGCAGCCTTTGCAGGAGAAGATCCAGAAACTGACCAAGAAGGACCACCTCCCCGTGGAGGCTGACTTGATCCAGATTTTTGTGGGGTTGGCACTGGGATCTGTGCTGAGGAGCCCTTTTTCAGTTGTTCCTTCAAGATATCCCTCAATGATGTGGGTTTTGGGACCTTCCCAGAGTCTGTAGACCACGCTGGAGCTGGAGAAGAACTTGCGGACTCCCCCTTCCACACAACAAAATCTCCTAGGGAAGGACCAGAAGGGATTGCCGGTAAAATCTCCTGCTGCATCAAACGAGAAGTTTTGCTTTTCTCTACAGGACTTGATGCCACTGTCACATCTGAGGCAGTTACAGGAACTGAAACCTTGCTACTGGAACCCTTAGACTTAGCAGACTTTTTGCGGCTCTTCTTAGTTTCTTTTGCTTCAATGAAGTTATCATCAAGAGAAGCCACCTGATTTGAACTAGATATACTGTCCAGAATCTCAATCTCTCTCTCACTGGACTTGGCAACATTGCCCTCTAACAAATCATGCAATTGACTCTTCTTATTTTTCTGGTTAAGGGGATTGTCTAACTTAGCAACACTTAAATCACTGATAGATGTGTCTTGCTTTGTTTCTCTCAATGACTTTACATCAGAATTAGTAACAACACCGGTCCAGGGAGTTGAGGCATTCAAGGAGCTCAGAGAGGCATATATATCAGGAGTTTCTTCCTTGGCTTTCCTCTGTTCTTCCCGTTGAATTTCCAGTAATGATTTAGGCTTGAAGCCAGGGGCATGCTTCCAAGCTCGCTGTGTAGCATGTGATTGTGTGCTGTCAAGCTGTGGGTTGGACCCAACTTGTCCTGATTCATCTTTTGCATTGAGGTTTTGACCATTGTTCAACTCAACAGAATTAATCAGTGAGTTATCATCTCCTTGCCGGGAATATACAACACCTGCACTTGCCTTCTCGATTTCAAATTCTCTTTCTTCTTGTTCAGATGCTACAGGTAAATCTTTTGGGAGAAATTGCCTATCCGATTTTGCAGCTATAACATTTGTAGCTTCAACATTAGATGATTTAAAATCCTGTGGCTTTGTGATTCCCTTTACAACATCAGAGGATTGAGCCTTAGAAGATTTCTGTTTCTTGGACTTCTTATCAGAGGATTTTCTAACCTCGCGTGCTTCAACATTTTTCACTTCCCTCACCACATATGAGGACTCATCATTTAATTCTTCTTCTTTGCCTTGTAGTTCAGTGAGGCCTCCAGCAGATGGAATATCACCATGATGAACCTTTTCAGGAGTGAGTATCTCATTAGGAGTGCTTACTGAGGCTGTGGGTGTATGAGAAACAGAGTTTTCCAAAAGCCCACCAGGCTGCAAACTTGGATCAGCCGCTGGTTTCGTATCTGTTATAGGTTCATTACTGTGCATTGAATGCTCAAGAGGATACGCTCTTACAATTTCCAACTGTCCAAATGAATCCATCATGACTGTGGCCATTGATGAACTCTTCTGCTCACCCTCAACAGGTTCTGAAAGAGACTGGTCCCAAATCCTCTGATGAACATTGTTACTAAACATCTGATGCGGCAAATGTAAGGAAGAGGCTTCAGTACCAACAGTCTGGGGGACATCCTGAGGAACACTTCGAGGAAGGACATTTGAAAGATGTTCATCTTGCATATTGGTAGCTTGCATCTGTGAACCAATGGGAAACAGGTTATGTGATGGATGGAACCCAAGTAGATCAACAGGAGTATTTCCTGACAACCCGGTAGCTTGTGATTGCCCGTAAGAGGACTCAGCAAACCTCCGCTGAGGCTTGTTCTCAGAAAGAATTTGGGAGAGCAATTGCTGCTGTTGGCGATGTAGCTGTAGCTGTTCCTCCTGCTTTTGTTGTTGCTTAAGCAGCAAAAGCTTTTCCAGCAGGGCTACCTGTTGAGATGAAGCTGGTCCCTGTGAATGTAGCTGATGCAGATACTGTTGTTGCAGCAAACCTAACAACTGTGGATCTTGGGAAAGACCAGAAGAGAGTAATTTCTCAGAGTTGAACATGCTGGCAGAATTATCCAGTACTTGGCTGGGTAGATTTGATAAAGGAGGCGAATTCTGTGGTTGAAGTCTTTGTTCTTGCATTCCGAATGCAGTGTGGGGAGGATAAGTTTGTCCATGATGCACATCCAACTTATCTTGAAGTGGTTCTAGACCTCCTTGAACTGGGAAATTCGACCAGCTGCCAGCACCATTGTTGACACCAGTGGTAGGACGCTCAGGCAAACCTTGCAGAATGGACATCAATTCCACATTCTGAGGTGGCAGTGGATGGGAATTGTCAGCAATTGAAGAGAGCAATCTCGCATGTGGCGACAGAGAGTCCTGGATAATATCTGACTTTGGAATAGATGATGCCACATCTCGCCCGGTCCAATATGGATAGGGACTTGGCAGTGATCTCTGCCTCTCAAGTGTCATCTTCTTTGCCATCAGATACAAATTATCTGCACTTTCAGCTCCTAAAGGAGGTATTGCACTGTTATTATTAATCATATATCCTCTCATGCCTAGAAAGGAAAAAAAATATTCCATTTAGATTAAAAGAAACTAGATATAGAGCAATTGCTCCAGAAATAAAAGTCAACAAACAGGGGGTAGAGAAGATTTTAGTAGGAAATGAACAACCTTCAGAAGCAGCAGAAATCTCATGCGAATTGCTACTCAAATTGCTAGACATCAGTGACTCCAGAAACCTGTTTTCAGCCTCTGTTGCTGAATGTTTAAGCCTTGGGTCATTCTTCACCAATTCAATCTCAGTTGATCCTCCATGAAGCTTCCCAAAGTTGCTGAAGTTTAACCTGCTTGATGCATCAACAACTTCATTAGGCTTTGATGCACCAAATCCAGGGGGTGGTCGAGCTTTGGCACGCAAGCGAGGCATAACATCCCCAAGTAAACGAAATGGAGAGTCAGGTGGTGCACCAGCCACTCGAACTAGCAAATCTATACCAAAATATCCAGCTTCAAACCATCCAATAATATCACTACCAGTAAAAGGTCCTTGGATCTCCCCCTGTGGATCTTTATAATGGAGAATCAGATCTTCAGGAGAAGACTGCAAAACTTTCCGCATCTCTCGTTCCTTATCCAGGATAGCAGATGGATGGTGGCTTTTCATGATGTTATCATCACCAATTTGCCATTTGGATCCTTCTAACCTAGCATAAGATTGATCTATCAATCGCTTTTCCCATTCTGTATTCAAGTCTCTCTGCGACTCTGACCAGCCAATATCAGTGACCTTCGAACTGACATCAGCATTGATCTCTCTCCAATCATAAGAGGCTGAATTTGAACGCTCTGAAAATGATGAGGATCGCCATGCACCGCCATGGAGAACAGAAGGAAGTCCCTGTAAGCTTGGTTCTCTGCTTATAGGAACACCATCACTCTTTCTGTAACTGCTGTCATCTCTTGAAGCTGAAAGATGAGAAGGGTCATGATGAATATGTCATGAGGATCAAAAGGATACATTTCTGTACTTCTGTTCGTGCATTATTAAGCAGAAGATGAAGAATAACAGGAGCAAAGTATGTAGGGAATCATAAACATGTTCCATCCAAGATATTCAAAATGTCCCAGATGAGTCAGTAGCAAATATATCTCTTAGTATCATCTAGACAAGAAATTTTAAATATATATGTATGTATATATATATATATATGTTAATATCAACCAAACTACGCAGATGAACTCCAAACCATTAGTCATCTTTTCAACAAAATCAGACTTCAAAGCAGTGTTATTATGTACCTTCAGATAACTTCTGATCAGAAAATTTTTTATAATCCTGCATATTGTCCCCATAAGAGTGAATCGGCTTCTCCTGGGATGTTTCTTCAGGATAAATTGAACCATCACCTTTGACACTTTCAATACTTTCATCCTTCGAATCATTGAGCAAATCTTCCCTGCTACCTGTCGTCACACCAATCAAATCAATCAGATATAGGAACATAATTAGGATCTGCATTTTACAAACCAATTTATCATTTTGGGCTGAACTGCATGAGAAAAATCTAATTACTAGCTTGTGAGAAGATATTATTCATTGAATGTAAACTAATACCAGGCTTGATTCTTCTTGACTGGAAATCAGTAGTGTTCCTACCAATGGACCCTTCTTTAGTGATCTGTGGAGCTCCACTACTCAGGATATCTCCTTTGTCAATTCCCTTCAAGATAACCTAATATCAAAAAGAATCAAATAAGTTAATCTCTAGTATCAATAACGAAAAATAAATTTTAGGTTGAAAAAAAAGGATTTCTTACAAAGAGAAAAAGATCTCATATTACCAATTCTTCAGGTGTGGGGGCACAGAATGCAAATGGTTCTATAGGTTCTTCTTGTGTAAGTGAAGGCACTTGTAGAGTCCCAATCAAATATTTCTTGTGGGATTTTGTATCAGTCATCCTGTATACATCTAATATTTTTGTCCGGCTGTATCTAAATGGCACGTCAGGGACACCTTCAACTTTTTCTGGCAAAGATCCAACAGATAGTGGCTGAGAAGGAGCATTGCTCATAGAACCAAGCCTTCCACGGCCAAGAGAAAAGGTGGGGTTAGAACTTTCTCCACGCCCCCGGCCATGAACAAACATAGGAGCCTGTTTGTTTGGAGTTGCAGCGGGATTATAAGCAGGGTCCGCCCTTCCACGGCCATGAGAGTTTAATCTCCAAGGACGATAATGATCCCCCTCCTTTTCATCCTTTCCATGATAACCATGATTGGGTGACCCTTTGTCAAACAGTAGGTCAGCATCTTTGACAAGTTCTGTCCACTTCTCATGTAGGTTCTCCACCTCCTTATCATCAGGGCCCCACCTTGTGTTCCATTTGCTCTCCCTGCGTTGTTCGTGATTAGTTTCCCTATTGCCAGAATCTGCCCACCTCTCAGTTGGATTACGCCGTACTTCTCCATAATGTCTTCCAGATGAGTCAGTCCAACGATCAATTTTGCGACTATCACCATGATCTTTGTCACCCTCTTTCCATCGATCCCGCCGGACAGATGAATTTGTATCTCTTTCTTCATCACGCCAGCGGTCACGACGACCAGATTCCATATCAAGCACAGATGGCCTGAAAACATCTTTTTTCTTATTACTGTTATCAGGTGTTTCGTCACCAATTAATGGTGATTTCATGATATCTGGACGGTTGGCAAAACCTGAATGAGGCATAAAATGGTTCTCCTGCAACAAAACAAACAAGTAAATATTAAACTGCAAGCACATGTTAGGAGAGGTAAAAAAAACATTTTACATAATTCTATGGGAAAAAATACTAAATCTTCCTTTTTTGCTGATTTCTTCAGTATTTATCAATCAGCTCAACAAAAAATGAAAATAAATTCATAAGAGAGTATAAGGCCCAAAATTTTCTTTTCAGTAACAAATAACTAACATACCCCAGTTGTCCCACTCTTACTCTCCCCTAACTTCGGCAGAAGCCATTGCGGTGAAAGTGGAATGGGATTCTCCGATGCCTGCACATCTACATAAAAGAAGAATACAATTAAACTACAAAAAAACACTGAGTTAATTTAAAACAACAAAATCCAACGAGAAAGTAAAACAAACAGGAAAAAAAAAACTGAAGAAAAACTAAATTCAAAATATTCCAAGGTATTATTGGTCAGTACCATCTTACGCTCTGACAGACAACAAAAAATTTAGAATTATCAGAAGTTTCAGCTTCACAGAAGAATGGAGATTCGTCACAGAGTATCCTCTTGGCTAAAGAAACTGAAAACATTCAACTCAGAGGTTCACTGAACTGACAAAATTTCCTCAACTTCAATACTAGCTTCATTCATACAATTATGTATGACTGTTGTCACACAATTGTCTAATCACTAATGGCCAAAGTTGGATATCATGTCCAATTGGAGATATGCAGAAACAGAAGCACATGAAACTGAGTAGTCTGGTGAGGATGCCAAAAACAAGGTAAACTATATATTATTCAAATGCATCAGAACCTGTGGATGCAATAATGGTTTTTATTGACACTCAACTCCACATCACCTTCATGTAATATCTAGGAAAACAAACCTTAGATTATCTTAATTTGACATGCATACCATTTTTCCAATTTTCTTATTCAGTATCCATAAAGTAGCAGCAGGAAGGTATTCTATCCTTCCAACACAAGGTTATTGTACAGTAACCACAAATTACACAAAGGTTAAAGGAATTCAAGATAAGAACAATGTGGTATTGAAGATGATCATCAAACGATATAATCACATATGGAGTTGAGACTTCCTCAAGTAGGTGAACCCTATAGCCACTAGTCTGCTGAAATGAGTGACACAGACAAAAACCCAACTAATAGTCAACGACAAGAAAATGCATACATTCCCTGTGTAATACACAAAGTGGGAAACCTTTCACAGTCCAGTCTATAGGTAAATAAGGCATCATAAAGTTGGAATGAATAACCATAAAAGAGTTTTGTTTAAGAGAGAAACAAGGAGGCAAGAAATGCCCAGATTTCAGTAGAAGATACGGGGAGAGGGAAACCATCAGAACTACTATTCAAAGGGCTCGAACTAATGCATTCTCCATTTATGGTATCAAAATTGGAAGAAAAAAGAAAGTACACTTTTTTTTCTCCAAGCAACAGAATGAATTAAAAAGCAAACTCAGCGAACCGATTAGATAATTAATCTTCATAAAGTAATCTTTATAAACGATACAGGTTCTGTTAAACAAATTTGAAACCCTAAACCCTGTATTCCTCCTACACGACATAGCTCCAATCAAATTAGGGTTTATAAAATTAAAGGACTATAAAATGCACATTGAAAATAACTAAACCCTAAATGAAAAAAGATGAAAAAAAAAAAATGAACGAATCAACCAAGTAATAAACCTTTGGAGATCTGGGTAGGACGAGAATCAAGCCCGGTCGTCTCAGCCATCGATGATCAAAGTGAACAGATAGAAAAGAAGAAGAAAAGAAAGGGACTTATATAGAGAGATATAGAGAGAAACAGCAGTGTGCGGGTAGCGAGAGGCCAAAGAAACCCTTTTTGCTGTTGCAAATATGACTGCTAGAAGTTCAAGGTGGTGAGGGGCTTGCAATCAGGGGAAGGGACAATATAAGGGAAGGGCAAAGGGAGGATAGCACAGAAGATGGGTGTAGTTTAACGGAGTGCGCACAAATTGCTCAAGTTAGTGAAAGGTTCTGATTTTTCATGATTACAGAAAATTATAAGCTCACGCGATTTGAGCGAGGTTGAGTTTTACGGATTTAGTAAAATCACCAAAACGCCCTTGTTACCTTCTATTTTGAATGATGTGAATTATATGTTGGAAGACAACATTTTTAGTTTTGGATTCCGAATATAAATGAGAGTAGAAGATTCGTTAAGAGTTTAAATTTAACTCGCTTTAATTGAATCGTTTGTTAAATGAATCGAGTCAATCTCATAAATATTTGATTCGTTAAGTTTATCAGTCTAAATTAACTTTTAATATAAATAATGTTTTATATATAATATATAACGGTTTTGCTAAGTCGTGCTTCAACTATTATCGTAATGGAATTGTTGTTAAGTGCTCATGCAGCCAACCAAGCAGAGCACGCATTAAGACACGCTCTGAAACTCACCTTAGTAAATCCGTAATATATAATATAACTTATTTATTAAATATATAATTTTTTATTTTAATTTATTTTATATAATATATGTTTATTCATTTATTATATGTAATAAATAATATTATTTTTTAAAGTTTAAAGAAAAATAAATTAATACATGTAAACGAGTTTAAACAAATTTAAGTTTAGATTCAAGTTAAGCTCAAATGAATTCAAACAATTAATTTTTTTTACTGTACTTAAATGAATCCAAGCTCGTGTCCAAATTCTCTAAATATTTAAAGAACTGCATTCAAACTTGAATTTTAAAATTTAAACCAACTTGAATCTAGATTAAAATCTAAAGAAACGTAAATAAGTTGAACCAAATTTAATAGATTCAAATTCAAATCGATTTATTTACTGTCCTAATTTGATAATGGTGCGCGGTGCGCCACCTAAAGGTGTGATAACATTGACCAAAACTTGAGTTAAGGTTTCCTTTTTTCAGTTGCCCGACCTGATTAGTGATGATTTATCTTAGAATCAGAAAAGTCAGGTGCCCAATTAATGAAACTTTTTTTTCCCCTTTTTTTAAAAATAATTAGTGAGGATATAATTGTCAAAAGGGCCCAATTCGGCCCAGTTCCAATCTCACGGGCCAGAGATTTTAAAATATAAAACTCAACTAAATTTCATTGTTTATACATGGACTGAAAAAAGTCCAACTCAGAGCTCGAGGCCCAGTCAACCCGCCCATTGGGGCCAAACATTTTTTCAAAAAATATCATTAAAATGTATACATTGTCAAATAGCATAATTTGATATTTAATAATTTAACTTTAATCAGTTTTACACTTTGATTTTTAACTTCTTTTTTTTTTGCCATGTTGGTCCTAAAATAAATTATCGTTGGACATTGATCCTTCTAATTATATTTTTTGAAAATACCAAATCAATGACAGCCTAACCTAATTAGTAGGGACAAATTCAATACTATGCAATTTAATTGGTCAGAAGTTGATATTAATTGAAATCTCATTGAGCGAAATTTTGGTTTTTGACTCGACAATAAATCAATTTAACTAGATCAGAAACATGAATTTAACCCAACAAAATTTCAATTTATACCTGTTTTTGACAAATTGAATAGTATAGTATTGAATTTTCCCCTATTAATTTGTTTACGAGGTCGTTGATTTAATTTTTCAAATTTTTTTTAATATGGTAGTTTTTTTAAAATAATAGGATTCTAAGGATCAAGTTATTTAGTATAAATTTGTTCGATGATCAGTATGACCAAAAAAATAGATTAATGACCAAAACTTAAAGTTGATCAAATATGATATTCTTAAACGTCCAATTATTTTTATAAAATATATTTACAATAAAGAAGATAGAAGGGATATAATCATAGATTGTAAAATAAACAAATGAAGTTGTGGTCAATAAATTTTCGAGAAAACCAATTTATGTTGGAAAAAAAAAATAGTAAATTGATGATTAAAACCAATCTACGGACTAAATATAATAAATAAATCAATTATAATATATGAAAGCAAAAAAATCTTATTAGAAAATGCCATGTAAGTTCACCAAATTTGTCCAAATCAGTAATTTACTTGATTTTGATAAATAAGGTTAAAAGGCTTTTGAAATTCCTATATTAAAATTATCTTTGTAGAATTTCGTGAAATCAAATATTACATAAAAGTATTTAAAACTTTGCATTTTATTTATAAAATTTATTGAATAATCCTTCTATAAACTTCTTCTTCCTTTTTTGTGAAATCAAATATGAAAAATATATTTTTGCAAAAACACTTATTTGAACAAATTAATTCACAAGTGTCCGTGTGTAGTGATAGAAAATCAAACTCAAATAAAAATAAAACAATAAAATAAAATGATACAATGTATTTGTTTACATAGTTCTTCCAACTTACGTTAGTTGTCAACACATCAGTCAAAATACATTAAATGGAATAACACAATAGCCCTCAAACTATTTGTAATACCTTAATCAGTATTGTTAAACACTCGGTGGACTTCCCTTCAATAATGCTTCATCACACAGTCTAATTCTCTTTTCTTATCAAAGAATCGTCCTTGGCTTGTTTGTTCAAGCAAGCTTAAATAGACTTCCAATAAATGAGAAATGTAAGTAGCCTTTTAAATCAATCAACCAAATTTGTTTCCAATTAATCGTAGTAATTGGTGTTGCAGGTTAGGCAAGAATCCGTTTTGAGTCCAAATGATAAAAGACAGATTATTAATCTCCTTCAATCAAAATAATTTTATTTGAATACTCCTTTAATCAGATTGAGCAACTCCTTCGAGACAATGAAATTTGAATAATTCTTTAATATGTTCGAGATAATCTTGATTTATCTCAACAATTCAGGACAATTAACCAAATAATATGCCAATCATTTTCATCATCAACAAAATATCATATATATATCTTGTTATTTTTTTTATAAAATTTATTAAATAATCCTTCTATAAGCATATTCTTTTATGAAATCAAATATAATATATAAAACCTTTGAATTAATTAATATTTACAACTATCATGAAGAGTCGTTAATGAACTTTTGCTTGAATTTTTTTACGGTCATCATTCTAATTCCTTTTAAAAAATTACTAAAACAAAAACTTAGCATAATACATATTGATCATTTTAAATGGGGAATAGTAAATTGATAAAAGTATCCCTAATACATTGATCATCCATAAGTTTTTGTCAATGACTTAGACTTGAAAATAACTTATGGCTAAAAAAGACCTCTTTGGTCAATGTAAAAAGACAAGAGACTTACATTTCCAAAATAAATATATCAAGAATTTTTAAAAATTACAAATAAAGATTGAATATATATCGATAATATAAAAAAAACATGGGATCTAAAAAGATAAAAACAAATAATAAAAACTTAAATAGAGAGAGTACTTCCTATGTTACTAAATATAAATTATTAATCGTCATTTTGTGAAAAATTTGAATAACATTTCAATGAAGTAATATAGAAAAAATATTTTCAAATACCTAATTAATTAACAATAATGATTTATAATTAATGATTAACTTTTTTTTATTAGAATAATTTATATTTAGTGATGGATGAAGTATTAAAGATTAGTGATTAAAGCAGAGATTTTTCCTAAACTAAAGAAAAAATTGCCACATTTTTGCCAGGTTGAGAAGCATGTAGTAGAAAGTAGTACCAGTAACGAAATATGAGCAACAACGAAACCATGTCTGCAAAAACCATAAGATAAAAGAAAATAAGAAAACACAAAAGAAGATAAACATATTTCAACTGTTTTAGAAATTGCCTCGCAAAGTTTCATTTGAACCCAACTATTTAAGCCGAATCAAAATGGCGGGAAGCCTTGGCGCCACTACCCTAGCAAAATCCATTTTCAAGGGCAAAATTTCTCCATATAATCCCCAATCCTTTCCTCATACTGTCTTCGAAGTCCGTCATCTGCTTGCGAGTATCCGAATCAAATATCATCATTCTCTTGCTCTTTACTCCGATATGGCACCCGAAATGAATCACCAAAGCCACAACCCTGAAGCGAAAAAACCCCTACCAAAAATCCAGAAAATCGACCATGAAAATGGCATATGCCAAGCATCAGCCCCGTTTTTCCGAGTGAAGAAGCTTTCTGACAAGGCAGTTTTGCCTTCTAGGGCTTCCATTCATTCCGCGGGTTACGATCTTTCTAGGTAAATAACTACTTTTTTCTTTATAAGGACTAATATCAAACAGTTTGTTGACCGTATCATGGTTGGAGATATATGTTTAAGAAATTTTTTTTTTCCCTTCTGATGGGGTTTTTGTTTTGTCATTTGTGCACAGTGCGGCTGAAACAAAGGTGCCAGCTAGAGGTAAAGCTATGGTCCCCACCGATTTAAGCATCGCTGTTCCAGTGGGAACCTATGCGCGAATTGGTAATTTTCTCACTACTGCAAACTTGAGAGGCTAAATAATTATCTTTTTCTCTCTTTTTTTCCACACCCTTTTTTTAATTTTTTTTTCACACTTTACTAATGGGATTTTCAATTGACAGCGCCACGATCGGGGTTGGCATGGAAGCATTCAATTGACGTGGGTGCCGGAGTGATCGATGCAGACTACACGGGTCCAGTCGGGGTGATCTTGTTCAACCATTCTGATGTTGATTTCGAAGTGAAGGCCGGTGACAGAATTGCACAGCTAATAATAGAGAAAATCACGACTCCTGAGGTTGAGGAGGTTGCTGATCTTGATGCAACTGAGAGAGGATCTGGTGGGTTCGGATCCACTGGAGTTTGAAGATTTGGAATGGCCAAATATCAGTCTTGGGAGAAACTGGCCAGTAATTTTCTCTCTGCAGTACTAGTAGGGAAATAGTTAGTCCGTAATTTCTCTGTCATCCAGAGGTGTATATTGCAAGCTTTCCTTTTGTCTAACATGGTTATTATGGTCTAGTCTGCATTGTTCGTCTCTTCCTTTCTTTACAGCACTCCTTTTCTTAAACTTTCATGCTTGTTTGGCCAAAACTGGGCCCCTGGTTTACTCTCAGAGTAAACACAATCATATCTAAACTCAGATGTATGGTGCAAATTGTGAATTGAAAATGAAGTAAAACTTCTGAAGGAAAAAGATAAGAAAATAAGAACCGTCAAAAATTTGTTGCAGAATTCATTCAACCACCATGAATTGACAAAACCGGAGCTTTCCCTGGAAAGCCGGCAAGTAGCGGAAGTGATGGGATGTTGGGATTAGTGGTGGTGCAGGAGACAACTCAAACTGAATGAAATGTCAATATCCAAATTTCTGATATTCACCAGTGACGGAATTCTTAGCAAGTAATTTAACCGAAGGCTTTTCCCTTGTCACCTTCTTGGATAATTGTTCTCAACAAGTTAGTTTTGACGAAGCTGTGTCCCCTTAATTAGTTGAAATAAAGAACCATTTGCCTATAGAGGTTTACTTCTATATTCGTTAGAAGGCACTAAAGACTTTCTTGTTTTCTTTTATCCTCTGAAAATGAAAATGGATAATATTATTAGTTTGCACCAAATGAAAGGTGAGCGTAGGTGAAATAAATGGTATGGATTTGCTGAAATCAATATGAAGAGCTTTGGTAAGATACTCTCAACTCTTTCTTACTTGCCTCTCCCCTTTCTTATGTATGTTCTGTCTAGAGTGGAATGGTGAGTGTGGGAGGAGAGGAAACATTGGGTGCTTCCTTCTGCAGGGCTCAGTTATACCTTTCCATTAAAGTTTATTTATGTTCTCTACCAAATGTGTTTGATGCTTGAAACATCAGAGATCAGACTGATGTCACATTGAAGCAGAAAAAACAAACTAAGAAATAATTGAGATGAGGAAACTGGAAAGGTGAATTTGATCTTTAGGCAAAGCCCTCTCTTTGTCCTCAAAAGCTGAATTCCTATGTGCTGGTTGCTTCAAATATTTATGCAAGTGAGAATGCAGAGATGTAGAACAGATGCACTCGGGGCCATGACTCCTCACCTTTCACGGAAATTGAACTATCCATTCAGGTTCTGCCATTATGGATATATTTACTTAATGTTATATGCCATAGTTTGACTTATGTCTGTCAGCCAGTGCTTTGGTGGGCCTCTTTACATATAGTTAACTGCTTTTTCTTCAAGATTCTCTGCAGTTATTGTCTTTCTCTTCTCTGTATCACCTTATTTTAAGTGGTTCGTTATGCAGCCTTGCAAATGTTGATCCAATTGACATTGCTAAAAATATGGTAAGTCATTTTTCTTCATCTTTTGTCAATTTTTAGAAGCAATTCATTGCACTTTATTTGAGGCAACTTTTTTCCATGTGTATTTTTGGTGGTCTCAAAGACTTTCACAATAGCTGAGACCATGCTAAACATATGAACACTGAGGGAATGGATTTCCTCTGCACTGGGGTATGCAAAATTGATAATTGATCATTATTAATGGATTGTTTGCCAAGAGTGAATGCTTCTGCTGATGCCGCTTAAGGCTCATCGTGGTAGCTTTTTTAGACTATTAGTTCTTTGGTCTTTTGAGTTCATTACCTTAGATGTTAAGTAATCCTTCCTAGCAATAGAGTTCATTCCAAGATGAATTATTCAAGGCAGTTCTCTAGTTGTATCATCACGTCATTGAATTGTCATCCTGCAGAACTTGAAAACTTAACAGGGAAGTGGTTCTTTTGATAGCTGCAAGAAAGAGTCTTATTATCTTCCAGTGCCCAATTGTTGATTTCTTTTAGGAGATCTTATTCTTATTTGTTTGATCTTTGAGCCTTTATGTTTTCTGGTTTTGAGCTGAAGGGAGCATCAAGTATTGATCAGCATTTGGCACCACTTCAGAAGAATTTACCTGTATGTATAATTGACTTGTTTGATTTCTTCTACTCAGCACTTCTTCACCCCCACCTTTTTCCTTTTTGATTCTACTTTTTGGATTTTGGCTAGAATAATTAGTTGTCAGTGGTATTGGGAATATGAATTGGTTAAGCTCCTATACTGCATAGATCTCAATATATCCTTGCTAAGATGAATATTTGTTCACTACTCTCCAGCTTCTAGTGGCAAATGCAATATTTAGTATGCATGATTTTTTTTTTCTTTTTTTCTTTTTTTATAGAAAATCTGCACCTTTACCGTGTAATATTTTGTCCTGTCTTTCTTTTTTAAATTCATTTTTCCTTCTCTTCTTCAAAGTTGATATTTTTTTCATTCATAAAAGTTGAATGATTTATTGCATCCTTTGGAAACTATCTGTATTATAACCTAATGTTCCACATTGGACCTGAATTATTCATTTCCTTTTATGAAGACCTTTACTGTTTCATGTTCTCCTAGGATTGCTGAGCATATGGAATGTTTCATTTCTTGGCTATCTTGCAAGAGAGTATTTAATCTGCCAAAATGAAAAGAATGTATTTTATTAACTGTTCTAAATGTTTGTTATTCAGTTTTCTCAAGTTGATTGATCCAAAATGCTTTAACTGTTATAGTTCAGGCCATACCTTGCTCTCAAGCACTGGAGAAATTTGCACCCCATATTCAGCGGGCATGCTACTGAAATTCCTATGCTACACCCGAAAGGTTGGGATTGTCTTGCTTGCACACTTATTCCCTCGAAAACTTGACATGTTCATGTTAGCATGGAGACTAATGGAAAAAGCATGTCAGTTGATGGGGTGCCTCTTCGATGAGAGCGGTGAAATTGATTCTGGTGAACCAGGGACCCAAATGATCAGTACAGCCTTTACCAATTAATTCATCAGGTAGTGTTCTTTTTTAATCTACTTCTGGTTCATCTATGAAGCTTCCTTATTCCAGTTCCAAGAATTTCTATTCACTGAAGTTTATCGATTCTATTTCTAAAATGCCTCTTGATGCAAATACAATAGTTCATTTTCTTGCTTTTGCTTACAAAACTATGGGAGATTTACTTTATTTTTGAATTTATCAAGTTTGCATTTTTTCCAATTTGAGGCTTCTAATGGGTCTGGAAATTTCAGGGTCAAGTCTTTCCTCGTGGCTTTATTGGTGTTAAGAGTCAGCAATTTGTGTAACTTGAGTGTATCCAGTTTCTTTGATTTTGCTATCATCGCTCCTTGCAAGGTAAAACCCATCTCTGATATCTCCTTGTCCTAATGCAATGCTGGGACGATTTTCTTTGCAGGTGAAGTGGTGAATGATCATGCCCAGCCTGATGCCCTTGCTTGTGGGAAGGTATAAAAATTTGCTTTTAAATTTGGTTTCCTAATCTTGCATATGATTTGAAATTTATGGTAGCACTTGATTTAGATAGTAAATACTGATGGTTTTTTTGATACATTGGAGATTTTAAAGTAATTCTTTTCACTGAGATCTGTGTGCATTATTGTGGTTGCGATGGCTCCCGCTAACATTTTACAAGATATTGTATATACACAATATTTAATTGGAGTCTATTTAATTTATAGAGAATGACGATGATTTTACACTCTTATCATCTTAGTCTAATAAATTTTATTTTAGCTATAACTTGGTTTTGATGCCCGGTCAAAAATTAATTATAACATTTTAAGAAATAGGAGAGGTATTTTTTCAATAAAAATATTAGATCATCAATTATGGAATGGTGGAAGTAGTTTAAAGATTTAAACCTGCTCTACTAATACTATGAGTCTATGAGAATCCAACTGCTTAATCATGGTTCCTCATCAACTTCGGCGGCTCCTGTTTGAAATTACATATAATGACCCACAGATTTGCCTTCAAATTTGACTATAACTATAATTTTACTGGTTCTTTTTCTTTTATGAGTTTATTGCTCCCATTGAAAGCTGCTTTTGCTGCTGCTGAATTCTTTGATCATTGTTTCTTCTCATTCTCAAACTCCCAGAATGACTGAAGAAGCTCTGGAAATCACTCATCGTGAAAAGCCCAGTTTAGAGTTAAAGATCTCCAATCAAATTGGATTATCTGAAGCAGTCAAGAAATACTTGCCATACGTGCAAGTTCGAAGGCTTTCAGATAGAGCTACTCTACCTAAAAGAGCATTTCCTTATGCCGCTGGTTATGATCTTTACAGGTGATTTTTTGGTAATTGAAATTTACAGCAGTTTCTGTCTATTGTTGAGCAAATCTTTGTTTGTTCTTCTGAATGCAGTGCCATAGACATTACAGTACCTTCTCGAGGCAAGGCCAAGATTCCTACTGATGTGATCGTTGACATTCCTCTTGGAGCTTATGGTCGAATTGGTAGTCCTTTCTCTCTTTCCTTGAAATGATTTCTGATTTGAAGAAGCTTAAAAAATGAATGGAAATGGGTTTTTGTCTTTTCTTTTGCAGCTTCAAGATCCAGTTTGGCATGGGAACATTCAATTGACGTGGGAGCCGGGGTGGTGGATGCTGATAAGAATCCTATTTTTGTCATCCTGTTCAATCACTCGGACAGGGATTTTGAAGTCAAGGTTGGAGATGGGATCGCCCAACTAGTTATTGAGCTCAATGGGATACCTGAAATCATTGAGGTTCATCAATAAGTAGCTATTTTAAGCTTTCTTCCTCAGAAATATCTGTTTAATTTCTGATTAGCAAAAACATTGCCTTGTGAATAAAATCTAATTAGTTTGAATATCAGTGCTTTGTTAATGTCTGTCTTCTGAAGTTTGCATTGGTGAAGATGAATAATTTTGAAAAGAAAAGAAGCTAACTTGAAGTGTTAGATTCTAGGTAAAATTATATATCATACTGTCATAAAATGATCAGAGGAAAATAATTGGCATACCAAAAATGTCAGAAAAGAAAACTGGCATATATAAGATGATATTGGCTTATGAGATTGGGGATATACAAATTTATATGGTAGGATTTCTTGAAAATCAGAATCTCTGCTTAGCTTTGAATGGTGCCCGGCAAGTTGGGCAAGTCGGCCTTTTGGACAACCGAAGGTCAATACATTCAGAATGGAAGACATGATTGCAGGCTGGAAAAGCTCTACACAATTGCGCATTCTGGAGGCTGTCCAAGCATATAGAACAAGACGAGTCTGATTCTGCTCTGTGGTAGATGAAACAAGGGATTTCTTGCAACTCTTCCTGTGATAACCCTGAAAATTTATAGCCATCTGCATCTGAAAGGGAATTACTGCCTCTGCTTTGGCTGATGAAATCGATAACAAGATAGCAGATCATCAGGTATACAATGATCATGGCCAGGACAATGATGCATGAAAGTACTACTCATTGAGAAAGGGAACACCAGAACTTTTCAAGGAAAGAGATATCTTGAGGGGTCTCAAAATTTCAGAACAAAATGAAAAGCACGACAAATGTGGTACTTGTGCTGTCGTGGTGCCTCTGTTTAAAGGAGGCAATCTGGCAAGAGCCTGAATGAGTTAGGTTCCTTTGAAGAGCAGATACTTGACCTTTTCCATTCGTAATTGCGGTAACAATCCATTTTCACATGCAATTTTCGTTGAAGATACTCCACAGTCCAGGTTCAAAGAAACGGTGAGATCCAGCAAAAATTCAACAATCAAATTCAGGGGTTAATGTATTAGTGGAGCCAAAACCAACAAACAAGAATGGTTTTAGCTCCCAATTTTTTCCTAATGATAGAACCCATAAAAGAGGTTGTGAAAGGCCAGACTACCAGGGCAAGGTGTAGGATCCCAGTTACCCGATCACGGGCAAGCTTATTTTGAGCCTCAGTTAAGCATAGAATTTCACTAATTAGCTGTATAGTTAAGCATTGACCAAGAAATACGTAACACCTAAATTACATACAGCATATTCAGACTTCAAACACTCACTGAAAGCAGCACATATTGTGTTATATGCCACTGCTATCATTATAATACGTTCCATTCCTGGATCTTGAACTAAAGTTTGCAATCTATCACATGCTCAATGATAAGTAAAAACTTGTATAAGGAATTTATTTCTAGATCGAATGAAAATATATGATATGTGATGTGCAGTCATTGTATCTTGCAAGAAAAATCTGGTCGAACTGTTTGTTCTAAACCAGAGGAAAATTGAACTATTGAAAGAGACATAAGCAAAACTTGGTTTCATACACCAAGGTTTATTTCTCCAAATCACATACACGCCCCACGGTCAGCATGGCGTTCCATTTCAGTACCAAAATTTTCACCAGAGCCCTAAGGTTAGCATCTACATCTTTGGCAGAGAGGTGGAAGGATCGGATGGAACATCAGCACTAGCCTGACAAAGTGAAGAACTTTGATGAAGTTGATAAAAGTAGGCAGGTAGAACATTTAAAAATTTGCCTTAATGGAAGTAATCAGAATATGCTTTTCTGAAAATCACATGGATGTCAAATCCGCTAGACAAGCATATTTGTTTACCTTAAGATATTTTGAAAGAAGTGTTGTGGTACTGAAATTGAAACCTTCAATTGGTTCCCCTTTCTTACGAGAAGCATGAAGCTGCTTTCTGACTTGAGAAGCCAGTGACTGTATTCACAAACAGAGAAAATAAATGAAGGTTTCTAATTGGACGACCAACAAAATGGAGAGATTCTCCAACAGCAAGCAACACTGCATTCTGCAGATGTTCCTCAACTTATAATATTTCAAATTTCTTCTTCTCTAACATTTTCTTTTTTTGTTTAACAGGTTGAAGAAAGAATAATTTTACCTTTCCCAATTCTACTCCCCATTGGTCAAAAGAATTGATACCCCACAGAAAGCCCTGGACTGCAACTCTGTGCTCATAGATTGCCAGTAACTGAAAAAGAGTACACTTGGGAATGTTAAGGATGACAAAATCAAAATATTAATCTACGAGGGGATATTGCAAAAACTGTGTAGTTTTTTATTCCATTGCCAACTATGTAAGTTGAACAAGGACATGACCAAACAAATGAAAGTATCTGATTTCATAAGAAAAGAACAGAATCACAATAAAGGTGCTCTTTCGATAAACAGTTTCAGTGAATTTTAGTAGATTGCAGTATTGGGTATGGGGTACAGTAAATGATTAACTACCAACCTGTTCAAAGTAATTAATGAAACAGTTTCAGTGAATTTTAATTGATTGTATTATTGGGCATCTTTTGAGTACAGTAAATGATTAACTACCAACATGTTCAAAGTAATTACCAACTTTAGAAGTAAATGAATGAAATCTCAAACCTGCCCAATGTTGTACGCATTAAGTGATGGGAGTAAAATGCTGAGAGAAGGTCGATTCCCAGAAAAAGTCTGCAAGAGAAAAAACAAATTAAAAGTCATTGCATTTAAACCCTGAATGAAGATTACCACAGACCTTGGGGGAATTACCTTGTGAGGAACCAGGTGCTCAGGAACATTTTCCTTTCGTAACTGTTCTGGGGTCTGCAAGGAAATAAAATATATGTATTTTTGTTAAAACTTTGGGAAGAATAGGTGACAAATCTAAAACATTTTTTTATGGAGGAAAAATTATAATTATATCAATTTATGAGGGAGAATCTTTAAATTTTTGAGGGTCTCGATATATGTATAACATACTAATATGCAATATTTAGTAAAATGTTAGTGGAGCCAATTGCCCCCACAACAATGCACGTAGATCCTTCAGTGAATACTTTACAATCTCCAATGTATAAAAAAAAACCCAACTGAATAGGCAATAATAGGAAATCACATTTGAAAGCAAAGTTTTTATACCTTCCCATAAGCAAGGGCATCAGGCTGAGCAAAAAAGTTTGACATGAGCTCATCATGATTATTCACCACTTCACCTGACAAGAAAAATTGTCCCAGCAGAAGGAGGAGGGGATATCAGAGATGGGTTTCTTACCCTGCAAGGAATGGTAATGGCAAAATCAAAGAAAATTGCTACCTTTAAGATACACAGGTTGCTGACTCTTGACAACACCAATAAAGTCACAAGGAATGGCACGACCCTGAAATTTCCAGAACCATTAGAAGCTTCATGTTGGTAAATGCAGAAAGCTTGATAAATTCAACCATAAAGTAAATCTCCCATAGTTTAGTAAGCGGAAGCAAGAAAATGAACTATTGTGTATTTGCATTGAGACGTGTAGAAATATAATTGGTAAACTCTGAGGATAGAAAAAATTTGCATTCAGAATATGAAAATTTTATAAATGAACTGAAAGAAGATTATCAGAAGACTACCTGATGAATTAATTGGTAAAAGCTGTGCTGACCATTTGTCCCTGGTTCACCAAAATCAATTTCACCAGTCTCATAGGGAAGAGGCACGCCATCTATTGACACAGCTTTTCCATTACTCTCCATACTAACCTGAATAAGTCAAGTTTTGGAGGAAATAAGTGTGCAAGCAACACAATAGCAACTTTTCGGGTGTAGCATAGAAATTTCAGTGGCATGCCTGTTGAATATGGGGTGAAAATTTCTCCAGTGCTTGAGAATAAGGTAAAATGGCCTGAATTACATATGTTCAAGCATTTTGAATCAATTGTTGAGAAGATTGAGTAAATAATATTTAGAACAGTCAATAAAAATATAAGGTTCTCATTTTGCCAGGTTATGTACTCACTCTTGCCGGATAGCCAAGAAATGTAACATTCCATACGCTCAACAATCCCAATAGGACCTGAAACAGTAAAAGCATTCATAAAAGGAAATGAGTAATTCAGGTAAAATGTGGAACATTCATTTAACAATTTCTATGGGACAAGTATCAACTTTGAAGGAGGGAAGTGGAAAATGAACTTAAAAGGGCAAAGTCTAGGGTACAAAACGAGAGTAAAGGTGAATATTTGCCACTAGTAGCTGGAGAGTAAACAAACATTAGTCTTGGTAAGGATATATTGAGATCTATGAGGTATAGGGAGGTTAACCAGTGCATATTCCCTATACCAATGACAACTATTATTCTGGCCCAAATCCAAAAAGAAGCAAGAAGGAAAAAGGTGGGGAGGGTGGGGGGTGAATAAGAGGTGAGCGGAAGAAATCAAACAAGACAATTCTACATACAGGCAAATTCTTCTCAAGTGGTGCTGAACTGAAATGCTGATCAATACTTGATGCTCCCTTCAGAAACCTTACAAAGTGAGAATAAAGGGAAAATCAGAAAAATACTAGCTGAAAACCAGAAAACATAAAGGCTCAAAATCAAGCAAATGAGGACAATATCTCCTATAGAAATTCGACATCTGGGCACTGGAAGATAATAAGACTCTTTCTTGCAGCTATCGAAAGAACCAATTCCCTGTCAAGCTTTAAAGTTTTGCATGATGAAATTACAGTGAAGCGATGATACAACTTGGGAACTTCCTTAATCAATACATCTTGGAATGAATTCTATTGCTGGGAAGGATTATTTAAAATACAAAAATACTAAAAGTGGAAAGAGAAATCCAGCTGGGGAATACTTTAAAGAGAAAAAAAGAAAGTGATGAGTTGGCATACTCCTCCACAATTGCAAAACCATACTGCAAAGAAAGAGGCAACACTCCAACAGCACTGCAAACTGCATAGGAGGATAAAAATAATAAGTAAATTTTACAAGCACCAGAATCCATCTTGACAGTTGAAGAAACTTACCACTATATCGTCCTCCCACCCAGTCCCAGAAAGCAAAAGCATTATTTGGATCAATGCCGAACTTTTCCACAAGCTGGATTAAAGAGTGATGACAACATTGGGAAAATAGAAGAAAGATATTACTCATAAATTATATTCGTGGGACAGTATGAAATTATCTAAAAATGTACAAATGAACCGGAAAAGCTGAGAAGACAGTCTCACCGTTAAATTAGTACTAACAGCTACCATGTGCTTTGCGACTGCTTGGGGCCTAGCAATAACAGTTCAGAGTGTGTTAAAGCTTGTCTACAGTAAGAAATTTAAAAAACAATCAACTTCTTAAACGTAAGCTCTGAAAAGTAATGAAATACGTTAAGTTTGTACTGTAACTTTCAAATTAATAATGCACAGGATCTTAGAGAGCATGCACCTGTCCCTTTCACCAACTTAAATTTATTCTTAGCAAACGTTATTAGCTGCTATGCTGGTTGAACCATTATTGGCTCATGCTTGTCAAAAACTTAAAAGACCTAAGAACTAATAGTCTAACAAAGTACCAGGATGAGCCCTAGGCAGCCTGAGCAGAAGCAATCACTCTTGCCAAACTAATATCTGTCAATATTGATCAAGTATCAGTTTTACATACCCCAGTGCCGAGGAAATCCATTCCCTCAGTGTTCGTGCATTTAACATAGTCTCAGCTGTTGTGAAAGTCTTTGAAACCACCACGACTACACATGGCAAAAACTTGCATTAAATAAAGTGCATTGAATTACTTCTAAAATTAACAAAAGATGAAGGAAAAATGACTTACCAAGAGTAGTTTCAGGGTTGAAACCTGCAATATTTTTAGCAATGTCAATTGGATCGACATTTGCATGGCTGCAAAACCCACCATTAAAATAAGGCATGATACAGATAAGAGTAAGACTATCTGAAAAGACTATTGAAAGAAGAAGCAATTAACTAAATGTAAAGAGGCCCTGGGGCACCGGCTGACAAACACTTGTCGAACTATGGCATATAATATTAAGTAAAATATCCAGAACAGCAGAACCTGAATGGATCAACCATTCTGTTCAATTTCCATGAAAGGTGATGAGTCATGGCCCACAGTTTATCTGTTCTACGTCTTTGGATTCTCACTTGCATACATATTTGAAGCAACCAGTTCATAGGAATTCAGCTCTTGCAGATAAAGAGAGGGATTTGCCTCTAGATCAAATTCAATCTTCCACTTATTTTCTCTCAAATATTTTTTGGTTTTTTTTTCTGCTTTAATGTGACATCAGTTTGAAGTTTTAAGCATCAATCACATTTGGTAGAAAACATAAATAAACTTTTATCGAAGTATAACTGAGCCCTGCAGCAGGAAGCTGCATCCAACATTTTCTCTCCTCCCACACGCACTATTCCCCTCCAGTCAAAAAACATGCATAAGAAAGGGGTGGAGGCAAGTAAGAGAGAGTTAGAGAATCTCACCAAAGCTATTCATATTGATTTCAGCAAGTCCCATCAATTTATGTCACCTAAGCTCATCTTCCATTTTGTAAACTAATAGTATAATCCTTTCCATTTTCACAGAGTAAAAAAGAAAAACAAAAATGAGTCTTTATAGCCTTCTAAAGAATATGGATGTAAACCTCTATAGGCAAATGGTTCTTTATTCCAGCCACATAAGAGGACACAGCTTCATCAAAGTTAACTTGTTGAGGACAATTATCCAAGGAAAAAACCTTCAGGTTATTACTTTCTTAGAATCAGAATTTTTTTTACTCATGCAGTCACTTACAATCGCAGTTGGCGACCCTTAGCACATTCAATAGCCTCTGGATCTGCATGTTGCAATATTAAACTTTGTTATTAGCAGAGATCGTTGAACTTTGTCAAGATAGGAAATGAAAGAAAGAAAAACTGAAAGAATTACAATAAAAGGCACAGTGCATAAGGCAAACCTGTTTGAAGAGCAGTATGCACAAATAAAGGACCTAAAAAGCTGCCACCAATGCCTACAGAAATAACATCTCTCAGTGGTTTCCCAGTGGCTCCAACCTAGCAACAGTATACATGTTATACACCATGTAGCATCATAAATATCAATAAGAACACAAGCAGGTAATGTGAATTACCCAGGCACCACTGCGGATCTTATTAGAGAATTCTTTGATCTTATCAAGAACTTGCCAAACTTCAGGGACCACATTCTTTCCATCACTATTAACGACTGCATTTCTTGGAGCACGAAGTGCAAAATGAAGAACAGACCTATTCTCGGTGGTATTTATCTGAAGGAGCCAGCAAGATAAATCATTAGAAGCTTACCTAAGACTCAAAAGTTTATTCAGATGAGAAGATTATTTAAAGACTAAATCCACAATTCTTCTTCACCAAAAGCAAGAAGGAAAAGATCTTCTTTTGGAAATTCCATTTTGAAGAACTGGATTTAATTTTACTTTCTTGATATTAGACATAAAAAGTTAATGAAGCAATCCTATTATCATAAGCACAGATGTCAAAGAACCAAACCTAATAATAAAAATGATCAGTTAATAATAAAACATGCCAACTTACCTTCTCCCCATTGATCATCCAGTTAATCTTTTGTTTGAGATGTGCTGCCTGAATAATTAAGGCATATTATTAAATTGATTAAATGCAAATCTGTATTCCATTTACAGAAGAAGATGGCCAAAATTCACCTCAGCTAAATTACAAAGCTTGTTAACGGTGTCAAGAGTCGCCCGTTGCCTTGAGTAGTCCAACAAGATACCATCATACTCACTGCGGATTCACAAAATAACAAGAACACAAAATAAATTCCATAATATTTCTGAAATAGACAACGGAGAGTCCAATTAATCTTTACTGTATAAAGAAGAACAAGAAGATGGCCAAACATCATACACCATCATTGATTTGCAGCGCTCAGTGTCACTCATCAAGTCACGTAAATGGGTTTTCTTGATATCCTCAACATGGGCCTGGCAACACCATTATCAATCAAATTAAACAAACGCTTTACCAATACAGAACCCACATAGTTTTAAAAGGCAGGGTCTTGATTACCTTCAACTCCTTCCACGGTTGAGAATCACACATAAGAGTGGAAGAAGCCATCTGCATCAATTCCAAATCAATTTCAACGCTTCTAATCCCATGAAGAAAATGCCAAACAATGCAAAATCATCGCCATATAAGACCATAGCAACCACATGCAGCCCTCACACTCCCCGAACTTCCAGTCCTCCACTTTACTCATTCATCAAGTTTCATTCGTTTTCAACTTACATAATCTTTTACCCAATTATCCAGCCCATAAATGCTTAATAATGATGAATTACCCACATAAGGCACCCCCATTATCGGAAACGTGATTTTAACAAAGTTCAAGAAATATGATCAATAAAGGAAAATAAAAAAAACAAAGAAGGATTAGTCAGAAAAGAAGCTAATACAGGGATACCTGTAAAATTGATGTTCTGAGTCTGAAAGTTAAGAGAGATTTCAAGAGGAGAAGAGAATCAGATGAGAGTGGTGTGTAATTTGCAGGTCTGATGATGTCTTCGGGAAGGAAACTTATGAAAAGCAGCTGATTTTGGGAGCGTCACGTGTGACGACGGATTCGCGAAGACTGAGAGGGGCATCTATCTTCTGTGATGCGGATCAATGGGATGGGGCCGTGGTTTTCTCCGCCGTTGATTTTGATTATTGTGGAACTTTCCTAGGAACGGCGTCGGACTGTAAGAGTCAAATTTCGTGGGTTTCAAAAACGTGAAAAAATTCCGTTACCGGGAATCGAACCCGGGTCTCCTGGGTGAAAGCCAGATATCCTAACCGCTGGACGATAACGGATTAATATTATTCAAGCTTCCAATAATAATCACTTAACAAACTAGCTTTCCTTAGTGATTCCAAAAATCCTTTCAGACACCTTTTGTAAGTTCATGATGTACACTTTTGTTGTATTGTTATGTTAAATCACTAACAAGCTTCAAGTTCCTATTGCACGAGAATTTGAAAGGGTAATTTTATCTATTAAACAGAGAAAAAACTAAATGAAAAATCCATTTTTTTTTGATCAAATTTCCAGTAAGTCCCAAAACTCTGATACATTCCAATCCTTTGAAATGTGAGTGATAATAAAAACAAAACGTTTTAAAAGTTCAACGTTATAATACAAGTAGCGAATTTTCTTGGCACCAAATTGAATCCTTACATTCTTGACTCTACAATAGAGTAGACAAATGGTACACTTAGTTTTTGCTTAACATCCACCTAAAGTCATTTTCCAAGTGAATGTAACTTCTTTAACATATTCTGCTATGGACAATTCAAGAATCACTGGTCTTTTCCGCGAAGTTTCTTCAATGCATTTGCTCTAGCAGTCAAGTCTGGATCATGATCTTCCCATTTCGTGGTTATTACAGAAGACAGTGTTTTCCACATTAGGTCAAGAAATGTTATGTATTGAAGCTTCCCATTCTTGAGGTTGAAATGAGCTGTGCATCCACTGCAGTTATGTTTTTAGGCACTGATGTGCCACCGGAGATCACAATTTCTGAACCAAATATGTCAAAAAACCTGTCAGCATTGAAGAAATATGTGTATATATATGGAAAGATTAGATAGCGGGGGAATGAATAAATTACCAATCCCTTCTCGAACTGTTAACTTAGGCCTCAGAATGTCTTTTGAATTGATTAGAAATATATCTCCAAGATAGAGGTGATTAGTAGGTACATAAACACAACAAAGTTCTTCATCAATCCCATTCCTACAGAGAAGAACAGTAGAAGTAATGAACCCGAATGCATATTCTCCTATTCTTGGATGCCTTATGATGGCCACTTCCTTGAAGGCTCGGGAGCTCTCATCTGTAAACTTCAAAAGAATATCAGGAAATCCCTTATGAAGGATTTTTGGCTTTTTTTTTTTTTGGGGGGGGGGGGGGGGGTGGGGATGGTTGGGTTTAGGAAAAAATGACATATACTCACCAGGTGATATTGCTGCACTTATCTGCTTTGAGGCAGAATATATATAGCTTATCAAGGGCATTTTCTTAATAAACCATTCGCCAAGACTAAGAACAGATGCACCCAACCAAGATGACATGAAAATGCCAATTAGGAATATGAAGGTAAGAGAAGTGAAGAATCCAAGGCCTGAAAGGAGAGCATCAATGGCAGTCATAATTTGTCTTCTGAAAGAAATTACCACATCTAGGAATGACTATAAAGACAAGTAAACGAAAAGTTCAAACAAGAAGCTCTACAATGCAACAGGGTTCTAAACAAAAAAATCATGGTTAAACTGGATTACTTTTTTTAGTTATAAGCAGAGAAAAACAATGGAAAAAATTATCTTCCTTTTATATCTCTTCATCAGGTCATTACTAGGTTCCTGATGGTTTATTACGACATTAATGAGTCAGACTAGGAAATGATCTTTAACCTTTTGAACTGATCTGATATCCCATATCTTGATATTTAGCACACTTATATTTCGATCTTTCTTCAAATAACATCTTGAAGAGTATCTAGAGTCCATCCCTTTTAGAAATTCTGGAAAGGCTGCAGCTTTTTGCATTTGAAGGGTTAATCCCAGCCACCTTTTAAGGTAACAAATTTTGGATATTGATATAAAGTGGCATCTCTAATCCAAGTCCCTTTAGTGCCTTTCAACATGTCAGTTCCTTGTATAATATGATCAAACGAGAACAAGTTTTATAACCCAACTGAAATTTAATAGATGACTTCTCATCATGTTGGAAATACAATACTATCATATTCATCTCAGTATTTCTTGTATCCAAACCTGAAACAAAGGTTTGTCCCATGAAGTAGATCCAACAAATATACAAACCCCTTCCCCGTATCTTTTGTTATCTAATTCTGTGCTTTATTCCTTAGGACTACTTGTGCCTGAGTGCCTAGTCTTACAGTTCTAAGAATGGCAATTAAAAGGTTGAAGATTTTGCTCACCCACAACATCAACCCCTAGCTGATCATAGACTGGAGAGAAGACATCCAGGAAATGAATGAAACTTCGAGTAATGTAGAATGTCACTGTTATTGGGAATAAGATAACACTGCAGTGAAAGACAGTATCCATAAGGTTTCTAATAGACAGTCTCTTATCAATGAGAATCAATAACCTACTGATAGTATGACCGAAAGCCATTAGACATATCACAAAATCAGAAAGCTTAGAAAATGAAATTACCATCCTGACATAAACTTTTGTGATGCCCAGCTACGAACAACTTTTGAGAATGCCTGGCATTCATGAAAGCAAAGAATTAGCTGACCAGATTGATGAATCCATGCAGCAGATAAATTTGCAGTTTCTTTCACATAATTTCTGTTGAAAATTACTCATTTATATGCATCACTTCAGTGTCTGAAACAACTTTCTTTCAATTGAAGATCCACAAAGTACTCGACTTTCCTCTCCCAATAATTACTGATGTACAGATTTTTGGCATTCTTAAACAACTATTAGTTTGTTCGAAGTCTTTCGAATATGAGGTTTCAAAGATGATGAAGAAATTCAAAGTAAATGCAGCAGAAATATAGAAAAAATCATGATCTTTTGCAATACAAAGTTCTGAATTTCAACAAAATCATGATGAGGGCTGTTATCAAACAGATGCATAAATCGATTACTTCGATATACAATGCCAGCCAATTTCCCTAAACCCCATTATTTTCCAATATGGATGGATAATGCGATCCGGATTCCAGACCTCTTTGCCCGCAGATGAATGATTAGAAGAGGCTGCAGCCGTAAGGGCCGGAGGTGTCAATAATTTGGTATCATTCAGACTAGATACAGGTAACAAAAGCTCCAGGTCCCTTTCCCTCTCTCGCATTGTCATTGCCATTGCGAAGGCCAAGTATACAGGTTTCCCTGTCTTCCTTGTTCTTCAGAATAAAAAATTGCCCCCTTTGGATCTTTTTCTCTTCCAGATTTCACAAAGGATCAGCGATGAATAATCCCTCAAAGTGCTGGGAGTTTGTTGTAAAATCATTACCGAAATTTCAGCCTTCTACCATGACTTTCTAATTTCTGATTTATATAGTTCTTTCTGAAATAATTATATGAAACTAAATTACACATTCACATTTCTTATTTTTCTAAATTAATAAAAAAAATTATAAAGAAAATGACAATATTACATTAAAAAAAAATCACACCACTTTTCTTCAAATTATTATATTTGTCAAATTGAAACATTAATCATTTCAAATTTCTTTGTCTGAATACATTTCAAGTTTTTGATTGGTCTGATAGAGAAAAAATGCACCGCACAAAACAAGTCACCTCATACCACACAGGAATGATTTTTTTATATATATGTTCTTTTATTTAATGAGCTTTGTCCCAGTATCAACTAAAACACTTGCACCGTCATTTTTTTCATACCACTAGGAATATGGAGATCAAATTAAATCCAAATGAATTAGGGCAAGGGAACAGGAAAGGAGAGAAAGAAAACTATAAAGTTCAAGCACTGATCTTTTGAAATTTCTTCAATAGATAATAACATATAGTACGAACACTGTGGAAAACACATTCCCCTTGTCACAAGGCGTGGAGAATCTGGGATGACTTGAAATCCCTTCTCCACACACTGATCTTTCTTCTACACACCAGAAAATATACCTTAACCCACAAACTGGAGAATAAGAATATATAGTAATGGCCTTCCACCATTTCTTAAAAACTACCCCAACCACATAGATGATTCCTTTGTTCTATTCCTTCAGTTTGTGACCTCTCCAGCAGGATATTGGCATTCATTGTAGCCTGCAAATGAAATAGAGAAACCTTACTACATTTTACCCAAGGGATTATTAATGATTACTCGAGACTAATTAGTTGTTATAGAATGCTTACTGGGATTATCTGAAGAGAGAGTTGCAGTTTGTGTAAAGTCACAAGTCCCTGGATTGCTGCCTGAAGATTGGAAGAGGAGATTCATGGCGTAGGTGGCATGTGATGCGACTGTGTTTGGTTCAAAACAAGCCCCACCAGGTTGAATGGGACTGCAATCAATTCCTTGTCCACAGGCATAATCCAAATTTGATTGCAACTGAGCATCTGATGTACCAGCCTTAGGCACGCACCAGGCAGTCTTCTTTGCTTTTGATGAGGGTCCTGAGGGAGTGGGAGTGACTGGAGTCTTCGATGTTGATGGTATCTTAATTTATTAAAGCAAATTGTTTCAATAAGGAAAGACATCCAGTAAAGAATAAATGAAAAATAATGTAATTCAACTGCAAGAAATTGCCTTCATCACCAAAGGAACTATACAATTATAGGCATATTAAACCTCCCTGAATTATTACTCCAAACTTTGGATGTAGACATGATAAGTTAAAGAGGCCAATGTTTTTGACAATAGTGCACAACTTTCATTGATGACTTTTAAGAAATAAAGATGCTAACTTTGAGCAATTATGAACTGTTCTACCTAATTTTCCAAAAAAGACAGTGACAAATCACTTTCAAGTGTGGCAATCATGTTAAAATTGAGATTACTACTATGGACACATGGCTCTAATCCCTTCAGAGAATTGATTATCTTCTCAGGATTACCAGTGCCCGTTTGAAACGAAATCCAGCCTGATTATGCAATTAAACAAGGTTAATAATGCATACAGTTGAAGATTGATAACCTTAGCACACATTGATAAGGAAAAAAATCCATGCTTGTTATTTGATTATCATCACCTGGGTACTTTGGGTACTCTTTGAAAGACCGGCATCGTATGTCATGGTCAAATCAGGCTTGAAAAGCCCAAATGATCGTTCTGAACTTGGTCCAGGCTTCAAATCCTCATCATAAAGAGCAAAGAGGTAGGTATCAACTGATTTCCCAGGCATGAGTGGAGTCCCAACCAGTGATCTCAGATGTGCAACCAAATTTCCATTGTAAGCCTTGGCATTCTCCACACTTGGACCAACTTCATTGTTGTCTCCCTTGTATGGCCAACCAGTCTCAGCAACTAGAATCTCAATTCCCTTGAATCCCATAGCATCCAATGCAGATCTAACAGCATCAATCTGAATATAAACAACGATATATGAGAAGAGAACAAAAATGTAGAAAGTTCATGAATTGAAGAACTTAAGCATTATTTGAATCTTCAACTATCTAGTGATCAGGTAGCAGAGCATAATCAGAAAAAATAATCTTTTGGTGAAAGCCTTAACCAAAAAATTAAATTAACCAATTAACACATCCTTAACCATACTAACCTGAGCATCAAACATGTTGGTGTAAGTTATCTTGGTTCCGGAATCAAAGCGGCCTGCGTTGGGCTGGAACAAACAGAAGGCCAGAGTCTCTGGCCTTGGATCACTCTCGTAAGCAAAGAAAGGATAGGGGTTAACCACAAAAGGTGATCCCGTGGCATTATTGAATCCCAGAAGGCCTTTCAATAAGTCACCATATCCGGGATCAAAAGACCCCGACGAGGGTGGTTCAGAGTGCTTCAGGACAGCCATGGAATGAACGGTGGAGACCTTGATTTTGCCACCTAAAGATGCTGAATCAAGAGCATTTTGGAGGTTCTGCATAGCCGGCAACAGCTGCGACATCAAATTCTGGTCACCCGAGAGCAACACCTCGTTGCCAATATTAATCTGGATGATCTTACTCGATGGGTAGAAAGGAACTACATTAGAATTCACCCAGTTCTTGGAAAAGCTCGGGTCAGTAGCCATGCCTGGAATGTCACCGTTGGAAACTCCAACCATTATTCCAATGCCCGTATTGGCTAATGCCTTGATGATTACTGGGTCCGTTCCATAAAGTCGAACATTGGATATTGAAGTCGACTGCAACAACTTAGCTGTAGCCTCCGGCGACGGAAGGTTATCCGCTACTTGGCCATAATTAATACCAATAAATGATTGTGCACCTGCAAATCATCTCAAAATCCCAAGTCAAACTTACAACAATGAAACCAGAAACTAGCCGTTACCTCCGCCACCGCCACCCATCATTAACCATATGAGTATTTTATCGGAAAAACAACTACAGAATATCTAATTCTTCAAAAATAAAAAATAAAAAATAAAAGTCTGCTAAGATGATCACTTTCATTTCATAAAAAAGAAGAAAGGAGAAAAATTTTTCTACTTTCACTTCCATGCATATTCATTCAAGAAACTTACTGGAAAGGTGAGTGTGTTGGAGTACAAACAGAAGGAAGAAAGCCCGAGTGAGGAATTGATCCGCCATGGGGAAGATTAGTTTAACCGCTGAACTTTGAAGGGATTGCTTTTGGAAGATGAAAGAGAAGGGCAAAACTAGAAGGGAAGTAAATTTCGGTCGGAGAAGGAAAAGCAAAGGTGGTGAGGAGCAGAGTGAGAAAGTACAAGAGGGTGCTCAGCTGATCCACTCCACCAAGTAAAATTCCACCGTTGCCTATTAAATACTACGAAAATTCACGTGGTCATCGCGGACACGGGGGCCTATGGTATCATCTTTTTTCTTTTTCTTTTTCTTTTTTTTTGTGGCAAATGTTTAAATTTTAAAGGGTAGATTTGGGACTTGCGAGCGTTGCCACTTTATCACTATCGTTTTTGGAAAATCCCTTGGCTTTTACAACATTTTTGTCACGAAATCTGTAAAATAATTTTCTTAATAATTAGAGGGGTTACTATTGTTTAAGATTAAGATTTTGTCTTCAAATGATGCTCCTTTCACTCTATGAAAAACAATAATTTTATATATTACTCCCTCACTAAATTTAACTCGTTAAACGTCATTTTGAAAAAATTAAGATAATATTTTTTTCCCTTAAAATGTCTTGATTTATAAGTTAATCAAACTAACAACAACATGTAAGAAAAGGAAAAAAAGAAAGTGATAAAGGTAATATAGAAAGAAGAAAAAAAAACTTTCAAAAAACTAATTAACTAAACAATGACATATACTTGGTGGCAAAAGGAATATAGTTAAAATGATTTATCTTTAATGAAGAAGGGAGCACCATACCATCCATATTCATGTAAACTTTAACTAAATCAGTCTTTTTTAGAGTACTCTTTCTGTCACTAAATATAAGTTATTTTAACTAATTTTTCTTGTCATTAATTATAAATTATTGTTATCAGTTAATTAGATATTTAAAAGGTCCCTTCGAGGATATCTTAGTGGGTGGAGTGACAAGTGCATATACCATAAGTTCAAGTTCGAATCCCACCAACACCCTCTTGAATAAGCGAAATGTCAAAGTCCGTGAAAACTAATTCGGACACCGCTAAAAAAATAATAGAAATTTGAAAATGTTTTTTCTATATTATTCCTTCTAGTGATATACTTATGAAATAATATTTAGATTTTTGAAATGGTGATTAATGGCATTTTAAAGAAAAAAAATTTATCTCAATTTTTACAAAGAGACGACTAATAATTTACTCCCTCCATTTTTTTTTAAAAGTCACTTAAAGTTTTGAAACACAGACCAAGGTAATGATTATTTTATTAATTAATATTTTTCTAGGACTAAAATGCCTCTTATAATAAATAATGCTCAAATGAATTTAATCCTAATATTTAATATGATTAAAATGGTACGATTGGAAAATTTTCATCAAATGCATATTGGGAAATACAAATGTTCATTGAAAAGTGTAAAATAACTTCTATTTTGAAATAAAATTGATTAGTTAAAACGAATAGTAAAAAGAAATAGAGGACGTATATCTAGTGACAGAGGGCGTAATATACTATACAATTATAAAATTATTATTTTACTTAAAATAACAATTATTAAATTCACCCAAATCTTGTTCACTTTTTTATTTCATATAAAAATTGAAAATATAATATAAGTAATAAGATTATTAATGAACTTCAAAATAAATTTAAAAAATTACTTTTTAAAAAAAAAATTATACTCCATCTTTATATAATTAAATGTTTAATTTTTTATTTTGAATTATCCAAGATTAAATATATATATATATATATATATATATAATTTTTAAAATTAATTAAAATTTTATAAAAAAAATTATATTATAGTATTAAAAATAAATTATGTTAAAAAATTAAAAAATTGTAACTCAAAATGAAATATTTATTTTTAATAGAGTAGAATATTTTAAAATAAAAATATTCAATTAGATGAAAGATTTAGGAAAAGTGTTAGAATGGAATTTTATTTTATTTTCCAAAAAAAAGAACTTTTATTATCAGAAAAGAAAGTTTCAAATAATGCGTTTGTCCTGTGAACGTAGTCATTTAAAACTCATAGTTGAATGAAGTGTTTGAATAATCTTATCCTTCTATGCTAAGAAATCACTTTTATCCCTTTCCATATTCTCTTTTTTGGCTCTTGCTTTTTGCTTTTCTTTAGTGACTTTCAATTACTTAGCAAACATTCTAAGTGGAGAATAAATTAAAGAGCCTCTCAAAAGCAGAGAACTCTTGCCATCGAGAGAAAAGCAGAGTCGATTGTTCGTGGGGGAGGATGTAAAAGAAAGAAGAAGCAACTTCTGGCAAGAGTCAGGAAGTACTTCCTTCATTGCTAAATATATATCATTTTAACTAACTTTTTTTTTATTACTAATTATAGGTCATTATTATTAATTGGGGTTTTCAATTTTCTAGTACTTTCATATTTTATACCATCAATGATAAATATATATAAATATTTTTATAGATATATTTTATTACGAAAATCTTAAAAAGGCATACTAAATTTTAGTGATACTTTATCTAAATCGAGTGATATATACTCTATCCATCTAGAATTGAATGTACTTAAGCAAATTTTAAGAAAATGAGTTGACTCGATTCATTTTAACACTTAACAATATCAAATTCTTATGAAAATTTTAACTAATTTATAAAATGGAATATTCATTTCCGGATAACTCAAAGTAAAAATATGGACATTCAATTTTGGATAGAAGAAGTATTATTTTATTGGATAATGTAGAAGAAGTATTAGAATATTTGAAGATGTTAGTTAATTAGGTATTTAAAAATATTTTTTCTATATTAGATATTTAATGACCTGTCTTTATTAAGTTTGCACACACTTTGACATTCTATTTATTCAAGAGGGTGTTGGTGGATGTCCCCGAAAGGACAAGGGATGTAATACTTACTAATATATCTTCTTCTAAAATTAGATGTTAATTTTCAGTTTAAAATAGCACTCTTTCCATCGGGATTAAATATCTATATTTCTATTTTAATTTACTAAATTTGTCATTTCTAAAAATAAATAGATTTTTAATTTAAAATCTCATTTACCATCTCTTACATTTTATAATTTGCATCTACTTGTATAATATTTTCACAACTAATTAAATGAATGGAGATGATAAATTAATAACTTTGTAAAATTTAAAAATACTTCTTAATTTTTGATCGAATCAAAATGAGACATTTAATTTCGAACGAGAAGAATAATTTTGAGTATGAGGTCTCGTTAACAAAGTCATATATTTAAGAATTTACATCCAATTGTCTAGAGGTTGCATACAAATTATATCACCGAAGAGTGATAGATTGATACATTTCTTAATTTTTCATTAGGGGAAGTATATCATACCTCCTCCACAAAGAGATGATTGCCTTATTTTTATTTTGAGTTGTTTATAATTAAATGTATTAATTTATAAATTAATAACAAAATATACATTGCGATATTAAAAATGAATTCAATTAAAAAAAAAACTTAAGTCAATCCCGAATAAAGAAAGTAAGAGATCTTTTATTAAGTGCGACGGTGCACAGTAGGCTGGTGTGCATTACAGATAGAAACGAAGTCGTTTCAATCAAAAAACAAAAAAAAAAAAAAAAGGATTAACAGTGCAGTGCTGGAAACCATCGGTGTCACACCCCTCTACAACAATCCATAGCAATTCGCCACAACCGCTGCCCTTCTCTGCAACAAACCACCACCGCTGCCCTTATCTACAACAATCCAAACCAAACCACCATCCCCACCACCATCACAATCCATCCTCATCACCATCCAAAATCCACCCGCTGCAACAATCCAGACCAAACCAGTCGTCTTGTCCACATCAACCCAGGACTCCATCATCGCAATCCATCCCATCACCACCACTGCCAGTAGGGCCATCGACCGCAACTCACCATCGTTTTTCTCTACAACAACTTAGAGCATAAAACGACATCGTTTTTTTTTTTAGCACAGCTGATTTTTTGGAGCATAGCGGAGGCCAATGCAACTTCGCATATATTAAAAACCTTCAAGAAAGTAATATCCATCATTTTAGTAAAATATAGATATATTAGTAAAAATTTAAATTAAAAAATATATTTATTATTAAAAATAAATATTCAAATTGACATATCTAAAAGTAGAAATCTTTTAATAAATTTATATAGAGAGAGAGGCTATTTCACACATCTTTTAATATCGTATTTCACTCATGTGTTAAAATTTTAGTTACCTATATGTAAAACAATTACCTCAAAATTAAAAGATAAAGCCAATAATAATGTATTAATATTAATATCAATTTATATTCGAGGATTTAATTGGTAATATTCGTGTTGAAATCTTGATTCGGCCCGCCAACCAACCCAGTTGAATCCTAGAATTAAGTTTTCATCTGATTTGAGTGACTGGTTTATGTTGTTTGCGGAAACCAGAAATGATCGAGAATTTCTGTTTTCGATGAGAGGAGAACAGCGGGCCGTTACAAAAGTGCTTAGACAGTAAGTTCGGATTCTCTTTCGTTGTTCTATCTCTGATTTTATTATCCATATTAGCCCGGTGCTGCCTTATAAATTTGTGAATTTGTTGAGTTTTTGTTTGTTAGGGTGCCAAAATAAAGGGAAATATGGATAAGTTGTATCAGAAAGTAAAATGCTGTTGGAAAGATCAGTACTTGGTTGAAACTCTGAAGAGTAAAAGAATGAAAATAGTATATTCTCTTGTAGTTGGCAGTTGGGTCCTTCTATGTTCTGTCTTTAATTGTTGGGATAGAATTATACTTCTGGGGGGGAAAAAATTTATTGAGTGATTTTTTATTTTTTGGGTAATGTGCTTCTTAGAGGAGAGTAATATGGATGAGTATGGCAGATGCAATTAGTGCCTTGCTATGTTATGCATAAACGGAAGTGTATAGCTGCATGAGCATGAAATTCAATGCAAACTGTGGGGAAAAAAATACAGATTTTTCCTTTATGACTCACTCTTACAAAACTGTATAATCAATCAATTTGAAATCCATTGTACAGCATTTGTTAACTTGGAATCTCAGCTTTACTCAAACACTGTATTCTGCTCGGCAATCACACAGAAATGGCAATATGTAATAAATCACCCGTGATCTCATCCAACAGACCATTTAACATATGCTTCTCAACATCCTTAACAATGTCATATCTTTCAAGAACACCAAATGTCTTCTCATTCCAGCTGAAATCCCACATGCTATTCACATCTGGTTTGTAATTTTGGATATCATTCTCTAGCATTTTGTGCAGGTAGTCTGCTGTATCACCACCAGAAAATTTTAACATGTCAAAGTCTTTGCTTAGTTGCTTGGTCAAATCATCGAATGACTTGATCTTAACATAGCCGATTGACTTGATCTTGCATGGATAGATTGCAAGTTCTTGCCTTCTTCCCTTTTTCTTTAGCAATTCATATGCACAGTCTAATGTGAGCTTACTTTCTGCATCTTGACCATTGTGATCACTACCATGAAGTATGCTAACTGGTATGTTGAGTTTGAAAAGTGCCTCTGCTGTGTTAAGAAATAACTGACCCTTTATCAATATCTCCTTGAGTTCCCTTTCAGTTTCTGTTAATAGTTCGGCTGGCCCAGATGAAGGAATTTTCTTGTGTCTGTCATGAGCATGTTCAAATATTTCTGCACTAACTTCCTGTTGTCCTGCAACATAAAAGCAATTGGAACATGCCTTAGAGCTGCATGACTTCATATATAGTTCCAAACTCAGAATTGTTAATCTAATTTGCATCCTGTTGGATTACCCTACATAAAAGATTGAAAATAAATGAAAATCAGGTAACAAAAGAGTTCTTTTCCCTTCCCACCATATTAGTAAAGAGAATACAGTTTGAACATCAATTGGATTTGAGTTTCGGAAATCTCCTGCCCTTTTCTCTTTCATGGTTGAGAAATAGGCTATTTCTCCTGCAAGTAAATAATAAGTGTGTGGATATGCTAATTTTACCTCTATCTGGTGTTAATAAATCTTTGAAAGATTGAAATTGGAGATTATCCGGAGGAATTGTTGGCTGTTCAAGATTATCCGGAGGAATTGTTGGCTGTTCATCATCTCGAGCTTCAAATTTTTCCCCAGTTATGTGGCTAGGCTGCACAGAAGTAAAAATACCCTGTTAAGATACTGCTGTTCTTAAAATTTGGTGATGGTTTTAGGTACATTCTTCTTGTTGTAAAGAAATTGAACTTACTCTATCACTGGAAGTGAGAGGCTTTGAACATTCTAGGGCTTGACAATCACTTTCATTTGAATTGGCAAGTGTGACACCTTCAGCTACATTTTGCAACTGTCCTGCCGCATTTTCTGGCTGAGAGCTTCCTTCTGTTTCTTCGAATTCATGAATGGCTGATTCTGCACCTTGGGATTGAAGTTCACTCTTTTGCCCTGCTACTCTATTACTGCAGGTGTTTTCTTCATTCTGCTCTTTCATTTCTTGCTGAACTGGAGAACTGGGGATCCGAGGAGGTATTGAGTGGTTCAGAGTTCCGTTTCTTCTATTAGCCACTGCATCCATCTTCTGATTGGTCCGACTTGCATTCACATTAATGTGATTGGCCTTCTCCCTTGGATGTGGTACATGCAGGGAAATCTCACGAATGGCCTGATTAACTTCTCTAGTGCCAGATGGACCTTTTGATGGCTTCACATTCTTCTGGTTCATAGGTTTTTTCTTTCCAGCTGTAGCGAGATTTGCACATGACTGCTTCCTTAGTACACCATTTGCACTATTCTTGTGTTTTGATTCCAGCATAGGTTCCTCTGAGTTAACTTTATATTCTCTAGCCCGCAGTTTTTGTTTTGGAAGCAGATGCTTTTTCTTTTCTAGTTGATAATCAGGCTTTTTTACCATCTGTGGCTGCTGCTGTTCAGGATCATGTTGGCGCTTTCGTTCTTTGCTTTGGAGGAATCTCCGTGCATTTTTCTTTCCTGATTGGACTGTGTTTCTCTTGATATCAGCATTTTCTGATTCTCTACATCTTTCTGTTGCCTTTGGCTGCAGATCATCTTTCATGAAAAGGTCCTTGCTTTCAGCTTTCTTTGTGATAATGCATCCATTTTCTACATTATCGTTCTCTTCTTTCCCTTTCTCTTGTAACATTGTTTTGCATCCAGCCACTTTGATAGGTTGGTTAACTCTACATTTTTGCTTATCTGTGATGGTTGGAAATGACCCTGAATCTATTCTTGCAGCAATTTCAGTGTCATGCTGATTGGAACTTTCCTCAGATATAACCACTTTGCAGCTGCCACTGGGGATTGCCTGAATTTTTCCACCTTTCTTCACAGATGTGGTATCCTTAGATGGTGATGTGATCTGTGATGATGCTTTCTTTTTTTGGGTACTAAAAGGTGGTCCGATCTCTGCTTGTTGAGGACTCGAATCAGCAGAAACTCCATGCTGGACCGTCAGTTCCGGTCTTTTTGAGCTCAATTCTTTACTCATGGTTCTTAGATCTCCGTTTGGTGGAAGTTCATCCAGACCCATGAGTTTTGCAATGACATTTGAAATTCTGCCCTTCTCCATTTTCGAGTGTGATGAAATTTGAGTTTTCGGCTCCAGGTATGTCGATAGGGATTCATAGTATGGAAGGCAACTAGAGGACCTAGTATGAGAAATGGAATTCTTTGTATTCTGAGGTTGCTTTGCTTGCGATCTAGGAGTTTCGTCTGTATATGTCAGGGCAATAAATTGCTGCTTGATGCCATTATTCGCTGACTCTTTGTTGCGTGCTGAGTTCCTAGAGGGCTTATCAAATGAGAATCTTGGACGGTCTAGTTGCTTCAGGTCAGTTAACTTTGCTATCTCATTTTCATTCTCCTCACCATCCTCAAGCAGTTTAATCTTATTCTTCCTCTGAGTGCTAATCGTGTAGTCTGATGCTTCCTGAAAGTTTACAAGCATTTTGAGGGACTCTTCCAAATCCATGGCCCCTTTTAGCAATTCCCTCCCTATTTCTATTGAGTATCTATCAAAATTGAGGCCATTGGAGCAAGCTCTCAGAATCTGATTTAGTTTTTGTACCCCTTTTGATACTTCATTGACATGGACAGGAGAAAAGGTAAGGAAATGCATATTTGAACTGCTTTTGCCAAAATTACTTCTTATTTCCGTTGTCCCTTTGTCCATTGATCTCCTGCCAATATGCTGGAGAAAGTTCAGCATTTGGATGTTGCCTGAAGCATCCATTTTACCAAGCTTCCCACCATTTCCAAAGGCAAATGCAAGCGCTGCAGATAATTCTCCCATTTGTCCTGGACTTGTGCCTCTTCCATAGGAAACAATCTGGTTGGAGGAATCTTCAATAATATATGACCTAGTTTCCCTCCTGTCCCATCCAAATGAATTCCCTGATCTGTAACCAGCCTGCAAAATTGTGTGATCTTTTTAACCGTCTATAAGTTTGTTCAAGTGCTTTGCTTTGTCATATTTCACTGAAACTGTACTTACAGATTCAAGAGCTTTAATTTGTCGAGAGCCTTTATATGCTTTTCCAGGGTTTCCATATGAACCTGTCCCAGGCAGATTTAATCACAAGTTTATAAGATTCCTCCAGTCAGTTCCAGACATGCATGCAACCACAAAGCACTAATCTCACACAGTAGCAATTTTTAGGAAACCCATGTCCAGAACATGCTCTTCTGATGTCTCTAGCGCATGGGACATTTGAGGACACAAAGATGAATACTAAACTTTAGGACTAAGTTCCTTTAAGCATACATTCTGAAGATGCAAAAACATTAGATATTGTGATATTTATTACAGATTCTTTGCTAAATTCGTTGTATGTTAAGTGCTTTTGTTTCCTTGAAGTTTCTCCCATAAATTAGTATTCAAAAGTCGCAAGCTTCTAGAGGGGCATCTTCTCCTAATGATATTCTTATTCTTGTTGTTTGCAGAATTAATCATTTGTACAATTGATAATAGAAAATAAGTACTTGATCGCAAACAATTCACTGCTCCATAGTTGCTTGAAGTCACTGTTGAAGTACAGATATTGTTTGAATTACTTCATCTAAACATTTTCGATTCTTGAACATATATTTGTTTTCTGTGACTGCAATTTTGCTAGATTTCTATACAGTTAAAACTTCATAATTCACTTGAAGGTGTGAAACATTTCCAGGGATTATTAACTAGGAATGAAGTTGGGCTTCTTATACTTACCTCTGAACACTGAGTCGGAATTGCTTGAACTCTGAGTTGCAGCCATTCGTTCCTTCCTGAGGCGAAGATCATGGAGCAGCTTCTGAGCAAGGTCTGGCTTTGTTGCCATGTTTTACTTCCAGATGCTAATACCAGCAACAGGTTAGAACAGCTACAAATTTGAAGTAAATTGTCCAATCAAATCGAACTAGTAGTAACTGGATTGTGCATGCTGTTTTCAGCAATTGAATGGAAAAACATCCTTAGAACATGTTCTGGCTTTTCTTGTTTATACATTGAACAACCAAAGAGAAGGGAAGAATATTGTGTTCTTTCAAATGTAGGTAGCAGGACACTTTCAGTGTTGGGTGAGATTGTAAAGTGGGGATAAAAGCAATAAAACAGTGTTGGAAACTTTCACTTTGAAAGATTGACGTAAACGTTATCTCTCACTACTGATGCCCTTTCTCCTACCCTCTCTTTCTCTCTCTCTGTTCTTTCCAGCTCTTGAGTCTTTCTAGACTTCCATTCTAATCTAAGCAAAAGCCATAGCCCCCTTCACAGCTTTTTGCAAAAGCTAACTCCCATGAGTACTATTTAGTATTTAGACAACCTTTGCACAGTTTCTTGAATCAAATCAAAACATCTGCTGAATTCTTGCTGTATCTACCTGAACTGAACCTCTCTTTCTTCTTCTTCCTCCTCCTCCTCCTCCTCCTCCCCAACCTGCAAGAAGGGTTGGGAGTGAATTCTGTTCTTGGACGACATGAATGTGAGTTAAGGAATTCATGTGTAAAGTTAGGTGTAGTAGCTTTACAAAAGCAAAGTGGCATGCAGTCATGCAGAGAATCAATGCTGCCTTGTTCTCAAAGGATAGATGGCTGCTCCTGCTGCCTTCTCTGCAGCAAATGTATGGTTTTCTAACATTTACAGCTGTACACAAATGGGGGGATCCAATTTGGCAATTTTTGTACTCTTACTTGCTATGAAAAAAAGTAAAAAAGTAAACATATCCTTTCACTCTCTCCCATCTAGAATTGAATGTGGATATTTTTATTTTAAATCGTTCAAAATTGAATGTTTTATTATCTAAATTAGTACAACATAGTGATATAGTTGGGTTCAAAATGAATAAATTCAAACTTTTTAAATAAAATATTTAATTTTAAACGGAGGGAATATCAATATAAACTTGATACTTAGTAGAGATGCCTTATCCAAAAAAATTTTATAATAATAATAAGGGTAATTAAACAAGCATAATTGTTGTTTTATAAGCAACGGATTGAAATTTGACCTTTGGCACGATAAAGAGTTGAATTTGAATAAAATAAGATAAAATAAGCTCGACAAAACAACGATGAGTAGAGTTCAGCTTTTTGTGAAAGTTGAACCAGAAAATTTTTCATCGAGAATAAATTCCGGTTTCTTACTCGAATCCAAGGTCTTATCATGCCAAAGGTTTCTTCGAGGGAAGTTCAATAATTGGAGTGCAAGGGCAGAGCTCATAAATTTTGAATTTAAATTTCATCAATATCCTTTTAAATTGGATTCAATATTCATCTACGGATAATAGCTAAAGGTTAAAAGATTGGATGAAGGTGGAGTACATAATTGTTCCTGCCACTTATTTTTAGTTGTTCAGTGTTTTTTAAAATTAGATAAGTGAGAGGAATTAATGAATAGAAATTTTAAATTAGTTTGACTAAAATACCCCCAATAGCTTAGTCAAATTGTACTCGATCATGTCTCTTTACAGTCCATTAGGTAAATACTTTTCAATTAATGAGTTGTTGAAATCGTCCTTTAGAAAATTTTACTCCCAAGTTATTACTTTTGATGAGGGGAAAGTTCAGAAGTTAAAATCCCTCAACTCAACCAGAAGCCCCTTAGTTTAGTAAAATGTAAATTGTGGAATGTATATGAAAGGGCAAAAGTCGAGGAAGAAGAATTTTATAGAGCCGTCGACATACTAAGGATGTAAATTTCGAGACTCGAATCTTCGTCAATCGGAAGGTTTTTGCCCACATCACCTCAGACTTACCAATCTAAATATGTTTTGAGAGCTACTCGTAGTTATTACCGAAAACAGTTATTTTATAGATTTGAACTTGATCTTTTCATTAGAAATTCAAAATTTCAAAATTAAACCACAAACGTAGCCTAACCGAAATGGTTAGGTTTCTTCAAATTATTTCAAGAAACAACTAGTTTTGGCTCAATATAAATTTGTTTGATCATAGTTTTATAATTTCCCATATTAATTTTTTGTATTAAGATAATTTTAAGTAGGGTTTCAGGGAATTCAAATCTTCTTATATACTTTTATGTGATATTCTTTGATATATCGATAAAAAACTCATACATTTTTAAAACTTAAATACGCCTAGAGTTTAGGTTTTCTTTTTAAATTTTAATTAATAAAATAAAATATATTAGAATCCATAACCATTTCAGAGTTGGCACAATAATGACTTAGAGGCATAGCCTCCGACCGTGTAATATCTTGATCTATGTTATAATACATGAGTGATCCTCTTTATATGAAGGATTAAATTCAATTACATTTGATGTTGATGTTAAAGAAACAAAGCCAAACACTAAAATAATATCACTAGTTCGTTTAAAATAAAGCAAACTAGATAGTCATAATTCAACTGGTTCAAATGGCATAATCAAAAGTTGAAGTGGCGCATTCAATAGCGTTGTTGATTTTATTACTTTGCAATGAAAGAAGGAAAAAAAAAACGAGTTTTGCCTATACTCATGATTATCTTCTCAATCACACCTTTCAAGATTTCACGACTTTGTCCCTTCAAATTTAGCCTAATTAGTTGAATAATAAATGTAGAGATCAAAGTTCTCACTTTTGAAATTCATCTTACTCTATTAAGTTGATTAGATAAGATTTATTGAATAGGTTCAAGAGATATGATTTAATTGTAACGTAATTTTGATAATAATTGAGTACTTTTACAATAATTGAATATTTTGTGACTTACGTTATTAATATATTAAAAGATAATCCTAAAAAATATTTTCTTATTTGATGATACTTTTAAGTTTTAACTATTTCATTATAATGTTTTGGTTGATTTGTCTCCTTGTACTATTTTGTTGGATAGGCTCACAAAATGTGATTCACCGTAAAGCATTTTGGATTGCAATTGAGTACTTTTACGATAATTTAAGATTTTATGACTTACATTATTAATATGATAAAAAATAATCCCGATAAATATTTCCTTACGTACTTTTAAGTTTTAACTATTTCATTATAATGTATTGGTTGGTATTGGAAAATTTTGATATATTGTCAAAGTGTCAATCTATAAATTAAATAAGTTATAACTTAAATAGTCAAAATATGATGAAAGAACTGTAAGAAAATAAGCAATATATATATAAAATTTAAATAGTCAAAATATAATAAAAGAATTAATATATATATATACAGAAATGCTGTTGTGTACTACAGGCCAAAACGACGTAATTTTGGCATGAACAGTGTTGAAGACCTAACCAAAAAGACGTCGTTTT
>JAOXNR010000030.1:977524-994062 GCA_028571225.1 Parsonsia alboflavescens
GAGGGAGTGTGTGTTCAAAATAGACCCTTTTTTATTCCTTGTCACTGATTTCTCTCGTCCAAGTTCTATTGGTTTTGGTTTTGATTTAATCTCCGAATTAGTCAATTTTAAATCTTTAACTTATGTATGTGACGACAGAGATACAGTCTAAGCAGTCTTAAACGTGTAGCTAGGAGGCAATTGTACTTGGATTTTCAAAGAGGACAGCTTTGGTAATAACAAAAACATATGCAAATCAGTGTATCAGTGCCGACTTGCTCATCGAAGCTCAGGACAAATTGAAAATCGTGCTTTAACCCATTTTATAAAGAAAATGGTCATATTAGGCGGGGAGATAGTAGTACTTTGTGTTGTATTGTAACCAATTTAATGTTGATTTCATTGGCTTCTTCTATTTCGATTTCCAAACAATGGTCATTTTCCTTTTTATGGGCATAAGAAAAAGAAGAGATAATTGTGGGAATATCAGGGATGAACCTAAAGAACAGAAGGGCCAGGAAGTTTAAGGGTGTTCGATCTTGCAAAAAAATCCAATCCATAGGTGCGCGTGGGGGCAGTGGTTTGCCGACTGTCTGTCTTAGAAGATAGCCGATACATCCCTTCTTTCAAATCCAGGACCAGGATCCATTCGGGCCCAAGAGAAGCTACTCCATGATCAAAGTGTATGACACATTGGTCTTGATCATTTTACATTCACCGGTAGGCCAATTTAGGGGATGCGGGTGTTGAGAGTGAATCTTGAAAAGTCAAGAAAGCCAAAGATGGACAAAGAATTTCCAATCACAAATAGGAAGTCAACGGATCTTGGTGGTCAAGCAGGCACTTAGATCAATAGAACAAACAATTTTGCTTTTACAAAAATTTGTGTAAGAAAATCTTGCTAATGACCTATTCCTGTGTGAGTGTAGTATTCAAAAACAAAATACTAGGACATGGTGTCTCATCTAATGTAGCAGACAAAAATGTAGGCTATACTCGAAAGCCATCATAGTCATCTCAGTAATAACTATTGAGCCATTTTAAAGGAACCAAAACCACAACAACACTGCCTGCTTAGCAGCTCGATTTGTGATGCCGTTCTTTTTTGAAACGGGTTTGTTCTGGATCAAATCCACCCTCCTCTGCACCATATACTGCCCAAGATGGTGTAGGAGCCATGTAGTCCTTGCTAGTGAATGGCTTTCCAGAAGCCACCTAAATTGATCAAGAACAGAGCAGATCAGTATCATCATCTGAGGATATGGAACTAGCTAAAAGAAGAAACTAAAGAATGGGGAAGATACAGACCAAGTCATGGAACTTCTCATAGTCTATCCATGTAAACCATTGACCATCAACCTTGAATTTACTGACTTTTGCCAAAAGCACACAGCAGGAGTGTACATGCTCACAGGCAACTTCATATTCTCCATTGCTTCTTTGTGCTAAGATCTCGGAAAATTCTTTGACATCTGAATGCCAGGGCACATTCTCCATTGTCAACTTTGATGTGGCAGACCTGAAAAAAGAGTTACCCAATTGTGATAAAAAGATTGTTTGGCTTAGGGAAGAGAGAGAGAGGGAGGGGGGGAAGAAAAGATCAGTTGGGAAACTCACGTCCCACAATAGGTAACGCCTTTAATTTCAATGAAATCAGGATTGCCAATGTCAAAGAGGCTAGAATAAGCATCTACATCCTCTGTATTCCACCCTTTGACGAGTGTCAGGCGATAGACAGTCCTTTGCTGCTTATCTTTGAGAGCTTTCAAGGAATCCTGAAAAGATGCAGTTGGAAAAACCACATGGTAATTGTCAATAAGGCCTCATGGTGCCAATGACAACGAACAATAAGGAAGCATGGCATCTCAAAGTGCAAACTGTAAGAAACAACAATCTTTCCTAAATCCTCACAAATTACAATCTAGTACTGAAGAATGGTTGCAAATATAGTTAAGTAGCTTATGCAACCTGAAGAAAATAAAAAAAAGAGCAAGATAAAGGACAACAAAAACAGAATTTACTACATAACTGGACATGAAAAAGCTAGTCCTATGTATCAGAATTTCATGAACTACAAATAGGGATAAAATAATGATTACATATGCTGCAAGAAGTTAAGATAGCCCACACATCATATATGTGAAACATAAAAAATTCTCAGAAATGAAAAATCATCCCAGATATCATATTGGATGGGCTGTGGAGGCTATCCTTTCCAGAACTGAATAAATGTCATCCAACCGATGCAAAGGATTGAGAGAAATCCTCAAGATATTTCAAAAATTGAAGGAGAACATGACAACACTAATAAGTATGCTGTATAAGGATATAAACTCTTACAACAAACCGTTCCCAAAAGTTTCCAAATAGCGGTCTATCAATTGCTTTCAAGCTGTCCTTGGTGGCAGCATCAACACTAACATATAACTGCGTAACAAAATTAGATAAAGTGAGTTACATCTTATATAAGAAACTTTACAGGGGATACCTAAGAAGATCCTCGAACTCAACCCTGGAGAAAGAAATACACATACCTGTGTGATAGGCTTCAGCAACATAATCTTTTCAGGGAACTGTGCATTTGTTACAAGAAAAGTAGAAATCCTCCTATGGTGGAGCTCATCTACGAGTGAGTTTATCTCTGGATACATGATTGGTTCACCAACAAGTGACAATGCACAATGCCTAGGAGCAAGACCCTCAGACAGGCGGTCCACTTTGACACCTACATAAGAATTGAGCCAGCAAGTATATATCTATCTATTTGTATGCAAACCTCATAACAGTATGTAACAGTAAATTTTCTATACACGGCTTTGATGATAATCAGATGTTAACTAGAAACACTTGAAGCATGGACAATAACATTATTAAGTATTTAGCCTTTCATTGTGACAACATGGCCATTAGCCAAAGTCAGCAAGGAATAACTGCTAAGAAAACCATAAATCTTACCAGGAACTCCTTTCATTTGCTTAATCATTTTTGTATGCAAATCAATTGCTGTATCTACTATCTCTACAGGATCATCCATCTTCCACCGCCAATTTTTCCCCACAGGATTAGTGTGATGCCTCCAACAGAAGACACATTTATTTGCACATGCCAAACTTGGAGTTGCCTCCATGCATCTAAACATCGCAAAGCAAATCTAGATTACTATATGGATAGAATTGCAAAAGAATTCAAAAGCCTTGACTTGCAAAAGCCTGAAGATACGTGATATTGAAGTACCAGACTAAACTATGAACTTTTTTAAAAGATAGGTTAATTCTTTTAAATTTAAATGATTGATTATCATCGAGAAATTGAAGGCAACAGGAGAAAATGAAACTCAAGAGGTCCATAGATTTTTAATCTCATCCGCAGAAAATGGAGATTAAAATAGCAGTTCAAACAAAACTTCAATAGTCATAGGCTTTTTTTCCCCCTTTTCTCTAAAGCATTCTATTTCTATTTAGAACTATAATTCGTATTATAATACCTTGCATTTGCATAGTTGTGTTCATTCATAACCTCTTTTGTTTTCTTATTTTTTTCTTTTTGGATATCTGCGAATGCACTTCAAGGAAACATCTAATACTTATCAAAGAGGCCAGCTTTACGTGCATGTATATTGATCAAGTAAATGTCAAAACCAATGCTTACATTAAATAAGGAAATTATCATTTCCATTTATGAAACTCCCATATCCATATTAAGCATCAAAAATCGCATGACAAGTTAGAAAGAAAACCTGTGACTATCAATTCCATAAAACGAGTGCTTATAGCATCCTCCACGCCCTCTGAGCTGTGACTTGGTCCATCTACAAAGTTTGACTCCACTGTGTGAACCAATAATTTTGTAGCCCTGCAAAATTTGAGGTTTTAGCAGTTTATTTCACCTATAGAAGCAACAACTATAAAACATTAAAATGCAACAGAGAAAGTAGATATTTTGACAGTATCTAAAGAGGGTCTCAATTATGCATTATGCAAACCATTAGAACTAGAGAATGAAAGATACCAGGGAAGGTGATTAAACCCTCAAAAGGGAAAAAGGGGGAAAAAGGCCAACACACACCTTACTCTAGCCTGCTATCATTGATAAAAGGGAAAAAAAAAATAAAAATCAGAAAATAGAAGACTATCTAGAAAAAACTTGGTAATTCTAGAAAACTTTGTTAATTGCTGCCTCCAGTACATGGAAAAATTTAAGGTGAAACTCTGAAAATGAAAAAGGAATTCCTTTCTAGATATATCTTAGACAGCTAAAATTCATACATATGTAACTTTGCAGGAGAGCACCAAAAGACCCTAGATTGTAAAAGAATATCTCATGATAACACATCAATCACCTGCTTCTCCAAATTCGCCCTGATCAATGGAGTCACCATTTCTTTCTCTCCATTTGTCATATCACCACCATTCAGTTGTCCATTATCTTTAACCCCTGCCATTACCTTGCTCCTCGATGGAGCTTTCCCTGCAATATCCTCAAGATCAACAATGTCAGACTCACCCCCATTGCCCTCCTCTTCTTCCTCATCATCGTATTCGTCTCCATCACTGAATTCACCAACAACTCCATTCAAATCCTCAAACTTCCCTCCATTTCCCCCCAAATCAGCCTTCAAAACAGTGACTACCTTCTGACTCCATTTATCAAACACCTCATCCAAATCACCCTCATCCACGTCCCCTTCACACAGATCAAAGAGTTCTTTACCTCCAAGCTTCCTCAACTTCTTTGAGAAACTCTTTGCCACAGCATTAAAGGTGTCCCCATAAACCCTACTCCCAACTCCAAAAACTGCAAATTTACACTTACTCAACAATGACGCGCCGACCCGGAAATCTTCAGCACTTTCATTCACCCAATTTACCAAAAAGCTTCCATTTCGCGGAGGCTCCCCGTTTTCCCACGTTGAAGCTATCACTAAAACTAAAGCCTCTTTACAGAGATCCTCGGGTTCGTAATCTTTTGGATCAATAAGTTCAAACGAAAAATCATTGACAGCTAGGAGAGCATGGAGGCGCTGAGCTAGGGTTCCGGAAGTTCCAGTTTGGGATATGAAAAAGATTTTACCTTTACTATAAGGATTTATAGTCCTTTGGGTTTGGAAGGCTTTCAGTGGTCGGAGGAGTCGCCGCCGGGATTTATAAAATAGATAGAGGGTGGTGGCAGAAAGGATAGTGAGCAGGGAGAGACGAGTTGCCGAGAGTGACGAAAGCATCTCGGAAATCAAGGAGAAAAGCCTCAAAACTTTTCGACAGGAAGAAAAATGAGAGCAGCTTTTACATTTTTGAATTGAACTGATAGGTTACCCACTGTAATTCCATACCGATTCAAACTTGATTAAAATGTGCTAAGCTCAGAATTTGAGAATATATATACTTCTGTTTACGACCAAGGGTAAGTCAAGCTTCAGCCCATAAAGAATTAAAGAAAATATTTGAAATAAAAATTCAACTCTATAACTATTTGTATTTGAAAACAAAGAAAATATAATATAATAAATTTTATGAATTTCTCATCTTCTCATAATTACATGCTGTTCGTGTCATATTATTTATATTATATATATATATTGGAGAGAGTGGGATTTTTTTTTTTTTTTTTGGAGAACCAAGTTTTATTTTTCTTCAATTTCGAAATTTAAGTAATTTTAATTTTTAATTACTTATATTCAAAAATAGTGCGAGCAAGGTCCGCTATATTTGGAAAAGGCTACTTCAAGCCTGACACAGACAGAGAGGAATACCATAGAATTGAGATGAGAAATCTTCAAACAAGTTGATGAAATCTTTCTGCTATAATGTTGAGAATGTAAAACTATAGCACATCTCAAACTCGGAATCTACAAGGTCAATTTCATAAAGAACATTGTATACCAATGACTAATCTTCACAAAGATGAAGATAAATCTACAAACTAATGACTAATTTTCAGTACATGTCAGAAGTATTAGTCCTAAAATGAATGAATCGAACAAGAAGAAAGTTGCAATCTTGATGTATATATCCTCCCAAACATGTGTGGAACAAAATGAAAAAAGTAGATGTTTTTTGTTATATATGTTGTTATGTATCTCATAAATGGCTTTCTTCCCTATTCTGGAAAACATTTCTTTCACTTCCTGACTCGAGAAACACATGTATTGCTCAACTTTAGGGTCTCCAAGTGGTCTTTTGTGCACAAAGAATACCTTCTCTTTCCTGAGAAAAAGTTAAGCGAATCCCCCAGTGCAAGCTCCTTAATATTCTTTCAAGTGGATCAAGAATCTCGACCTTATCACGTACGATTACCCAACCACCAGGTCTTAGAATTCGGTCCATCTCAACAACGATAACTGTGGGTTGCTTACACCTGCAAACCACAGGAGTTCTTGAAAATCAGGAATATGCATTAAGAATGGAGATGATTATAAACTTGCGAGAGAGAATAGAAATGATTGAGATAATCCTTCCAGCTACCATATATACGACATAAAGAATGGATATATGCATTTCTTCTTTTTCCCTGTTTAATAGGCAGAAATCAGGCATGCTGCATTCCAAGGAATTTGTTGATATAGCTAAGAGGCCTATTGCAAAAATGAGTTGTTCTTGATAGGGGAAGGGGAATGTGATACGAACCTTGCAGTCGACAACCTTGATCATCTTGCTAATTGTATCCAAGGGGTAATAACATCTAGAGAGTCAAATTATGGATAGGATGAAAGGAATAGCAGCAAGACAATTACTTCACCTGTTTTTTAATCTTGAGAAGAGATGATCGGCATGCAGAAGGTCATATGATCTAGGATAAGTTCCAAAAGCCTCGCACCAGTCATGGTATATGCCAATTAGCCCGCGTTCAAAGATTATGGGAAGTGTATCAGGTGCATGAACAGGAACCACATTTAAAACCCAGACGTTCTGTTGTGAAAGAGCTGCTCCAAACCTGAGAATCTGAAGAATTAACACCAGAGGTAGGAGAAAAACAGAGGACATAAAAGTTTTTTCTATAAACAACATTCAGAATATTATATCGCTCCAGAGACAAGATAGTTGGGAAATTCAAATTTGAGGGGAAAAAAATCCTGTTGAGAGACTGCATAGTGCATTACCCCCCATGGATGGCTTTCATGTCCATTACATTGTGGATTCTTGACCAGTCAATGCCGAGGCCTGTTAGATAGGAATTGTTCACAATGGATTTCCAGTGCTCACTCTCGGCAATCAGCTTCTCTCGATTGTTTATCCACTCAGGAAATGTTTCAAGCCTCTTTGGCCACTCCTCCGGCCACTCAGTTCCACGTTGTTCTACAGCAGAAGGAATGGTGTGCAAGCAAGTCTTCATTGGAATGTACCTGTTGGATACGAATTGCATAAATAAGATTGATAAAAACAAGAATATAGTCACTTCTTCCGAGTATTAATACTAACAAGATATTGTCTAAGGACTCTAATACCAGACTTCCTCTCTAGCATGGATTGTCAAGATTGTCAAAGGCAGTTCTTTTGTGCTTAAGCATTGGCAGTCTTATAAAATGCCATTTTCATCAGAAATAAGTCGTTGAATCCAATTTTTCAAGAGAATGAGGCGTTCGTCAAGGTTAATCATAAAACTAAGCCACATAGGACAGATAAAGTACCAGTTCAATGTGCAGAAACAAGATAATGGCTTTTGTTAACTGATCCTCTTTGTCAGTTATTATGCAATTGATTCTCTAAACTTGATGGCGTAGACATTTCTAATGTCCTGCTGCCTATTTAACAGAACTAATATTATGACCAGTAAACCACACACCAGAAAGATATGTTATATTTAACAATTTCCATCCATTAGCTCTCACGTTAGGAACGTGACTATTGTGCAAATCAGAAATGACACTTGATACACACAAAATCAAGCAATGGAAGAGGTAAGCAGTCAATGATGTCATGTGCTAGTGAATGCCAGAATCATATGTATCTATAGGTTCTTTTGGCAGGGACAAGACATTCTCTGCAAAAACAATGAAAATAATAAAAGATTCTACTAGGAACTTCTCCCTTCTTACCATGCAGCATCTGGATTCTCATTTTCCTTACATAAAGGAGGAATCTTTTTTCTTCTCAATTCATATATGTCATTTGATTCTGGCCTTTGATATATCTTGACACCTATGTCACTGACTTCATCACTTTTATCAGCCAGGATATTCCAACAAATAGATCCTGTCAGTTTGGACATTGCTGGAAATGGGACATTATGGCATCAATAAGACATTATTTCACAAGAATAACTTTCCAAAGTACATGATATGCCAATATAATAATTATGTGGAAGGAATAGGGAATGTCTGAACAAACATAGACTGGTATCTCAGGAAAATCTAGGGAGATATATCTGCTTGTTTGCCAGAATGTTAAAGGTGCCTAGACATATCACCTGCATTAGGAAGTGCCAAAGGTGAGCAGGTTTAGACCTACATATTGAGGTTGCGTGTATCCCAATTCCTAAGAGGATAAGATGGACTGGGACTCAGCTGGTTTGTGAAACAACTCTCACACTCACGAATGGAGGAAGTTTATTTGACTATGTACCACACCCCTTGCTCACAGAAATAAGTATTTCTAGATTTTGTTTACATACCACAAAGGAATAGAGAAGGGAAAACTCCATGACAAGGGAAGTGCACTCAAAAGAGAAGCACTTACAAGTATCCTTTCTATTCTCGAAATGGACGGTGGTGCGAGAAAAATAGTTTAGCAAAGTGGGAATGTTTCTTAGCATATTGAGATGTGTTGTCACTCAACACAGACCAATGATGCTTGTATAAACAGAATGAAGAGGGAAGCTCCTCAAAAGAAACAAGGACAAACCTTCTTCACTTTCAATACTGTCATGTTTACTAGATAAAATAAAATATCCTCCAGGCCTCAAAATTCTATTCATCTCTAGAAGAAGTCTACCTCCTGAAAATACAACAAAAGAAACCCATGGACATAACTACCAGCTGAAAACAAGTGAAACGAGAAGCAGAAGAATAATACAACACAAACCATGAGAATGCCAACTTATACTGCATTCAACACAATGAATTGCATCAAAAACACCACCAGGAAAAGGAACCCGCCGTGAGGCAAGTGGGCTAACCACTGCAGGGAAACCACGCTCCAGGGCAAGCTGTGCTAAGTCCACCAAGTCATCTTTGAGACCAAGAGTGAGTGTCAAAACATTTTTCTCAAGAAGAGAAGCCACGAACCTTGAATCTCTGCAACCAATGTCCAGCACCACCCGAATATTTTTCCCCCATTCAATATCTGGAACCATCTAGATAATCCCACCAAACATAATTTCACTCAATTGCTTAAGGTTTGGAAGTTTGAGAAGAATATAACAATGGATGTACACATTACCAATAGCTCTTGTAACCAAAGCATACCATTTTTGACTTGCAAAATACGGCAGTATGGAAATTCTAAATGTTAGATATTTAATAATTTTTTTAAAAAAAGAAGATATTTCTCCGGTATACTCAAAGTCAGCAGCTTTCAGCATTTGGTTAGTCAAGCAGATTGTCAGAGTTCATGACTAATATATGGGCCCTTGCATGTCAATGTAATTATCTTCTTAAGTTGCACTAGGAAATGACCTGAATCAAGAAAAACAAAGCATCCACAGTCTTACTTCTAAAATAAGGTAAGTCTCCTAGAGCACAAAATGTTCATTTCCTTCAGGACATAGATAAAAGAAGCTCATAATATTTATTTCCAGGAGACCTATGAACAGCAGCAATACATAATTAGAGGGCCAGTGACAAACCTCTTCTATTGATTCTAAGTAATGCTGAATTCCACCCTTCAATACCGTTTGGTTTTGCGGGAAAGTAAGATACTCTCCAGTTTCCATAACCCAATTTTGAGTCTTGATGAATGCAGCTAATTTTGGATGTGCTACATTTTTATAGATAATCTGCAAGCAATATATGACTATAATAAGAAATAATCAATCAACTCTCCGCTAAGCTAAACTGGAGTAACTTGCCTTCTCTTTGCTTTCAGGCCATCTTACTGGAGTCTCATAACCATCACGAGGAAGCTGAACAAGACACATAAGAGGATTTTTAAGACAACTTCTCTCATGATGCCGATAGCTCTGCAGTCTTCCAGAGGCAGTTTCCATGTCAATACAGGGAATGTAATTATGCTTGCTTCTTGAGCTACACAATTTCCAAGTATTGTGTGCCTTTGGATCGAACAATGGACCCAATTTCTTTTTGTTTTTCTTAGAAGTCCCAGACCCTCCACTATCATCTTCTAACTTCTCTACTGCATCCTGATCCAAGTCAATCCCATTAGCCAGATCAGAATCCCCTTCTGCCTCCTCATTTGCATTTCCCTCAGCATCGACTGTCTCTTCTTTCTTGCTATTCACGTCCTCTTCTTGCTTCTCTTCCGTCAAATCTTCATCTTCAGATCCCTCGGTTTCCTGAATTTTTCCTTTACCAATCTCTCTGTTAGGCTTTGAGTTACCTCCTCGTTTCTCTTTTGTACTTTCTTGGTGAATTTTGTGCCTATTCCCAGATTTCAAAGGCACAGACCCATTAACACTGCTCTTCTCTTTTTCTTTCAAACTTTGCATCTTCTTTTCCTCTTTACCTTCTGGACTATTCTCGGTAACGTCGTCATCGGGAAAAAACCCAAAATTGCTGTTCTTTCCATTTCCAGATACAGGTTCCGAAATATCATCAAAAGTCTCCCTTTGAGTAGTCACAGAAAAAGAAGGGGAAGAAAATACAGACCAGAAAAACACAAAACAAAGGCCCAATATCACAGCAACAGTCAATTTAACACAGAACCCAGACTTATACGAGCGTTTTGCTATGCGACCAAATCTTGCTATGGCCATCTATCCTTCTATCTTAAAACCAGTAACTGCATCCCAAAAAACATCATATAGGCAGCAAGAAATTTAGTAAAGGAAAGAAACTAGACAGGCCGGAAGAATCCAAAAGAGTATCAATGACACCACCCAGCCCAATATTTCTTGGCAGTGAAGTACCGGGAAGAAAGTGAAGTTTCAACTGTAAAAATGGTTAAGGAAGATCAAGAAGCGTATTCAAAGAATTGAAAGATGAGGCCCAGCTGGAGCAGTGAAGAGTAAGATCAAGCAGTGCACAAAATGAAGAAAAAAGTGTATACTTTATATTCTTACATGATACGCTGATGAGATCACATCCCGTACGCGAGGTTTTTGGGGTGCTTTAAAACTATTTTGATTTTAAAATTTGTTTTTTTATTTTCCCTTCTTTTATCATTTTACAAATTGTAATGTAATAAATTTAATCTATATTATTTTATTTTATCTTTTTTTATTGTCATTTTTTTTTAACAAATTTGATCATTTGTATGTTTTAGATTATTTTTTAACGAAAATGATAAGATTAATTTTTGTGCTTAAGGTTTTTTTTTCCACAAATTGAAGGATTAGGGTATGATCGGTTAGTACATAGGAAAAAAAAAAAACTTAAAGTGCCAAAAATATCCATATTATTCTGGCTAAAAAATAGTTTAAAACATCCTTTTGGTGAAAATGACCAAACTTGTCAAAAGAAAAAAGTTTGATAATAAAAAAGATAAAATAAAATAATATGGATCAAAATTACTATTTTGAAATTTGTGAATAATTAAACACGATAAAATAAAATATTATGGATATAATTCATGAATTAAAAGTACCAATAATTCTTGCAATTGTTTCTCAATTTCTTTTGGCACATCTTACTGGAGTGTCCACTTATAGATGCCACAGATAATATAAATATTATTATATATATTTCTATATTTGATTAATAAATCAGTACTTCTAAATATATGTATATAAAAAATTTCTCCATCACTTTAATTTCTTGTTAAATTACTGCATAAATTGAAAATGTCAGAAATAACATAAAATCCCCAAATATAGGATAATGAAGGACCATTTATGTACTTACTTTGGGATTCTTGTCCGAGACAGGTGGAATTTTGCAATTTTCACACCATTTTTTATTATTGGTAAATGAAATTATATTTCTGTTTTTTTTTGTCCATCTTCTCCGGTGAATCAAACCTTTCCTTTCCTTCATAAATTCATAATGATTTATCTTCAATAGCAATCGCAACACAAGTCTACTAATGGATTTGAAAGAATTCAAAGTGTGTTTTCTTGATCTTTTGCAGCTGATTTGGACTATCTTAAAATGTATTCATATGAAGACAACATTTTATTTGTGCTTTACTGAGATATGGTACACCCTTTTGTGAACCATCTCCCCTGAAACTTGCAAACTATAGTTTCTTTACGTATGTAAACAAAATTGAAGTCAAAACAAGAGTGAAGAAAGAACAGAGAGGAGGAACTCATGGATAAAACTCTTTTCAAAAGGTTGCACTGGAGAACTCTTAATGAGGAGCTGCTATCGTTAGATACTGGAAGAGGCTGCCTGAACTGCAGGGTCAGAAAGTGCCAGGGACGAATCTGCAGGATTTGGCAGGGGAAGCTTCTCATGGGATGCATTCATGTTAATCTTTATCCTGCATGAAATAGAGTATTTTGACTTATTACTCTCCATTTGTTAACAAATTTCGAGTCATTCCGTTTGCATAAAAATGCAGTCTTTGCTAGGTTCCATCAAGTAGTCAGTTCAAAAATAAGCATTCAGAGGCGGGAAATGAAATTTTCTTAGATTTTAACTCATATTCAAGGTTTTTCCAGAGGTTAATGTAATCTATTCATTGTGCAGAAGAATTAAAGAAGATATGGGCTTACTTGTTGTGAATGTTTACATACTCATCAGTTTCATCCAGTATCTCCTCCTGAAGAAAGACAAAAAGTGATGGCAAGAAGGTTAAGCAAGACTTCAAGAGCAGCACAAGTAAATCAACAGACTAACTGCTGGGCATTAAGAAGCCAAAAGGCAGGTCTTTCAAGCACTGAAAGATGCACAGGAACAGGAGGGCAATTCTGCTTTCAACCAGTGGAGTCTGGTTTCGAAATGCAATAGCAAATGCACAACGTGACTCCAATACTATTTCTCATATTGTAAGTGCAATCGGAAGATTATTAAGGTAGAAGAGAAATAGAAATAGTCACTCTTTCATAAGTTCATAAGGGTACCTGAAGAAGCTCCTCAATGACATCTTCCATGCTAATCACACCAAGCACGATTTGATTAGGTGGGAACTCAGGGATTGGAGTGTTCTCCAAATCCAAAATGCAAAATGAACAACCTCTATGTCTTTTCTTGAAAGCTGGAGTAGAGGGAGGACTTTTCTTTATTACTTTATCTCCATCTCCCTTGCTTGTGTTAGTGTTAGATTTATTAGCAGCATTATCTACAATCAGATACATCAGAAATCAATCCAACTAGTAAATGTTCACCATAATTGATGATGAAAATGAATATGAGAAGCCCCAAAGATTTCACCTCTTCACATCACAGACAAACTCCAAAAAAGAAAAATCATTACTCTGGACAAAACCTAGATGGAAAACACATTCTTCTGATAAAATATCCAATAGAAATTAAAAGGTCGAAACTTGCCAAAGTACAAGAGAAAACATGATCTAAATATGCAAATCACGTAGGAAGTAGAGGAAAAAGAAATAAATAATAGTCAGGACTCAAGAGATGTCAAAATAAATTAAGAGTATTGCATTAAGCTATATAAAGCTCTAACTTCAGACAAAAATTTTCTACCTTTAGCATTCTTTGGTATCTCTTTCAGGTCTCTATATACAACAGCAATGTGGCTGTGACCCTTCTGAAATTCATTCAGTATATCGTAAAGAGGCATGTTTTCTGAGACCCTGGGAATTTACCGAAAATCATGTGTTACCAAACAAGATGTAATTATGCCACCTTGCACACTACATGGTGTACAACATTACCATCCTAGAAGCTAGATACACATGATTTTTTTTCTTTTATAAGATAAATGAATGTTAGAAAACAATCTAAGAATAGCTGCATGCTTTGAAGGTACATTTCTATCATTGTATAACATGAATTAGACCATATCAGCAACTGAGAATTCATCATATACAATCATGGACAACCTATAATTTCAGGTGCCTCCGTAAACTCTAGTATACATATGAATGGGGATCAGATCATCACCAGAGATATGAGAACATTTATATGAAGGCTAAGTCATTTTGAATGAAATCAAAGAAGGAGAGACAGTTTTCGGATAGTTTATCTATTCATGTGACCATTTGCATCAATTCTCATAGCCATCTGAAAACCATTTTGTAACATTGGTAAGAATTAACCATCCTGACTCATAAGAGAGCTCAAGCTGAAAATCTCAGATTCCTACTGAAGTTCCAGTACAGATTAGTCTGTAATTTAAAACTGAGAGTGTAACTTAAGCTGATTTGAGCCATCATTGGCCGCACAGTACGTTATGTTACTTTGAAATGTCCAGATGAATGGAGAGTAGGAGTTCTTGCAGAGGACAGAATTTATTATTACCTTGGAATTTTTCTGATCATCATTTTTCGCAAAGGAACTGAATCTTCTGGGTCAACAGCTAAGAGATTTTTAACCTGCATATTATGCAGAAAAGGACATAATTCTAAACTGCAAAAGTGCTTAAGTGAAGTGTATAAATGAGAAAACAGAAGAATTCTCTTCAATGGAAAACATGAAGTATTTATTTATTGCCAGCAAACTCCAGGTTGAAACTACCATGGATGTATGAAATAATAGAAAAAAAAAAGTGATTACCAGTATGAGACCAATTATATTTGTAGGATCTTTATAATAAACAGGCACTCTGCTATGTCCCATTGTCATTATAGCATTCAATGTCTCCCTGAATGAGTGCATGAATAGGTGAGTCTTAAATGCTCCCTAGTAAATACTACATATAAATTAAGCAAAAAGAACTAAACCCACAAAGTAAGAGTTCCATCCAGATCAAGAGAAAATGCCTTCGATATAGGAGTCATGGCATCCTTTGCTCTCTTCTCCGTCAACTCAAGTGCCCCAGCAATTATAGTTGTCTCATCATGTGTCAAATCTCCTCCTTTTCCGGCCTAGCCACAAAATTAACAGTTGTGAGATTAAGAGAAGACCAAGTCTCTTCTTCTAGATAAGCAAGGCACTTCAAACCACCAGTAAGAAATAATGACTCAATGCCATACAATAAACAGATACAAAGTGGATATGTAAAATACTGAACCACGACTTCAATGTTACCTCATTCCCATGAAAATCCACAAAAGTTTTCAACTCAGCTCTACGTAAAAGGATAGCATGACCCTTCCCCAACATCCAGTCGAGCACCTAGAACCACAACTTGGTAGTATATTTTTAGATATAAATGAGGATAATTAACTCTTTTACCATTTGCTACCTAAAAGGGTGATAAAAAAGATTAATCAGCTTGGTATTTCTATTATTCTGATATCCAGAAAGATGATAAGCAGTCAGGGATACATGAACATGTAACTACATTTAGATTACCTTACTGATTGGATAAGCAACAGGGAAGAATATCCACAGAAGAAGGCGAACAAATGGAGCCACTGTTGCCCCAACTGTCAATCCATATCGCGTACAGATTGCTTGAGGCAATATCTATAGTGAAAAACATTAAAATCGAAGCAGTTACAAGCTAAGCACGAGCAACGAATCCAGTCAAGAAAGCAAAAATAGTTTTCCTCATCAGAGTAAACCTCTCCAAACATGAGGATGAGTGTGACAGATATAAGAATTGCAGCCCAAGGAGGTACCAGCTTGTCTAAGAATATGGGAAGAGACTGCAAGAAAAGGCACAATAATATATAGTTAGCTCAGATACAGAAATTATCATTTGTTTTCTAAAAACAAATGACATTCACAAACCTCCATAGCTAAAGAGTTCCCAATCAATAGTGTGCAGAGCAGAAGGTGTTGATTTTTTACCACCGGAAGAATTTTAGCTGCCAAAAGAAATCCGTTTTAGATGCTGACATTTATTCACACATTTTACTTCACAAATAGTTCTCAGCTTAACCTGATTCACATAGTGGCCATAATGGAACTAGGGGGTGAGGGAAACATAATCAACCTCTCCACCATGCCCACCCAAAATGGAAAAATACAAGAACTTGTGAAGAATTAGCAAGTTTGTGCTCTTATATTATCCTTAAAACCATGCAAGACCCTGATATCAAACAATTAAACACCTTACTGGGTTCAATATTTGCACTCCTTGAAAGAGTAGATAAACCAGAACTTACACAGATATAGCAAAAGAGATACTCAGATTCCTCACATACAATCTCTTTAAAAAAAAGACAAAAAACCAAAAAAAAAATTGTCGCTCGAACACTGCTGCTGAAAACATTTTTGGTATTGGGTTCTTTCAGAAAGTGTATCCTATGTACCTAATAGTCTAGAATTTCCAGAGCAAGAAAGAAAGTCCTTCAATTTATAATCTCAGCAGCAAGAAAGCAACCAAATGCAAAACATGGTAAAGATAAATTAGCTCAGGCAAACAGGACGAGATATAAACTTGCAAACAATAATCAAAGCAGATAATTCCTGAAACAGGAAACTACTTGAACCCAAC
>JAOXNR010000030.1:997400-1026628 GCA_028571225.1 Parsonsia alboflavescens
AGTGTACAATTTTCTCAACGTGGATTTTCTTTTTTTTTTTTTTTTTTTTTCCAATGTTCTAAGGATATTGATCTCACAGCTACAAAAGCATTGATGTTGAATATCATTACTTGTCTTGCTATAGGATTAGTACATAACATATCTTAACTTCAAATGAGGTCAGGGAAAAGCAAGTTTTATCTAAAACTAACAAGACCTTTTTCTTTTCAAATTGAGGTTAGGATGGATGGTGGAAAATCTGTAAGAAGTATTTTCTCCCAAAGTTCACTTGCAGCTAAATATATTTTCTTTACTTTTTGGTTTTCTGTGTGTGATTCATTTTTTTACTAAATATATTTTGAAACATTTATACTTGTATTATACTATGGTTTCCATTTTCCAAATATACTTTATATGCAATTTCATCTATAAATCTAAACTTTAACAATTTATTGTTTTTAATATAATATTACATGATCAAATTAAATATTCTCCTCATCACTAAATATAAGTCATTCTAATTAATTTTTTTGATCACGATGTATTTTTTCTATATTATTTTCTAATGATATACTTATGAAATGGTGTTTAGATTTTTAAAAAGATACTTATATGACATTTTAGAAAGAAATTTTTTTTTAATATTTGTAAAACGATGAATTGTAACTTATATTGATGAAGAGAGGATTAAAATAGGACACCCTCCACACCTTTGGAGTGGAACTACTCAACTGGTAATAATATAATACTACATGATTAATGAGGTGCCAAGTATGCAGATTTTTCTATTTTTTTAAATGCAAATGGTTCTTGGGATTTAAATTGTTCTAGATGAGTAAATTCAATAATCGATTTTTTTTTTTTTTTGTAATTGAATATTTATTAAACAAAAATAAACAACACCATTGAAATGATAAGTGTATACTAAATCATTCATAAAAAATATATAAAAAAAGCCAATTCAAATTCATAATTTAAAACGTGGGTATAGAAGTATAATTAATCTAAATATAGAGATAAATATTTAGATTTTTTTTGCATTTTTAAACTGTGGATATCGCAGAATACCAGAGAGTGAGATTTAGTTACACAATGTAATATGTAAGATTATATATATATATATAAGTTACTCCCTCATTTGAGAATTAAATATCTCATTTAACTTACATGTATTTTAAGAAAAAAAATTAACTTAATTTATTTTTAAATTGAAATATCAATTTTGTTAATAAACTTTTATTTAATTTACGAAATGAGACATTTATTTTTAGACGACTCAAAATGAAATATTAGATATTCATTTCAGACGGGGGGAGTATATAATAAAAAAAAATGGGCTTTTTGCCCATTTGATCCCACATATTTGGATCAAATTATAGTATGATTTCATAAGTTTTTTTCAGCCGTTATGCCCTTTAACATATTATGGATAGCCATTATGGTCCCTCAACGTATTATGAACAACCATTTTGATGCCAACTATCATTTTTTTTAGCAAAACACTTTTTGAAACCAGTCATTTTACTGGTACCAGATAACTTTTTAGGGACAAAATTGTTTATCTCATCCTTGCTACTCAAAATCCAACCAACCTATGGGTTGTGAATGAATTTTTGTTGTCCAGTTAATTTATTTGGGTTTGTTAATCCAAATGCATCTATTTTTTTTTAAATGGATTAGTTAGATTTTGAGTAGTAAGAATAATATTGATAATTTTCACTTAAAATGTTATCCTATGTCGATAAATGACTAGTATTTTGTTGGAAAATAATAATTGGTATCATAATGACTGCTTATAAAATGTTGAGGGATCATAATGACGAAAAGGAAAAAACTTATGAAATCATATTATATTTTGATTCAAATATGTGAGACCAAATGGGTTAAAACCCCTCAAAAAATTTATTAACCTCGCAACATAAATGATGAATGGTAATCAAGAGCAAAAATGCATTTACCAAAAAAAAACAAAAAAAAAAATCAGATTCAAAAGTGGGAACATTATTCAACGGAGTGGGTGGGCGGACGGCGGGGGTAGGATGTTATTTGGGTGAATTTAATAACTGGACCAGATTCTCAGCCCAACAAGAACAGGTCTGCAGACACTGGCCCATTCATAAATGGTCCGAGCTGATATTAGTCCGCCGCATGCTTTATTAGTCCTTCATGCCATTATATATTTATATTTTAAAGAAAGAGTAGAAGTTCCTTCTGTCTTTTCAAATGCTCCGCCACCTTTAATGGTATAATATATTTAAATCTATAAGAATATAATTAATTAATATTCCATTTTAACTTAAACCATTTAAAAATTATAATTATTTACCAATTTAGATATTCAATTTCAATCTTTTCAAAATAAAAATAAAAAACAGCTCAAAGGGAATAAAAATATTTAATTTTAGAAAAAAAATATAATTATTTTAAAATTTTACAATTTTTAGTACAAGAAAAGTAGACCAAGTTCATAGGCAAAAGGCCTTGACAAATTAAATCTGGAGATCAACAGCCACAACTTAAAGACGAAAGAGGAAAACATGAAGTTGTAGTTGGCCCACCCGTTTATTTAATTTGTGGGGGTGGGCCAAGAAATGACACAAGAAAAAAAGAAAAAAAAAAGAAGAAGAGGAGTATCGGGTTTGGGTCCTCTCATTTCCAGTAACCCGCAGGGTATCCGTGACTGACTCTCATTGCAAAGGAGGAGCAAAAATAGTCCACCATAGAGATGAAGCCTCCTGCCTAGAAAAAGAATTAACTTTAGCTTTCATTCCCCCACCCCCACAGAGACTTTTTGAGTTTCGTAATCCTTTTTTCCTGAAAAACAAATTGACGTTAATAAAGTATTGGATTGTCAATTGCGAAAATTACTCCAAGGAAAATCAAACAAGCCTCAATTAAATTTTTAATTAGAAAAAAGTATACTCTTTTTATTTAGAATTGAAGTTCTCATTTTGACTTTGTTAAATCTTATTAAAAGATTTTGCCTTGATTTATTATAAACATGACAAAATAAATTTCTTTGTGAAATTTTAAGTAATTTAATGAATGAAACTTGGAAGGACTATATTTCAAGAAAAGATTGGCCACCCAAAAATAGTCCCAATCAACTAGTACCACCATAGTGTGAAGGGTAAAATGCCACCATCAACAAAAGGCCAAGCAATGTGCAGCCATTCTAGCCTTGAAAACAAATTAGTACTTTGCATTTGCATCACAGAAAGGTTCCTATGTAAGAAAAATGTGGGAACCCCATCAACCAACCATTCATTCATGTCTGCTAACAAGTCAAGTATATCATTTCTGGTGGTGGGAGTGGGATCCATCTTTTCTACTACTTTTTTTCTTATAGAAAAAGATTCTTAATTTTATAGAGTGTGAAAGGCTCTAAAACTAAGAGAAAATGCCTTAGTAGGAATTGGTGGTAGTCGTGGACTCTTTCATTACCTTCATTTTCCTCTAGGCAAAGAAGCTGGATACGATATATTCCGCTGTTTCTCAGACGTCGGTTTTGTGTGTGGTTCTCTTATATCTTATCTCCATCAGAACTAAGTTCCCATTTAGTCCCTTTTGTTTTTCTACCTTTCAAGTGCTATAAAGTGCATGGTTTATCTGATCCCAGTTTATCCCCTTCCATTAGTCACTAAAAGAAGCAGCATTATCAAGAGAATATGTCCAACCTAGGTATGGATTCATGGCCAGAACATGAAATACCTGACTTGTTATTTACCGAAACAGTTAAAGAACTCCATAACTCCATCGAAAATGACTGGGATTCAATCCGTCGTTCGGCATGCCAGACGGCAGCCGGCAGAGCATTGTGGAAGCATGTGATCCATGATCCACTGGCGGAGTTGCTGGCTGGGGAGAGTTGCCTTAGAAGCCTTCACGAGAAGATCAAGAAAGATCGAATGAGCAATGCTAAGGAAATTTCCGGAGTCATTCTGGCTGTTCGAACTCTCTGGTTTGATTCCAAAATTGAAGCAGCCCTCAATTCCTTCAGCACTGGTGAAGCAGCACAGGTTGTTCTTCTTGGTGCAGGTGATTCTATATTATATATATTTAGAAAGAGAGGGAAATTGGAAAGTATTATGTTCTTCTTCCTTTCCTTTTATAGTTTACAGCAAAAGATACTGCAGATTGAATTATATTTTATTTTCCTCAACCTTGATACTGAATAAACGGTATAACAATGACAATGCACCCCAATTGTTAATGGCCTAAACTTTTAGGGCATATGGTGAAAATTTAACATTGCCTAGCGTGCTTAATTGATCTTATATTTATTCACTATCTTAATCATTTATATTCATCAATTAAACATTCAGATGAAGGACAAACTTGTCATAATTTGATCTTTTTACCTGCAGGAATGGATGCAAGAGCATATCGGCTGAGTTGCTTGAAGGACAGCCATGTTTTTGAGGTTGATTTTCCAGAAGTTCTGCAAACAAAAGCCACAATTGTACAAGCAGCAAGTTCAGAAGATCAGCCTCTAGCGGTGACTGCAAAGTCACTAAACAGAGTAGCAGCTGATATCAGAGAACACGACTGGCTAGAAAAGCTTCAAACATCAGGATTTCAACCAAAGACAAACACAGTGTGGGTTCTAGAAGGCATCATCTATTACCTTCCGCATTCAAACGCCATGGAAGTCCTGAAAATTATCGCAGACAATTGCAATTTAGCACAAACTGTCCTCTTAGCTGACTTCATGAACAAGCAATCAACCACTCTGTGCAGTTCCCTTTTCCATTTTTACAGTGACTGGCCGGAGCAGCTGCTGCCATCTCTCGGTTTCACCGATGTGAAGCTGTCTCAAATCGGTGATTCTGATGCTCATTTTGGCCTGTTGCATGATCCACTGAATTTGTTCAACAAGTTGAGAAACTTGCCCAGATCTGTTCAAACTCATCCGGATGATGGAACGCCGTGCTGTCGCTTGTACTTTCTACAAGCTTCAGGTTCACCCAATGTTCAGACCATTAATTGATATCACAATCACAGTAATTACAGACCTAACTCCAGGTGAATTATATCTGTATCAGTGAATTTTGTCACCCTTTTTTTTTTTTTTCCAACTATTTTCTATATTTAGCAATATAGATTGCACAATAGCAACAGAATAGGGTTCTAAGTTTATTCTTTAATCCAATTGGATGTTGTAACTTATAATATGCTAACCTTGCTGCTGCTTATATGTATAAAGTTGCCTTATTTTGTTGGACTCTTGTACTTGGAATTTTATAAGGATATTTAGCTGTATGCAAATCATATTAAATGTTGAAATGTTTGGATTGAAGTTTTTAAGTATTAAAAGTTAATTATAATTTGTTGTATTTGACTGTCTATTTTTAGCATTTAATCCAAAGTTGACTAAAAAGAGAAATAGAAAAACTAAGACTATTTAATGCAGTACCTATTGGAATAAAAAATTTTTAAAAAAACTTATTTTTTAAAGATATTTTGCTTTTGAATTATTATATAATTTTGTCCTCAAACTTTATTCTTTTGAAAGTTGGTTCTTAATGTTTTTTTTTTGTCTTTATCATCCTTACAGTTGACTTTAAAATTGAATGATTTTTTTTAACAATCTGATTAAAAGGATCAAAATATCTAACAGTAAATTATTTAGAAATGATAAAGGTCAAAAACAAAATTTAAGAAGCAAATCTTCCAAAAAGATAAAGTTTGAAGAGTGAATTTTACCATTACTCTTTTACATTTTAATGCATTAGTTTTAAAGTGTTTTCTAGACCAAAAGATATTTAGAAAAAAAATTTTAAACATTTTTATCGTATTATATTCTTTAAATGTATCAATAATAATTTTTATGCATTTAATATTTAAGTATAATAAGTTTACATTTTAATGGATAATTATCTAATTCAAATCTTTACCCAATTAAAAATAAACCATAACCTGCAATATCTTGAATAAAACTTAAAATTCTTCCTTGAAATAATTGAATGAGAATATCTAAAAGGATCCATTTATTGATAATGTGAATAAATATGAGGGGTGCACAATAATTTTGCACTGGAAGAATACTCAAATAATTTTTTCGTGTACAAATATTTAAAAACTTTTAGGCAATTCTATGAGTATTTCTAGATAATTATAATTGTCTTAATTATAACCCATCTAGATAATTATAAATGTCTTAATTTCAACCTATAATGTTTCAATTAAATAGTTCCTTTATTTGATAATGCATGTGGAATTATATGTAAGAGTTTAAAATTAATCATAATAAAATTTGTTCATCCAAATAATTGGAAACGGTTATCTTCATATTAATCCTTATAAATTAATCAAAATCACTTCGATTATAAATATCAATTTGGATCAAAATTAAAGAAATGTATAAATAATCATATAAAAACAAAAGTATGAATATTACCCTAATATATAAACTATTAGGGACCATTACAATAAAATTATAATTTTTAATTAAATAGGTTGAATTGAATAAATTAAAAACTTCATGTAATTTTATCAGACCTTCTTAGACTTTATCACATGGGTCAAATATCTTTTATTTAAATAACTGGTACTGCAGCATTTTATGCTGATTTAAATATGTTTTATTTATGAAAATGATTTACTACAGATTTGAGAAAGGTTAATGACTAAACTAATAATAGTAACTTTTATTTTTCTCTTCTAAATATTTAAAAAATACATTATATATTAAAAAGATTTACATTAAAATATATATATATATATATATATATATATATATATATTCAAAAAATAACGAGTCTTTTAATTTTAGAGGTTTTCTATTATTTTTGTATACATGTCTTTTTTTTTTTTTTTGATACATGTTCCATTACAATATTTTTGAGAAAAAAAATGGTAAACGAACCATAATATCAGTACACTAAAGAAATACATTACAATTCTCAAAAGATATTAGCTGATCCCATCAACTCTTTGCTGATAATGTTTAACCAGGCCCCATAAGGGCCTTAACCTGTTCTGTTTTTCAAGTATTCTGTCCTAAAATTTGTGGTTATAGATATAGATTGAAATGCACCTAATTCCTCTACCACAAATAGTTATAAAATTTAACTAGTTTTTAAAATAGGGAAAATTTAACTAGTTTTGAGAATAGGGGAATACTCTGGTGGAGTGTATTTCAAATCCTTTCTATTCTCCGATGCAACCATTAAAAATTTTTTTTTTTTTTTCAACATTGTCAAATAGTATGTAAGTTCAAAAGTGAAACATTAAATGGAACCCTAATATACCATTCTAGTGGAAAGTGTAATTATGAAAATCTAGAAATCAAATTTCAAGGCAATCCTTGATCCCCTTCTCAAAGTTGTCGAGAGAAAATAATGTATCCATAAGAGCACTTGCAACTCTTTGTCTGCAAAATAAAGAAACATGCAAACCCTTAATCAAGATTGAAGAAATCATTAGGCATTTGACAAGTCATTAGCTTCTTGCAACTATACATAACACATAAGGATACCTGCTAGAAGAAACTTGAATATTAGTTTCACTTGCCAAGTCACTTAGAGAGGTAAAAGATCTGCAATTAGTAATAAAAACAAGCATCAGTCAGGAAAACACTTGGATAAAATCCAATCTTCATAATATATTGTCCAACCAACGTTCCAAAAACCAACAAATTACCCCTTAAGAAAAGTAAGAGAACAATTGCCAATGCTACCCATATAAAATGAATTCTTTGATGTACCTTACAAGATCAGCAAGCTTTGCTTCTGCTTCTAACTTAATGGGATCTTTATCATCAAGCAGAGATGCAGCATTTTTCACTATCAACCGGAAGGTGCAGACCTGAAAGTTGCATAGTTTCTTAACTTGACCACTGATAATTCAACAGTTACTACTTTTTTCACTCTTTTTTCCAGAGGTGGATATTGATCATCTACTTAGTACTTTTAACTGGAAATTGTACGATACTTATGCCTTGTATTTACAATGTCTCACTTTCTACATGAGGCCAAGAGAAGCCATGGTGGCTTTTTCAATGACAAAAGCAATATTACTAACATCATACTTCAACCGTTTTGGCTGTGTTTGGATTAAAGAAAATGAGAGGAATTCCCGCAATCCATACATAGACTAGACATGCAAGCAGAGAAAAACAAAGACAAACCTCTACTCCAGTCTTAGCTTGGAATGCCACAAAAGAGTTCCTCCCTTCAACCACACAATCTCTTGCAGCAGAATTCAACAAGTTCTTAACTTTTTCCAAGTCCTTTTCTTCGTACTCTGGTTCAGCTTTTGCTACCTCACGGAAACACACAAAAATAAAGATCCCAGAACATCACTGAAGAAAATTTAGAAAAGGAAAATAAAAATAATCCAGTACCAAGCACCCCTCGTCAGACCCCAAATCCAAATAAATTAAGAGAAAGAGAATTACTGAGTACGAGATAGGCAGCATTGAGGCTGTTCCTAGAATCGTCAATAGGAGCTAAAAGGTACTTGGAGGACTTCTTCTTTTGCTCTTTGAGCCATTCCTTCGGTCCTGCTGAGTTTATCAAAGCAAAAAAGTTACATGATAACACAACTAAAGAAATAAAATAGCAATTTTAATGCCAAAGAAAAGATAAAGAGTACAAATGCCGAGCGCAATCGCCGGAGGCGGATGGTGGTGTAAAGGAGTCGGTGGTGCGATTAGAATCGAGAGCAAGACGGCGGCATTCCGACGAGATATTGTGCTGATATTTTGCAGGGAAGAGCGGTGCTGAGAGTGCGTGGGTGGATGGGATTTAGGAGGTCTAGTCGGGAACGGAGCGGCCTTAGCGGCGGCGGAGATAGTTTGGGAAATAGCTGCTGCTGACGTGGATGACATTTTGGGATTGCTGCTTTGCGTGCTAGGAATCTCCAATAAGGGAAAAAAAAACGGTGAAACAGAAAATTGCACTTATTTGGAGATGCGGGGGATCGAACCCCGTGCCTCTCGCATGCAAAGCGAGCGCTCTACCATTTGAGCTACATCCCCATATGTTTTACATTCTACAAATTTTATTATTTCAAGATTTTAAATATTCCATTTTAATTTGTGCAAATTTTAGGAAGACCGTTTTTTTATCTACTGTCTCAAATTTTTACGAAATATATTAAATTTTGAATATTTTACAATGATTGATGAACTTTTAATTTCAAACAAAAGAAAAAAAATATTAAATTTCACGAGATATTTCAATTTCTGCATATTAAGAAGGGTCCGAGGACCTGGAAGCAAAAACAAGACTAACCATTGGTTTACGAGTCTTAATGGAGAGAGAAAATAAAAGAAATTATATTTAAAGTTATTTAGAAGTTTGAAATGAAATGAAATAATGAATTATATTGAAGTTACTTTAATAATAATATCTTTACTGAAAAAAAATGATAAATTTTTTTGGATACAAGATAAAATTATAAATAAAATATCAATTTATTTGATCGTATATCTAATGAGATATCTTTTCTTTTTTTTCCCATAAAACATCAAAGTTAGAAAGTACATTTTTAAAGGTTAAAGGTTACAGATTCTTTAGAACATTTTTCACGTGATAGTTTCCATTCTTTTTACAAATGTCTTAAAGTATATCTATAAAATATATTTTATTTAGTACATTTATCAAGTATTTTAGTATTTAATTTAATTTAATTTATAAACCATTTCTAAAGGATAATACTTCCTCCGATCATAATTAAATTTCTTATTAAATTTAAGGCATTCAATTTTGATCCCATGGAGTAATAATAAAATTATACCCCAATGATGTAATTGAAAGGTGACGTATACCTGAAGTATCATAAATTTGATTCGATAGAAAAATATCGAACCTTTAAAAAAATATAAAATTATGAGAAGTCCATTTGACTGTTGTGGGCGCAAATCATCATCACCTCAAAAATCGACCAATTTTCTATTAGGATTTTTACTTAAAGTCCAATATCCACAGACACAGGAAGAATGAATGCGCAAAGTGGTTTCAGACTACTCTAAGATCACTATCTCACTTCCCACCCGCCGGTGATCACCACCGTCGTGAAAATACACCCCCACCACCTTCGAACCACCACCGCCCCTTCTTCTTAATTCTTAACTTCTTCCACACGTGTCAATCGCGTGTTAATTCGCATTACTGAATTTGGGATGAGAATTTGATTTCGTTTCTTATGGAAAATCTAATTCCATTCTCTCTGTCTCTCCTTTCCACAATTAGAAACTAAAAATTCAAAAACAATGCGAATGATACGGATACGACTGTGAGATTTGAATTCTGCCTTTTTTATTTTATATTTTTTTTATGTTAATGTCTCCACCAGCTAATTCAGCTGGGACAAGTAAGGCAACCATTGCGTATCTAGGGTGTATTGATCACCGAATATCCACAACAACGGGAGCAAAGGGAAGGCTTAAGGGAATTGTGCTTGAGGGTATTGGTGCTAGCGCAATTACTAATTTACTTGCGGAATCAGATTCTATCCGTCCATCCCTTCGTATTCCGGCATCATCAACATGGCTATTTAATCCCAGGATGCGACTACCTAAGAGTCCCGTGTCCTTCTCTCTTTGCCTATCATTTTTCTCCCCTCCTCCTGAGTTTCCGTTCTCATCGTCTACTGTTTCTAGAATTCTCCATTTCCATTCGGGGGTGGTTACTTCAAAATTCTCTGGTCATTCTTCGAACAGAAGAAATTTTGCTGGGCTTCGAGGTTTGTGTTTTTTCTCTGTTCAAATTCTTTTTTTCCGTCATTCAATCACTCCTTTTCAAATGAGAACTTTTTCTTTCTACTTCCGGGTTTGAATTAAATTGGGAATTGGGTATGGGAAATGGGATTTTTTTTTTATTTTATTTAAATTCAGACGGACGTGTTTTAGGTTTAACTCCAAATTCTAGATTATTTGTGTATGAAATTCTCTTTTCTTCAACTGGTGCATGTGGTGATCATTTTCATGGCCTTGCTACCGTGGACTCTTTTCTTTTTAAAGAAGAAAAAGTTAAAATATCAATTAGTGGAAATCATGAACGTTATTAGATTGTCTTGGAGTATACCTGCAGTTCATGTTGACTAGATACATATGTGCAAGGGACTTTGCGAGGGGATTGGTATGTTTATTGATACACTATCGCCCTACTATGAGGGCCTAATCATCCTCTTGTTGGGCATCTTCCTTGTTACAATTGTGCCCATGAAAGCATTTTGATTTGGAAATTCTATGCGATTTAAGAGTTATTGTTGCAATGCATCCTTTCTTAATTTGGTCTTCACTGTCTCATTTATATTCACATCAAATGGGAGTTAGGACTAACCGGTGCTGATAACTTTCATTATTAGGATACTCCCTTACTTGCTATAATGGTTAATATTCAGATAGTGGATTGTTTTAAGAGAGAAAAACTTCTTAATGTGAGGGATTGATCGTTAAGAGTGGAAATTTGCTTTGGTGAAATATAGGTGTTCCTTGGAGCATATCTTGGAGTATAGACTTTCAAGTTGGAACATAACTCTGCAACATTGTTCATAGACAATGATAAGTGAAGGTAAGCTGCTAAGGTGATGGCTATAGGGAACATTATTCTCTTTTCCTCGTCCTCATAATTTGAGTTTAAATTTAAGGTTACAATGTTTGGTGATAAATGAATTTGGGGTACAAGTATCAATCACACATCATGAGTAGTTGTTGGGCAATAGGATTTTTGATTTTTTGGCAATTCATCACTGCATCTAGCTTTGTCTGAGACTATCTATTTTAAGCTGGACATATAGCTCAACCTTTTTTTTGATGTTTATTAATGAAGCATTGTTATCATTGTTTAATGTAATAGTATTTTTTCTTGTTGAATTTAAAGCAGATTAAGGCATGCTTATAGCCGTGATGTTGACGTGAGTGTCTTCGTGCATTTAAAAGCCCAAGGGAATCAGTTTGTTGATTAAAAAACTTTAATTGGTACAAGGACACATTAATACAAATGAAACATACACTTTAAGATTTGTGTATGATATTTATATAAACATTTAATGTGCGTAGAAAGATGCATGTCCAGGAACCCGTTGTATTATAATTGAATCATAATTTACAGAATTTTGTTATGGATCTGTTAAATTTTATGAAGTTTTGGATCTTTTTAAGTGTCATGAAGTTTGTACATCCTCAATATCTCGTTTGGTACTTTGATGGTTTTGACACTGTTTCTTTTCTTGAAAGTTGCTTTCAATTTATCTGAACTAGTGGTAAAAACAACACTCACATGTACTTGCATCTTTCTTTGCACTTAATGGGAAAAAGACTCTGTAGCATTATCATCTTTAATGAATCTCTGGTTTCTTTTGGCTCGAAACAGCAGGACACAATCCTGTGTACACTAGCAATACAATGGATGGGATTGGTGTGGATGAAAAGCATTCACGATTTGAGGGAACTAACAGCAGGGATGGTGGTCAGGATCCCTCTATATGGTCATCTCCGAAAGGTGGCAGTGAAATTGAGATAGGAAAACAGATCTTCTGTAATAGATCTTTGAATATGAAAAGTATTGTTGCCGTTGGCTTTGATATGGATTATACCTTAGCACAATACAACCTTGAGACCTTTGAATCTCTTGCCTATGAAGGCACAGTCAGAAAGTTAGTCTATGATTTGGGTTACCCTCAAGAGGTTAATCTCTTTGCTTGTTCTGTACTTGAGTGAAAAAACCATGTCCCTGTACTTATTTCACAGTGGCACATTTACAACAGGACTGCCGTTCATAAATATAGTTGATCATTCAAGTCAAATGGATACAGACATGTTTTAAGGCAACAATGTTGTTTTCAAAAGCAGATATTCATGGGGCGTCTTTATGGTCTTTTATTAACCTTCCCCCCCCCCCTCTGCTGAGAAGTTTAGTGAGCAAAATTTTTTCACTTTGAAAAAGGGTTCTAATATGTATTCAAGGTTTAATTCATCAAACTGAATCAAAACAACAATTATTTAACTACTTTGTTTCTTTTTAGCTGTTGGAATGGACATTTGACTGGAAGTACATGGTCAGGGGATTAGTTCTAGACAAAAAAAGAGGCAACATACTGAAGGTTTGTATCAGTCAATCATTTGAAGACAAAAAGGGCATTCTAATTATATCTTCCCGCTCTATTGAGAATCCCCATCTTTTAAGACAAATCATTTGAGTTTTATTCTCTGTCATATTCCAGATGGACAGGCACAAATATGTAAAAGTAGCTTACCATGGATTTAGAGAGATGTCAAAAGAAGACAAAGTCGCAACATACGGGAACAATATGTTACGTGATTCATTTGATGAACCGGACTATGCTTTGATTGATACTCTCTTTTCACTGGCTGAAGCCTACCTATTTGCCCAACTTGTAGACCTCAAGGATAATTATCCTGGAAAAATTCCAGAAGGAACAGAGTAAGGGAGTTTCCATAATTTTCTGACATTTTCGCATGTTCAAAGAATTGACTGACTGCTGTTTCTTTAATCTTGTGGCATACTTTAGGTTGTTTCAATGTTAAGAAATTAGTAAATCTATATCTTAATTTGGTTCAAGTACCTCATAAAGCTTTTACTTTGCTTCGTATGCCATTTACTAAATTACGTCCTAAATTATTTTAACATTTTCTTTATGTTCCTTTTCTTTTTCTGACTTCACAAATTCCCTCTTAATGCCAGCTATTCTCACATGTTCAAGGATGTCAGATCTGCTGTGGACTTGTGCCATCGTGATGGAACTCTAAAGCAGATGGTTGCCGAAGATCCTAAAAGGTATCCGGAGTAATTTCTTTTGTATTCTTACCATAAATGCATGATCTGATGAAAAAACTGCTTCTCTTGTTTATGAATGATTATTTCCTGACTGAAACTATGGTGGTGGTTGTTTTACCTGACACCACTTCAATATATCTAATGCTAGATGGAAAATTATTTTCATTTTGTATTTTTAATCTATTCCTTGTTGCAAGTATTACAGTCCTATCTTCGCCTTCTAAACATGAGTTTTGCATACATCATGGCTATTTTATTTACTACTGAATGTGTTGCCTTATTTCCTATAGGTCTGGCACACTTGTAAAGTGTATTTCCAGCTGATATAGGATCCTTAGCACTTCCTTGTCATCATTAAAATGTGCATGTCTTTCAAACTCAAGATTTCTGTTTCGAGCAACAATTTTCTTCCCATTAGGACAAGATGTTTTTGACATCAACTTTCCCATCTATCTGTTGAAAGTTGATGAAATATGCATTTTTGGTTGTTGGAATAGGCAGAGGCAAGAAATCGTTCATGAAAAGAGTTCAAAATGTTATGTGCTTTTTACTCTCTCTATTTTGTATTTCTTTATTGCTAATCCCCGTGATTTGTTTCATCTGAGCACTTCATTTTTTTTCTTGTTGACAGAAGATAATGTAGAAAGGAAAAATGTGGCTAAAAGTCATTGTTATGGGTTTTGAGTTCTAGTCCAGAATGTATAAGGACCATGGAAGGCAATCAAAAGAACCAGGCTCTTGGGATAGTATGGTATTGGTGACATAAAAATAGGAAAAGGCGAAAATGGAAGGAAAATTAGATTCAGAATATTGTACTCAAGAAGGAGACAATATCATGAAACATTCCAAATGTGTCTGATAGTTGGAGTTACAAAATAGACTAACTATTTCCTTTGTTTGAGATTAGCGGATATACACTTTGGATTTGTTATCTGTTGTGAAGTTAACTGAGTGAGAGATGACCTAATAGATTCTTGGGTTTGACTTCTGTGCCTGCATTAGAGGAAATGTCTGTAAACAGCCAGCGGCTTGTAGTGCAATCGACATTGCAATATGAGCTCATGAATGTTTCTTTATTTATGATGGGTAAAGACAAGTATAGCTCTAGGTTTATGGACTTATTGAGCATAGTTGAAACATAATCTATTGCTATTTATCATTTTTTACTTTTTGACTTTGTCACCCTCTATACTAAATACTGGATTTAAACAAGGTCAGTGGATTTAATCTCTTAGGTTTCTGACCTTTGTGCTATTTCTGTAACTTAGATATATAAACGAGGACTCTGCAATTGTTCCGATGTTCAAAATGCTTCGAGAGTCCGGACGCACAACATTTTTAGTGACAAACAGGTAACTGATATTTTCCTTTTCAATTGCTAGTGATAAGTGATTTTCGGAAATAATCGAGGAAATAATGACAAGTCTGTATTACATTTGCTGCCTTGTAATATTCCAAATTCCTAGTATGAGTGTACTTCATTGTAAAATTATTTTATATAAATCTGCATTTATTGCAAACTTACAACTCATTGGAAGATGGGATTAAGTCCAATGATTTTTTATGCAAGACTTATCCCTAATATACCTGGTTACTTGTGTAGCACCTTCAAGGTTTCTTTCTGCTTGTTTTGCCATCTCATCCTTTTTGGCTTCATAAAAGGACAAAGAAAAAAGAATTCCTTTGCTACTTCTGTTGGTTGTTTCCTTTCTATAAATAGTTAATTGTGATCCTCCTTACTGTTCGTGGTGTATCACCATGTTACGCATCAAATAACCAAAAATTAAGTAATTCATTAACTGCTACATTTTCAATGAATGTGATGAGCATGTACATGGATCTCATTGGGAATATAATGTGAATTTATTTGGTGCAGCCTTTGGGATTACACAAATGTTGTCATGAACTTCCTTTGTGGACCCAGAACAGCGGGTGGCAGCCATGCACTAAATTTTGACTGGCTCCAGTACTTTGATGTGGTCATAACTGGCAGGTCTGGTTATTTACTTCAAACTTTGTGGTCTCCTTGAGATATTGTTTATCTTTGGAGCAAGTGAGAGACATGGAAATTGAGATTAAACTTATTAAAGAGAAATGGTACTTTTGGGATTCGCAAAGCTAAACTTAGTTTCTGCTATTGCAGAATTAATTCCTGCAAAGAAAATGTGAAATGGAAGTTATGCGGATGTTTTTCTTTTCACATCAATCTAGGGACATTATTTTATTGTTGCTCCACCTGGGAAGGGGGTTTTGTTCTTAACTAGTTATCTGGATTTTATTTAGTTCTTTATGGTCATAACTTCTACTTTCTGAAATGACATATTTTTTCATTTGGGGTATTTTTTGTAATTTTAATGCAGAATATCTGTTCTGTTGTGGGTTGGATTCTCATCTTTTATCCTTGGGTATATTTTACCAGTGCCAAACCAGGTTTTTTCCATGATGAGATTCGTGCAAGTCTTTTTGAGGTTGATCCCGACTCAGGAATGCTCCATAATACTGACAATGGCACACCTCTGGCTCAGGTAGTGTGGACCTAATTATTGGGATCTTTTTAGCAGAAATTTTCCCATTGGTATTTGGTTGTATGGTTCTAACTGTTGTGGGACAAAGGATTTTTCCAGCATTCTTCATGATGTTTCCTATCTCCTGATGGTTCTTACATCCAATATCAATGCATTTATTAGTTTGCTATGATTAGGTCGGAAGTGCTTCTTTAAGATTACCAATCAAGAGCCTGAACAAGGGTTGCAGAGTTTTTCAGGTGAATAGAAAGCTGCATGTGTTATGCACAATTTATACTGTTAGATTGTTTATAAGTATTTCACAATGTTATTAATGTTGCTGACTCGAAATTATTCCCTTTTTTTCCTTCTCTTTAAAACCGTTTTTTTTTTTTTTTGAGTAGAATAAACGGTTCCTTCTTAGTTGCCAATCTCTGTGTTATGATGGTTTTGTTTCTAACTTTGATCTCAGGGAGGAAATGTTGGCCATCTGCATAAATTACTTTCTATTGAGTCAAGCTCACAGGTACACAAGCAAACTCTTGGACTGGGAGCAGTGTCTACCTCTAGATATTTTGGGTTATCAAGATATGATCTTTTATCAGTGTGAATGGATAAATTTTATCTGGAAATGTTTTCTTGTAGATTAATTGCAGATAACTGAGGTTAATGGGCTAGACGTGCTCTCCTATATTGTCATTGCAGAAAACTTACATATGAGCAGTTTTTAGTTGTTTTCTTTTTTCATTTTTTTTTTTTGGGTTACATTGTTCAAAGGTCATCACATGTGCCTGTCACAAGAAAATTACAGTTCAATAACATTTGTTCATGCTTTGATGGCAATGTTTAATTTTTCCTTAAATCGTAATTGAGAAGTTTCTTCGTTTTGTATCGTGTATCCTTTAGGTACTGTATGTGGGGGATCACATCTATGGAGACATCCTGCGCAGTAAAAAAGTTTTGGGTATATGTTCCACATTTCTGTTGTCATTGTTGATTTTATATCGCTTCATAAACTTAGAACAAAACTTTTAAAAACTTTGAAATTCTTTGAAGTACCTGAAAAAGTTATCCATTTGATTTTTTTTTTTCAACATCTCTGCCATTACAAGTCTGATTGATATAAATGGCTTTTTAGCCATCTGAATATGTTAGTCTGCAAAGCACATTATATGTTATAGAATATCACTCTGGTCCATGTTCCTTGTTCCTTTTCTATGAAGAATTGCAGCTGCACTTCTGCTGCTGTTGGTATTCAATATTTTCTGAAATTGTCTAAGTTGGCCAAAGATCTTGTTTTGTCTCTTCCTAGGATGCTAGTGTTGTTAGGTGGATCCACATAAAAGAAGGTTTACAGGATATTGGGCTTTACAGGACAAGAATTGCAACTCAGCCTAGTTGACAAACATTTTTAGTTGTGCAAAAATTATGACAATCAACACATATTATAGATTGTGCAATATTGAAAATGTTATTCAAACTCCAAATCCTTTCCATGGACTAAAAATTGATGGAACTCTATGCTTTGAACTTTACAGCTGTGATCAACTTTCACATTGCCATTTCGCAAATAATCTGTTTTGTTCCTAAAGCTTGATTAGAGTTGATAATTTTTGTTGTTTCACCAGGGTGGAGGACAATGCTGGTTGTTCCTGAGCTTGAGAAGGAAGTTGAGCTTCTATGGAAAATAAAGGATATGCGCAAGGTATTTACACAATTGAGTCTCTTTTAAATAGGCTTTCTTGTGTGAGTTTTGAAAGAATTTCAATCTTATTTCTGCAAGGAAAAGAAAAAATTCTCCATCCTTCACAAATATCATAGTTTAGTGTTGGTGTTTTTTTTCTTTTTGTTTTTAGGCAAAAGAGTTTATTATGGGGTCCCCCCACCCTTTTCATGACTTGAAATAAGTTACAAATAATGTCATGAGGCCAAAAAGAGTTAGGATATACATTTTTTCCTAAGCTTGTTAACCTGACTTCAAAAGTTGAGAATAAATCAAAAGATTATACAAGAAAATACAAAGGCCATGAGGAATTGTCTTGAGAACTCCAAAGTTTGCTTGCCTCGTATCCAATTGTAAAATGGACACAGGATAATGAATTTATGCATTCCTTCTAAACCTATTTACAGTGAGATTGCACTTGGATTTTTATTCTCATCACTTATTAGCACCACTTCTCTGAAGTAAACATAATAAATTACCACCGTCAAGCTTGTTTCTTTCATGTCTATATTCAACAACCTCGGCTAAATTACCTATATTTTTGCTTTGATATTCGTTATTTCTTTTAATTTTCTGAGACATGCTAAAAGATCTTCTTATTGGATTGGATCACTTGAGGATTACATCATTCATTTCCATGTTGAATTCATGGGTTGTACGGAAATTGTAGATGTTGTGAAATTCAAAATGTGATGGGCTTAACCGGATGCATTGTTATTTGTATCACCAAGGTTAATAGCACACTCTGAGAACCTCTGTGATGCTGGGTTCAAACATTTTAAGCAATGCTATTACTTATTTTCTTCTTAATCTATTGTATTTATTAGTGTTCTCTTTGTTTTACTGATCAATCATTTTCTTGCAGCAACTTCAATTATTGAGGAACAAAAGGGATCACATTGAAGATAAAATACATTATCTGAGGTGGTCTCTCAAGTAAGTATTCTCCATGTGTAAACTGTCATTTTCTTATGACTGTTAGCTGTCAGGTTAACATTTTCCTGTTGCCTTTTCTGTAATTACCGCCTATGTTCTCTCGAGTAAGAACTCTACCACACACCACCCTCCCCCTCCACCTTCCACAATGTTTGCTTAGTTAAATACATGCAGATTTCATCCCTAATAAGTTATTCTCAGGCATGAGACATAAAAGATTTGCAAATTTGTTTTCTGGACTTTCTATATTCCTATTCAACTTTTAATTGAATCCTTGATTCTATCTTGTGCTCTAGGTTTGATGGTACAAACAATGAAAGGGAAAGTATTGCCTTTGAGATTGAAAAATTAGAGGTTTGTTTTATTTTTCTTTGGCACAAATTAAAGATGATATTTTTATGTTATAATAGAAGCCGTTCTACATTGCAAAATTAGAATAAGCTTGACATAAATTGGGTCTACTTGATGGCTTATACACTCAATATTGCTGTAGTGTTGTTTTGAGCCTTTTCCTATGTCATTTTTTCTTTTATGAAATCTCAATTCCTTGGTTTTTAGCTTTATTTTAAATTATTTTTCGCACACTAGACATTATAATCCCATTACTACTTTACCTTTTCTTCTGCCATTAACATCTGATTTAGTTTCTCATTTGATGATTATGTTTTATAGGTGGAAAGAGAGGAAGCAAGGCTAAGTCATCAACAGGCCCAACGAGAGTGCCACCAAAAGGTAAGATATTTGCATACTTATATAGCTTGTCTCAGATATTGACGTATTTCTTTGTTTAATGACTTTCACTATCTGGACAGTTCTTGATCAATTCTGTACCGAAGTTTATTTGAAAAAAGTATATGGCATACTAATACGTCTCAAAGAAATACTTTCAGTTCCATAAAGTCTGGGGACAACTGATGAAAACTGGTTATCAGAATTCTCGCTTTGCCCATCAGGTTAGATCTTATTTATATATTCTATTAATTATTTTAAGTCTCTTAAGCATAGCAATGGCTAATCATGGTGTTTATTTATGTGCAAGTGAATCTCGATGTCTTTGATCTAATCTTTGGGATTATGTTAGGTGGAGAGATTCGCCTGCCTCTATTCTAGCCAAGTTACAAACTTGGCTTTGTACTCACCAGACAAATACTACAGGCCAAGTGAAGATTTCATGCCCCATGAATTTGATATCCTTTCTTTGTAAAAGAAAATACCCTCCCATTTGGAGTTATTAGAGGGGTTAGCTACTGCAGGGAGTAAAACTGTATTACATCTTATTTTCAGCTCATGATTTTACTTTCTCTTGAGATACTTCGACAGAAAACTGTAAAGGAGTGTTTGTTATTATTACTATTTGTAATATAATAGTTTCTGATTCTGAACCTGCCTTGCTTGATCTTCAGCCTCCGAACATTAGCAAACGGGGGCCTCAAGATAGACATCCTGGGAGTTTTTTTTTCTTCTTTTTAATCTGATATACAGGGAACTCTATATGGAATGCTCTTACCTGTATTCACACCGTCAATATAAGGTTGACTTAACGTGAATACACTTGGATATGGAGTTATGGAGTGCACTCTTATAGTTATATTCACTGCATTTGCCTGTTTCTTGCATGAATTTCAGTCTTATTCTGATTTCTTAAGAGAAAATTGAACGGCTATTAGCATAACACAACCTGAGTACTGCTATTTACATTAAACTTTTGCTTTGCCCTGTAAGAGTTTGCTAGATTCTATGAAATTTGAATACAAGCCCCCATTAGCTTGAAATGAATATTCTTCTCTTTTTAGGATCCTTAGCAGAAAAAAAATCTAACATTCCTGTGAACTCCCTGATGATGTCTTTTCTGGGCGATCTCCATCTCACTGATATGGGATAAATACATTCTTGGGGCTGTGTAATACTGATACACCAAGAAGACCTAAGCAGTGGCAACCTAAGAACATCTCTGAGAAGCCGCCGGGGCAGCTAATTCTCTTCCTGTCCGTCGGTATCAGGTGGTTCAGGGAAGATTTCACTGGATGATCTTTTGTGTGAAGATGAATATTCAAATGCACCACTTCCATGAGAGCCTCTGGCCGAGTATTTCAAATTGCTGATTCCTTCTCTTGTTTGGCCTAACATATTATTGCTCTCTGATGAGCTGCTTAGACGCCAGCTATTGAACAAAGCAGCAGTCCAAGACATTCTTGATGAAGTTGTTCTCAACCTGGCTGAACTGAAAGTTTCATATCTGACAACCTTAAAAGGGTTTTCAAGGGCAGTAAGGACCTGCCTCATCGACGGCCGCCTCGATGCCTTCGGGTTCAAGCATGACTTGGCCACAATAGCTACTGCCCTGACCTCTTCTAGTAGATCTTCATCTACCAGAAGAGACTGATCTACAATCTTGGGGATCATTTCTTTCTCATGTAGACTGATACAAGGCAGGTTTTTCTCCAACCACTCATTAGTCCATGCCTCGTCGGAGTTGCTCATGCCAAGCTTGCCGGTAACAAGCTCAAGTAAGACCTTTCCGAAGCAATAGACATCATATGAAGTTACAGATGATGATCCTGTGCATTTTCAAACATGTAATCCATCTAAGAAACCTCAAATTTCATGTTAATAAAAAGAAAAGAATTATATGCAGAGAATTCCATGTACCTGAAGAGCCCTTTAAAGAGGTCCTGCACATCATCGAGATAAAATGGGTTAAAATTTCTTAGGAAGAGAAGAATTATCAAAGGCACAAACATGCATATGACAGAAAGCATTTCAAGTGTTTCTCTGATCTTCAAACATGGTAGTTTACTTTTCAAAAGGTTACTACTTACTGTGGCTTCCTTAGCAGCCTTGTTATTCTGTGCTGATTATTATTTTCTCCCTGAGTACAAACCTCACTCAAACTTCCCAGCCGTACTTCATATTTATCATCAAGAAGGATGCTGCTCGCTTGAATACCCCTTCAAATACCAAAACTTAAACATAGATCAATAATAATACACAAGTAATTATAAAGAAATTAAGCCAACAGGAAACTGATCATAAACTATGAATCACAGAAGAGTGTTAACCGAAATGGAGTCAAGGGAAAACGTTTCATTTTCTTGACTTAACCACAATAGCAAAGCAAAAAACAATGTCATTTATTTTTCAAATGCTAATGAGGAAAGGATGCAAAATGCTCTTGTGAGTTAGTGAAATGGCAAGGCATAAGGATTTCATCAATGGTGATCTTACTCGTTGCAATATAGAGATCAGTAGTCCTATCCATTGCAACAATGGTTGACCACAAAAGTCACAGAAAATTATTGGGATTCTAAGGAATATACAATCACTATTGCAAGATCTACAGATAAATGCACGATCAACAGATACTCCCTTCTGAGTGAAATCAAATGACAAAAATATAAAAATGAAAGAACAGAAGTATTGGTTTTACCTATGGATAAGTGGAGGATCACAGTCATGGTGTAAATAAGACAAACCCTCTGCAGCTCCAATTGCAATTTTTAGTCTTGTAATCCAATCCAAAGATTGTAAACCCTCACTTTCCAAATCATTAATCTTGTACAAAGCATTGGATAAATCTCCATTTGACATATGCTCGTAAACCAAGATCATCTCATTTTCTTGATCTAAGCAATGGCCTAGTAGGGGGACCAACCTTGGGTGAGTTACCTTGCAGAAAAGATCTAATTCTAAGTTAGACTTTTCTTTCTTAGTGATTTGCAAATTAACTCTCTTGATAACAACAAGCTTTCCATCGTCCAATTTGCCATGGAAGATGTCTCCAGAGTGGCCATGCTTGACGAGGTTTGATTCACTGAAATTACTGGTAGCATGGAGGATTTGCTCATATGTAAATGCTTCTCCAAGGCCTGGTGATTTTGGAGAAGCTGTAGAATGAGGAGTGCCATCTTCTAGAGAATCGGGTGTCGTTCTCTGATTTACAGTCTGTTTTGAACATAATCTTCTGATCAGCAAAATTCCTGATCCCAAAATCGCAATTAAGCCAATACCACCAAAAGTCCCCACCATTATGTATATAAACTTCCTTTTGTTTCTTTCTGGTGCTGATATTGGATGTACATCTTTTCTATTGTAAACAAGGCCTTGCTCATCATAAAAAGTCCGGCAGTCTTCAAAAGTCCTTTGATCTGGCATGCTCAGGAAGCAGTTATTAGTAAAGGTTCTGCCATTTTTGTTGCTAGTAAGAGCCCATCCTCCAAAGTAGTTACTGGATAGATCAAGCAAGCCAATATTCTCAACTTCAGAGCTCAAATTTCCATAGAATAAGTTGTTCGAAAAGTTGAACAACAGACTAGTATCCCTATAGAAAGCAGTAAGGTTGGGCAAAGCCCCGGTAAATTGATTTCCCGAGACATCAAGAAACTGCAGTTGAGGCATTGCCATTAAAACATCAGGGAACCGTCCATCAAAATGGTTATTGCTTAGTACCATATATGACACTTGATTGAGATTAAGGCATAACTTAGCTGGAAATGCACCCTGTAGCTCATTATTTCCAACCACAAATCTGTGCAAGCTCTTCAACTCTCCTAAACTCTCTGGCAATGACCCTGACAAGTAATTATGTCCAACATCAAGCTCCACCAACTGAGAAAGATTACCCAACAGGGGAGGAATAGAATTACTAAGACTATTTTTCTGCAACTTTAAGTATCTAAGACTTGAAAGTGAACCTAACTCAGGAGGAATGGCCCCTTGAAGAGAATTTGAAGACAAATCAAGACTGGTCAGATTACCAAGAGCTGAAATAGCATCTGGAATCGACCCTATTATTAAATTTCGAGAAACATCAAGACTGAACAAGGAATATAGCTGCCCCAATGCAGCTGGAATTACCCCAGTAATCTTATTGCCAGATAAATTTAGGGACCTCAACTCACCCAATGATCCAAGAGACTCTGGGATAGAACCAAAAATTGAACAAGAACTAAGATCAAGCACTTTCAATGTAAATAATCTTTGGCCAAACCATTCTGGGATTGGCCCTGGAAGTGAAAAACCCGAAGAGTTAAAGGAATATAAGAAAATAAATTTGGTTAAAGAATCAACAGCAAACCGTGGATTCTGCCGTCCATTGTGGGTTCTCCTTAACCCGGATAAGTTTATTCCTGTAACTCTGCCATGTTGACAATGAATTCCTGTCCAGTTGAAGCAAGGTTCAGCCTTAATAGGCCAATCTCGCCCTCTGATACCCAGAGATGCCCGGAGGTCCAGCAAAGCCAACCTTTCTGGTATAGAACTCAGTTGAGACAGCACAGAACCAAAGAACAAGTATAAAAGTGCAATCTTGAGTTTAACCACCATGACTCCCTTCAACTGTTACTCTAATACTACTACCACCTCAAGAAGGAAACTGCAATGTTAAGCTGAGCTTCCATGAAACTGAAGTGAAGTGTAATGCTGACTTCGAAAACAGTTCACAGAGAACACAGTCTTTATTTCCTTCCACTGTTGGCTCTGTCCAAGATTCTATACATAATAACTCTGCTTCACCCAGCTGTTAAACGTAAAAACCTTATACGAGTACCACAATAGAGAAATTTTAGGCTGTGCCAACGCAACGGAGTTTATGAACAAAACTACCTGTCGCCAAGAAACTTAAATGGAGTTGAAGTTTACTACTTTGGTCGATGAACGATCACGAGCTTTGATTTTACACTAAATGCAGATCAGGAAAAGGAATGGGATTTAGGAAAGAAAGGAAAGGGGCTAAAACTGTACAGAGAGAGACACAGAGAGCAATAAAGGCAAAGGGAAAGAAATTAATGGAAAAAGGGTGTCTCTCAACGGCCACAACCGTTCATTTAACACAAGTCTCTTTCCTCATTGTGGAACACCATTAATGAAGCTCTGTCTCTCTCTGTATGGAGAAGAAGAAGAAGAAGAAATGAGAAGAGTATTACACAGTTCAGGCAGAGAATTGGAGTTCTTGGGTATCGGGTTGTCTTGAGAAAAGGAAGGCAGAAACAACCAGCGAGACTAGTATTAGTATTAGTATAGTTCTTGCTTGGTGGTTACCGTGCACTGTTCTTGTGCAATGGGCATTTGTCGTCGTCCTAGTCCGCGGGCCTTCCTCCGGTTTTCTCTGGTTTTTTGTCGGGACATAATTGGCGCGTCAACTCCCGCTATAGGGTTCTTTCTTCTTTGCCACGTCCGCATTTGTTTGCTCTTTTCTTAAATGTGATAACTGATAAGTTCCCAATTGCTCGACTTTTCCTCATGTGCCTATCTCAATTTTCAAAAGCTAATTTCGTTCTAAATCTCCTATTATACATCGTTTGTATTACTCATTTCCTCTTATATTAATAAAAATTATTATACGAAATCTTTAATTATTACTTTTTAATATATTTTTTATATTAAATCCAAATATAGTTAATCCTTTATGAACACATATTAAACTTTTATTAGATTAACAGACATACGAATATATAATACCGGATTAACTAAGTGTACATAGGTTCCTTAGAATTTTGATGAATGTATTAATGAAAATTTAAATTAAAAATATGCTTATGCTATTATTAGACATTTGTTTTAGGAATGAATCTAAGCAGATCTGAGGTTTTGATTAACTATTTGATTTTTAAATTGTAAAATTATTTGAAAATTAAAATCATTGCACATTTTGAATTATCCTTTTTGAAAAGATTTTTTAATAAGATTGTAACAAATTTAAAATTGATTATCTATATTTTTTCTAGAGTTAGTGGCCAATTTAGTCCTCAAACTATATTTTTTGGAAAAACTTTGATCCTTAAAGTTTTTTTCTTTTGCCTGTTTAGTTCTTAAACAATTTACATTTTGATCTTTTTGACAAGATTATTCACAAATTTAACTAAAATTTGGAGTCATTTTGGTCAATTCAGTCCACAAACTATACCCTACATTCTTCATTTTGCTTGGCCTTGTTATTCATCAACTGAATTGACCAAAATGACTTCAAATTCTAGTGAAATTTGTGAAGAATCCAATCAAAATTGTCAAAATATAAATTGTTTAAGGACTAAACAGGTAAAAAAAAACTTTAGGGACCAAAACTTTCAAAAGGATATAGTTTAAAGATTGTATTGACCAATAACTCATTTTTTAATATTTTAATTTTTATATGGTAATCTCTTAAATTTTTATATGCTGAGATAATTATAGGCATTTAATTTTATTACATATAAAAAATATTTATTGCATAACTTGAACACCCATGTCAAATGTTGAATCCTAAAAAAATAAAATCACATTCCTAGTCAAATGTTCAGTCAGAACCGCATGCAGAACGTGTTACAACTTCCAGGGAAAACGTGGTAGGACCAAATTGTGATAAATTAGAAACATTGGGGTGAAAATTGCAAAATTCTTCCTTCGCCTATTATGTTAGAATTTTCCCCTTGAAGAATACGTTTGAACTTTGAATTTTCTTATCCGTCGTCTTGCTTTACCAAACTTCGTCGTGATGCAATCATGCGTCGTTGTGTTGCTTTCATGGCTGAGCTGTGTAGAATTGGAATTTTAACTTCATAAATGCAAATTAGTCCATCCAATTTATTCCTAATGAATAAATAAATAACAATTTGGACAAATTGCAAACAGCCATTGATTCCGACCAAGCAACTTTTTGATATATATATATATATATATACAAAGTAAAGGGTAAAAAATAAAAATCATTCCCCTAAATATAGTATAGTCAAGTTAAATTTCAGTCCACATCAACTAATTAGATCGTGAACCTCACATTATCATAATTATATTTTAAATTTTAAAATTCTCAAGCGTTATTATTAATATTTTCCTCCGTCACTACTTATTAGTCACTGATAATCATTTTATCAAAATTAAAGTAATTTTTTTTTTCTAAAGTGATCATATTTATGATTCTAATCAAACTAATAATAGTGACTAGAGAAAATAGAAGGAGAAGGATAATATGGTTAAAAAAACAATAAAATACCTAATAAACTATGACTTACATCTAGTGACGAAGGATGTATTAGAATATAGTTCTTTGTTAAGCATTACTAGCTTAGTGGTATATAGCAATACTTGGAACAGAGATTTCAAGTTCGAGATACGTCGAGAGTTGATGGGATGTCACTATTAATCCTCAAGGAAAGAGGTATAGAAAGAATTAAGGGAAAGATCGATATATATATATATATATATATATATATATATATATATATATATATATATTTCTAAACTAATGTATTCGGTGTAATGATAATATTGATCATATCTTATTTATACATATTTGCTATATACAATTAAAAAAAAAAAATCTATAACATATTATATGGTTTAGCCAATCGGTCAATTTTATTGTTTAGCCAAGTTTCAATTCAATAACTATTAGAGGGTCTACCAATTGTTCTAAAATCAACGAATTACCAAATTGCTCATTAAACGATTTTTGATTTTCTAAGGAAGAAAATCTAGATTCATAAAAAATAGGTACTTCACGAACATTAACTCGTCCCCTTCTATCACCTCTACTCCTAACCATGACACAGTAAATAAAAAATATCAACAAGAAACTTCAATATAATCCAACAAAGATAACCCAACAAGCAACAATGAGCGCAAAGAAGAATTCAATCATCCCAACCCACAATGAATTTCCAATAAAAATATGAAACAATGTCACAACTGAAATTCAATAATCAACAACCTCGGGCATATATGCAAAAAAGAAACCTCCTCCTACTTATGTAAGTGTGTTAGAAATTAAATTTGAAGTAATTCATTTTATAGAGTAATTCCACTCCTTTTATAAAGTAATTCCACAAATCGATATAAAATAATAACTAGAATTATCAATAAAGAATTCATTAAAAATCAAATAAAATTAGTTATTTTATTATCATATCAATCATCATAACATACCTTTACATATTCTTAAAATATTACAAAATTCTTTTACCAAAAAGGGGTCTTAGATTTTAGCAATGAATGGTGTCATCTGTTGAAACTAATTTTGTTCATAATGTCTTTCTATAACAATTAACGGTAACGATAGAAACTATAAAATGCATTTTATAGTGCCTCTTGATTTTCAAGCTCCCTTTATATATACATATATACATTTTTTAAATTACATGAGCTTCTAAAATTTAATTTATATATATTTGAAAGTAATAGAGAACGTAGCACAAAATTAGGCCACGTACAGGGAAAAAAAGAATTATGAAAAAGGCAATATATATATATATATATATATATATATAATGTTTATTTTGTCATTAAATATAAATTATTCTTTTTTGTCACTAATTATAACTTATTTTTATTAGTTAATGAATTTTTTTAAGGAGTTTTTTTTATATTATATATTCGTAAAATAGACATTTTAAATTAAAAAAAAATACATTTTAATTTTTTTAAAATAACGATCAATGACTCATATTCAATGATAAAATGGAAATATGATGATTTGATATGACCGTCAAAGGATAGGAAAAGGCGGCCCTCACTACGACACTGATCAGAAATTCCCCTACTAACAGTATTCAGTAATCTAAAGCTTCAGCTGACTGAGTCTTCTCCAAATCACGCATTGAATTATTGGAAGCTTCCATACATTCATAATTGAAGATAAACTTCGTTATCACACCCATCTAATCTTTCTTTCAATCAAATCAGACACGCCTTTTTTTTTTTTTTTTTGTCTTCTCGAATTCGAGTGAGAGAACTGAAATGTATATGTCATCATCTCCAATCACACCACCTTCACTTGCACGAAATTTCCCATGTCCACATTCTTAGTTATCTTTCATATGTGTTGAATATTCAGTTCTACAGGAGAGGAGAAAAAAATCATGATTTTATGGATACCTGCTCTTGTTTAAAAAGATGTTCTTTTCTTTTTGGAAGGGATAGAATACTCTATTTTCTTGAAATATCTGATAAACTTAGTATTAGAGTGAAGATTTTATAATCGATTTTTACATCTACTTTTAAGCATTTTTATGATAGGTAAGGAGTTGGCGTGATTTCAATTTGAAACCATTGACCTCCACTCTCCACCCACTCCCTAAATGCTTACTTATTTCTCTATTTTGTGACCGTTTTGTTTACGAGAGGATAGTATTGGCTTAAGAATTTGAATTAAGCTTAAATATCAATTTGGCCATTAAATTTGCATCCTTTTTTTCAATTTAATTACTGAACTTCTAATTGAGTCAATTTAACCATTTTACTTTATTGGAATGGTCAATTTGACTACTGAATTTCTAATTGAGTCAATTTAACTATTTTATTTTGTGGAAATGATCAATTTGACCACTAAACTTCTAATTTAAATTAAAAAAAATTTTTTTTTTTAAT
>JAOXNR010000030.1:1026728-1058793 GCA_028571225.1 Parsonsia alboflavescens
CTTCTAAGCTAAAAATTTTTTTTTATGTGAATTTAAAAGGTACAACTTTGATTTTGTATATAATATATATAAATATATATATATATATATATATATATATATATTACATTTATTTCATTCAAAATTTAATGTTCTTATTTTTTTTTAGGTTGAGCAAACTGTGTTACTTTTAAATTAATTAAAATTTCATTAACATTTTTAGTAAAAAATAAGTTAAATCAAATTTTTTTTTTAGAAAAAGATTATAACAAAAGTTAAAGTGAGACATTTGTGAACATAATTTCATCTTTTAGTGAAATTAATATAAAAAAAATCAAAAATTTTTTAACTTAAATTAGTAGTTCAGTGGTTAAATTGATCATTTTTGCAAAGTAAAATGGATAAATTGATTCAATTAAAAGTTCTGTGATTAAAATTTTTTTTAAAAAATGTAAATTTAATGACCAAATAAGTGCGCAAGCCATTTGAATAAAATAGGTATAAGTTTTAGGTTCATATTTCTCTTTTTAATTGGGCCAATCTAGGCCCTTGGAAAGCCGGACTCTTTGAGCCTGATTAGTTAGCAGACAAAAACAATACTGTTCTCCGAGATATATGATTATGATTTCCTTCAAACTATATTGATACTGATCATGAAATCTTTTGGCCCGTCATCGTTGTTTGATTTGAAAATCGTCTCTTGATTTTGCCCACGATTTGCTGTTTTTCAATTTCTGCTTGTTCTTTTACGTGGATTAGCTGCTCGGGCTATTGTCTAGGAGAGTTACATACACATGATTGATACAAGCTCGAGAAACATTACTCAAGGGAGGGATGATGACTGAAGACCAATTGCAGGCTTTGATTGATGGATTGAATCTCCGTTTCTTGTTGTGATTGAACTGGATATAGAGCTGGTGGTTAGTGTCATGTTGTGCAGGAATGTATCTAATCTTGAGTATATTTTGTGTGAGTTTGTCCAGATGGGAAGGACAATTGAAGGCATCCCCAGTGAAGGGTTAAAGATTGTATTAGTTAGAAGTTTTGCCCTTTTACAAGTGTGACGGAATCCGAATTCTTACTTGTTTTCCTGTTTTTTCGTTACAAATTATGGGATGATGTGGAAAAGGGGAAGCAGCTTTGGAGCTACCAAATATGAAATCTTAGAAGTAAAAAATATCAAGAAAGAAATATGTCAGAATGTTCTGTGCAAGACTTGCTTAAGAAATTATATGTTTTTATGGGCTGCAGTCATCTTCTATTAGTTGTTCAGTTCTGCATTTCGTAGGTCATCAATGAGGTTTCTTCTTTCTGTCCTCAGTGATATTGAAAAACATTTCTTTGCTTGGGGGTGATCACATATTAATGCTGGTTTCCAAAATGCCCTTAATCGGAGAACTTCACTAGATCTCATCTATGATTGAATTGATTTACACAGTCTCTTGTTAGTTGATGGATTGAGATTCAAGAATCCTGATCCTGCATATTTTAGCTGTTAGTCATCACATACAAATTCAGGTTTTCAGATGCCTTTGATCAGAGACTCTTTTGTCTGCGATTGAAATGATTTACACTTTCTCTTTTCAGATTATAGATCAATAGTCAGGATCTTCATACAATTCTGAGTGGATTGTTCTATTGTACTCAGTGCTGCCACCGAGACACAACCCTTCTGCTTCTCCAAGTAAAGCTGAAGAAACCATTATACATTCTGTGCACTGGCAACAGAAATATCAGGGTAAAAAATGACAGGATCCTGGATGAAATGTGGATCAACTATAGATAGATTCTCCATATTTGATTCCTGGAACATTCTCCATCAGGCAAAGGGGTTGCATCTTATTTAACACAAAAACTCTTGACATATAATGTGAACAGAGAATTTAAGAACTCTTGATCCAGTAGATGCAGGGATAAATTCAATGAGAATGACTTCACCATACAAATCAATAAAGATACAGGAATCTATATCTTACCCTTGTAGAATGCTCAGCTGAATCTTCCTCCGATACCTACCTGTCCAATCATTTCTCATTATTTCTTTGGTCCCTTTTTGGAAAATTCTGAGTCTATCCTGATTCAATGAGATTTCATTTTCTAGTAGTTCATTCCAGCCTGGAAAATCCTGTATTTTTATCATCTGCCTGGCTGAATTGTTCAATCAGATAATCTCTTAATGTGATTGATCTCCAGTGTGTGAGGTGTGTAAGGATTTATCTTTCGTGGCTTCTTCTTGTACATTGAATTAGGATTTCTCTGCAATCTTGTACTTCCAGGGCTTTAACTTTAATGGTTCTTCAAACTGCCGCAGACATGATCTAGAAAGACTTATGCAGCCAAAGGGAAGATTGGGCAGTTTGTAATGTTTTTCATGCTGGAGGCCCGGTGAAAGATCCAATTTAAACAGTGAATTCTTTTCCATTGTTATTTGCTGACTTTCTCCTGGCTTGGGAACTATTTTCATGTTTCTTCTTAATCACTTAGGAATGGAACTAACTATATTCCTTGATCAGAAGAACAAAAGTTTTGTGCCCAGTTGTTATTTGATGTAGAGCTGGAGGTGGAAATCCTATCTTCTGCTCCTTTCTATAGTCAAAGACACACTAAAAATCAGCCTAAAGAATCTCCAGAGATAAACCACAAGCTGCTCCTTGGACCATGGAGAGCAATGATAGCAACCTTCAACTTGTGAAAAGGGAATGAAGGACCATGGATATAAAAGGAAAGGCTTTCAAGAAGATTTTTGAGATTGAAATTTGAGGCATCTGCTAAAGGACCATTTTTTTCCTATGCAAATGATGAAGGATGATAAGGAATCAAATATCTGTAGCTTGATGTATCTAGCCATTAAGAAATGTTCTAGCTAGAGTTCTGTGAACTCCTTCCTTCTCTTTGATGCAGAAACTTTATATATGATGTCCGATTAAATCATTTCATGTAAGAGCAAACAATTACAATAACTAGATATGGTCTTGCTAAGGTCATTTTCTGCACTAATTCTGGCTCAAATACAAAAAAAAAAAAAAAAATTTCTCCCTAGTTTTTCCTGATAGTGGAATATGATTATTCCCGATAGGCCAAAGAAGTTATAATAGAACATAGCTCAATGCAGCTTCCTTTTACATTTAGCTATCTCCTGCTAGAGATTCTGTTCATTCTCAAATGAGGTATCAGCCATGACCTTTTTTTTTTTGTTTTTTCCACTGCTTTTCCTTTAGAAAAGTCAAGAATTCTCATTTAATGAGCTTATTGCAGCCATGGAGTCTTAGTCAGCCAAGAATCCACTGGAATATGAAGGCAAAAACCAACTTGCATTCAGGCCAAGGAACCAGAAAATGTCCTATAAAGCTTTCAAGGGAGACATCACAACTATCCACAAGAATGAAACTTTACAGGCAGAACATCTATGGTGGATGATAAGGATTCCAAATAGAAGCTGAAATCTTTAATTTCATGGCCCTCAAAGGATCAAATTTTCAGAGTTAAGCTTTCTTTTGCATTTTCTGCTTAGTTGCTCCATCAGTTAGCACATTATTACCATTTTGATTAAAAAATAATGTCCCTGTTCTCTCTTTGCTTCTGCAATTGAACGAGAAAATGGGCAAACCTCGCTGGGAGTAAACTCCATAAGGATGCTTCGAATCAAGAAACAGACGATCACAAATTGCCCAGAGAAAATGTTTATGTTAATAATTCCAAAGAGAATGACTGATTTGAGGTGAGTAATTTCCTGTCAACTCTAAAAAAAAAGTTGAAAAATGCCTTCAGAAACATTTAATTATGCACTGAGTTTGCATTTCCATTAGCATGAAAAATCAGAGCAAAAAGGATTGTAAAGATTCAAATGGGGTTTAGCACCCTGTTTTATAACTATGGTAATGAATAAAGCAAATCAATCTATTTTTGCTGCTCTTTACCTTACTCCTAAAAGTACAATTACAAGAATGATACTCCATTGATCATAATATCAAAAAAACCCTTGGTTAAATTATCTGGAAAATTGGAGAAGAAATACCCTGGGCGGTAAGATCGAAAAAATAACAATAAATACTCATCAAGTTTCGTAAATGGCTTGCATTAGGCAACAAAATTGAAAGAATAAAACGACCTATATTAAGAAACAGAAGTAGTATTTACTTCCTCTATTTCAAAATATAAATCATTTTAGGGTGTTTTAATTGTCACGCAATATAAAAAGTATTACAATTATCAATATACCATTGCAATTTTTTTTTCGAGCTTTTAACCAAAATGGTCTTTCATGTATGGGCCAAAACATTATTGGATCCTTAATATTTATTTTCAATCACTATGGTCCTTCAACGATTTATGTGTGGCCATATCCATCCACACTACTATATTTCAGTCATTTTCGTGACAAGTAATGATCACTTGTAAGAAAATTTTAGGAGGTAAATTTGTCCAACTACTTAAAACTAAAAGAAAAACCATAAAAATAACATAAAATAGGTTATATAGTTCAATGTAGAGCAAGAAGAGTTTATGATTGCAAAGAAAACCTAGTCTGATTAATTATTTCAGGTAATAAAAGGTACTATTGTGGTTCCGGTAGACTTTTTTATGTCATTTTTATTTTTAAGTTTTAAGTGATTAGAGAGATTAATTCCTAAAATTTTCTCACAATCCTGATAGGTGACCATCACCACTACAAGAATGGTCGAAATATGGTGGTTTGGATTGTTATGGCCACACATAAATTGTTAAGAGACCATAATGGTTAAAAATAAACATTAAGGATCTAACAATATTTTGGCTCAAACATGAAAGACCATTTTGACTAAAAGCCATATTTTTTTTCATTCTTACCCGGCATTGATATGCTCATTCATTTATTATAAAGAAAGAAAAAAGAAGTTATTACAAAGAAAGGAATAGGATATTTTTGACATTACATAGCCACATTTAAAACTTCTTAATCCACGTAAAATAGCTGCTAATAGTTAATATTTTGGGATTTAGTATTTATTTTCATTGGATATGTCTTTCAAATTTAATTAACCATTTGATTTGATTATTCTAAAAATTATACTTCTTTCTTTTGGACTTCGAAATTAAATATCTCATTATGATATAATTAAATAGTAAGGATTTAATTTTATTTTCATAAAGTTATTAATTTATCCTTCCCATCAATTTGATTAGTGCGGGTAGTTTTACGCAAGTCAACCTAAATCTATAAATCAAGAAGTTTTTAGTGAGACTTTATATTTAAAAGACTATTTTTTAAAAAAAATAGGACATTCAATTCCAAATTGAAGAGTAGTATTTTTTGAAAATTTAGTTGTTAAATGAATATTCATTATAATTATTTAATAAATAGGTAAACACATAAACTTGATGGTAAGTCTATCATGAACCTTGTCCTTGTGTCTAAGATGTGAACCTTGTCCTTGTGTCTAAGATGTGAACCTTGTGATTTATAACATAAATAAATATGTTATTCAACGTATAAATAACAAAAAAAAAGGTAATTACATATATCTTGTGACATTTTTAATGACTTAACTCCATTTCAACTATAAAATTTCTCTATATATATAGAGCCGGTCCATATAAAAATTTTTCAAACTTAAAACCATAAACTGAAATTGGAAATTGACACCTTTAATGAATTTCTTCCCACTTTCAAAATAACACTAAAAAAGAATCAAGAAAAATAGCAACAATAACAAAAAAAAAAAAAAGTGTTACTTTTAGCTTTTCACCAAAAAAAAAAAAAATCATCAAAAAAGAATAATTAGGATAAAAGAAAATTAAACTAGCAATATATTATGGAAAATTTTGATATGAATCTGTATTCATAAATCTTTGAATTTATATTGAGTCACGTCATCAAAATAGTCTATGAGATCCACAAATAATAACTCTTCTCTTTTTTTCTCTTTTTTCTTTACGTGACTTGAAATGGATCATAAAGTCATTGTCCTTATAGTTCCAAAATTATGATGGAATTCCATATATGGTGAATGAAACCATGTCCAGCTGCAGCCATGCTAAGCTAATGTTATCCTGCAATGCAGCCAGCTAAAGTCTCGTTTGGTTTTTGGATCCTTGTTCAAGATTCAGAAAAATAGCAAAAGGAAGCACAGACCTTGTCACGTTCCATGGCCTTGAAATGGAAAAAAAAAATTTCCAGTACAGAAAGTCACTTTGGCCATTCGCCAACAGCTAGTTGAAAAAAATTCACTCTCCGTTAAAAAAATCAAACATGGAAAATATTTCAACCTCAACGTTGTGCCCGTGAAACTTTTCAGGGTAACCTGCTGGATTTCCTATTTCTGTCAAGAGGAACAGAATGGGAAAATTTTCTTTTTCTTGATTAAATACAACATTTGTCTGTGTTATGTCCCTTTTTGGGTTAAAGCTCTATGCCAAAACAAGCAAAAGAAAACCATGATTTTGAAAGGAAAGTGCAAGCAGAAAAAACCAGCTAGATTTTTAACCAAAAATTCCCCTGGTTTTGCAAGAAAGACAAGATTTTTCTCCCAAAAACAGCTCCTTTTCATCGGCCCACATAGAGATCTCTATTTCTGTCCTCCAAAGCTCTGTTATATATAGAGCAGTGGCTCCATGCTTATTCTTTGCATAGAATGTTCAGAATAAAAATTGCTTCTTCAGTTCTTTTTCCTGGGTGGGCAAAAAAAATCCCTGTTCTTAAAGTTCATAGCTTTTTTCCAATTCAATTCTTGGTGAAATGGCTTCAAACTCGACTTGGACGGCCGGGCAAAACAAGGTGTTTGAGAATGCATTGGCTGTTTATGACAAGGACACGCCGGACCGGTGGCAAAATGTGGCTAAAGCCATGGGTGGAACCAAGACTGCTGAAGAAGTGAAGAAGCACTATGAAATGCTTGTGGAAGATATCAAGGACATTGAATCGGGCAAGGTCCCTTTGCCCAATTACAAGTCCAATCTTCCTGATGGCAATGATCAGAGGTAAACTTACCCCACCTGATAAAATTTTTTGCATCATGAAACCTTACTCTTAACCAATTTGAATTTGATTTTGCAGGCTGAAGTACATGAAGTTCCAGTAATCAAGGTGTGGAAAGGAAGGAAGGAAGGAAGGATGGCTGGCTGGCTAACTACTATAGAATTCCATTCGCTCTGTTAACACCAACGGCAAGTGATGTAGTAAGAACTGAAAAGAAGAAAAAAAAAGGCAGCAGTTTATATGAAAAATAGTTGGTTTATAGAAATGTTATTTGGCACATCCATTAGTCTTTCCCTTTTGGAAATCGCAGATTCTCAAACTTTTTATAAAGAATGTCTCATTTAAGATCACAAATTATAGTGAAAAAATCGATGTTTTTAACTTAAAAACCAACAGTTTCCTGAATGAAGAAATGCCCCCTTCATTCCCCTATCTCATGTTAGGATGGAGATGCTGTGCAGATTGAAATGATTATCTGATCCAAATTCTGTAAAGAAGTGTCTTTTTGTAGTAACTTCTTTCTAATCTATCTGTCATGATTATCTAAGGATTGAATCATAAGTTCACATGAAACTCATCGTGCAAGGATCATTAATCCATGCAAAAAATACAACATAGCCAGGGGAGAGAAATTCTTGATTCCGCATAGTTGATTCTTATTGCAGAAACGACTATGGAACAAGTCTAGTTCTTCACACGATTAGCAGCCCTACATCAACAGTACAAGGCAAAAGAAATGCTCAAGTGTTTTAAGGTACAAATACAAAGTTGACAAAAGATGCAATTCAAAAGACTTGCTGAAGAATTTTCTGACAAGATTTCCACGACATCAAGCATTCTGAAGAACTTCCTTCATGAGTCTTTTTGTGAGATCTTTGGAAAGTCCCATCACACTATCAGTTGCCCCAACCTATCAAAAGTACGATATTATATTTGAGACAGGAAAAAAAGGAATTGTAGCTGAGGAGAAGTGATTTAAATCCCAGAAACAACCATCTTCACACTCCCACATAAGCAAAAATCTGGAGTTTTTAGTTTTCTTTTTCCCGGTAAGAACATACATTTCTGATCAGAGGCATAACATGTGGATAGGGTGTAATATTTTTCTTTTTCCTGGTGATATCTTGGTGGAGCCAAATCCAGTAAAGATTACTGGATAAAGAACTTTAAAATGAATCCATGATGACAAGAGCAAGCCAGGTACCCACAAAACAGTATCTGCCTAGCATGCAAGGTGTAGGACAGAGTGGATGGTGTTTGTCTGATGTCGAGTAAAACTCAAGTTCTTAAAAAGTTGATAAACAAATAAATAAATATAATATATATATAATTTGTCTGATGTCGAGTAAAACTTAAGTTCTTAAAAAGTTGATAAAGAAATAAATAAAATATATCTATATATATATATATATAAATTGTCTAGATATTGCAGGGTACTAACCACTTCTTTCACATACGGCAGGATCAAGGGATGTTCAATAATTAGGCCCCCAGCTACATTTAGCACAGCATCCTCTTCGATCTGATGAGGAAAAATCACTTTAATAAATGTCGACAAAAACAAAAAAAAAAAAAACCAGAAAAATTGTAACAAAAATTTCTTACCAGGCTGTCAATAACTTGTTCAGGTATCTCTAGGAAATGTATCTGCAAGAATTCTTGTTACTGAAATTATCTTGTAAAACTAAATCATGTAGAATATTTTTACAGGCATTTAAAATCCAACTCATATTCTCTTGTCATTCATATATTTTCTGTTTATCTGTATGTATAAAGAAGACTTAAAAACGTTAATGTCTACCACTTACCAATCACATCTAGATCAACATCTTGAGAAGAAGTTAAGTTTACAAACAACTTGGAAACAATTGATCTTTAAAATGGAAGTAAAGCATACCTCCACTTTGTCCCAACCTCCTCTTCTAAATCCTGATTTGAGGTTAGTAACAATAACAGAACTAACAGTTGCCGCACGTCCCCCAGAGTAACCTACAATATTACAAACATTAGACAATAGAATTAACTTAAGTACTATAGGAGAAAGTTGTATAATATAAACAACCTTTTAAGAACTCATGTGCTTCTTCTTTGCTGGATGGTTTTTCCCTGATCACACCTTCATAGACCACAACCTCGCAGTCATTCAATTCACTGGTAAGATTAATGCAAATTTCACTTCGCAAAATAATATCATCAAAGTTTTTATTTCAATTACATAAAAGAGCAATATTGTTCAAGCATAACAATTACTCTAAGACAAATTATTTTAGTTAAATGTATTATACTTGATCACACGTAATTAGAAGTGTTGGTTCAGCATCTGCCTTGTACTCACCAACAGGTAGCTTCGATGCAGTGGCTTCTGCCTAGTGAAAAATCCCATTAGACTAGGGTAAGTTCCTTATATATACAATGGCATGTCTTAGGAAAAAGGTTTAGGAAGCACAGGGGATTCAACATCCAAGCACAATCAAATTAAAGATCACATTCAGGCTGTGAGCAAGCATCTTGGTACAACCGCAATGCATTGAACAGTTATGAAGAAGAATTCAAGCTAAACAATATGTGCTTTTGTTTCTAATAATAAAGCAATATATCATAAAATGGCTATAACTAAAATAACTGTTGACAGAGAGCACCAAAGAAAGACCAAATGAAAATCCAAGACTGTAGAAAAGATGATTTTGTTTCTCTTTTGACCTTTCTTGATAAGCTTTTACATCATTGTCTTCAGTTTCTTGGATAGCTATACTTTCACAAGCAATTTCTGTGAGAAATATATAAACTTAATAGTATAATGAATTTATGGTTAATTGGTAAAGATTCCCATGAGTACTATTGTTGTCTTGGTATGTCAAATGGGACCTCACAGGTGTATGGCTCTTTACTTTCACTAAATAAAAGAAAACTTCGGGGTTTTGCATCACTTGAAAATCTCCTAAGAGATATGTATTATATTCCAAAAAAAAAAATCAAATCTAAACCTTTGATAACTCTTTAATCATTCGACCACTATACTACTGCAGTTCATCCTAAAAGGAGGAATAACAGTTGTATTGCATCATTAAGCTCCATGATTTGAAAAGCTAGCCTTGGAATATCATAAGAATCATAGCCCAATATTAAGCAAGAGTCACAGACACAATAGAAAGAATATGGCATTGAGAATGTTCAAAATATAGGAAGACCAAGAGGATTGATCTCAGAAACGATAAGCACATACTGTGTCTGCAGTAACTACAATTGTTGAGCTGTCATCCTTCTCTTGGTCCTGAAGCTTTGAAATGATAGCATCTGCCTGAGATGCAACAAAATTTCAATCAACTCAATAGAAATAGTTTAACCAAATTCCAAAGGAGCATACAGATAAAACCATTTGAGATGTGTCTTTGATCCGTTGAGAAAACATGAAGAAAACAAGATGACAATAGATTAAAATAGAACATTGGGCAAGCTGGAAATCATCTCTGCAAAACACTGACAAGAAACACAACTGAGACTCAAAACTCGACGCTCTAAAGTATTGCATCACATATCTTCAAAGTTTGTGCTTTCAAATTCCTTATAACCTAGCAATAATTTTGCAACCAAAAATGATTGCATCTCAAAGTCTAGGCCAAAAATCAAAGCTTGAAAAGTAATCACATTCATCATATAATTAGTTCAAATTATCCCAACTTCAGACATTGCACCAGACACTGTACCTTGGCATCTGCAAGAGCCATTACCAACTCTTCAGGCTTCTCTTTCCTAATGGCTTTCTCGTCTATATCCGCTGACTAAACAACAATAAAAAAAACACCTTAATTCTTGATGCAGAATTAATAGAATCGAGTTCAAAATCAATTCCCAAGAAATATACCATGAGCGTGAAATCGTAACCCATTTCAGTAAAAATTTTCCGACGAGCTACAGAAGATGTTCCCAATATCACCTGCACCACGTCATTAGGTTACTGTATCAACCAGTCTAGTTCAGTAGAAAAATATGCTCAATGCTATTACACTCAAATTCAGAAAACAACAATAGTAAAGTTTGGAACTTTTTCATTAATCTAACAGAAAAATGTTCCATAAAACAAAAATATTGTCAGCAGAATTGAAGAGACAAGAAAACAAATGTATGCACTTGGTTTTTTAATATTTTATTCTCAAGATAATTATTAAAAAAAAAAAGTCGAAACAGAAACTTGAATTAAAGATTTCGTTACCTTGAATGGAGGATTATGACATGCTTCCATCTTTGTGGGAGAGTACTCACAACTGTGTATTTTTTTTCTCTTTCGTCAGGGATGATTCAACTGGGATTCTTTTAATGGGCATGCTCTTTTCAGGCAGTGGAAGAGCAAATGGGTACCCATGTTATCTTTTGTCGTACATCTTCTTCTCCTTCACAACGGATGAAAAGCTTGGCCTGAGATGATTTGGGTCGGTCCATATAGAAATTCAAAATTATGAATCTGTATGAAAAAGGACTGGAGCAAGGCCCAAACATATTACTTACTCCATTAGGAATTAATCGCGCCATTTTAACTTTTACAAAATTAAAGAAAAGAAAAAAAAAAATTTTTTTGAATACTAATATCAATTTTTTATGAAAATTTTAATTAATTTTAGAAATGAAATGTTCATTCAAGAATAATTTAAAATGAAAATAGAAACCTTCAATTATAAACTGCAGCCAATGATTAAATGTTAGTGGATGGAAATTGATTTGGACGACGTTATTGGATAATTATATTTGACTTGACTAACTTAAATTTTACAATCAGAATTCCTTTTTCTGTTTTTGATAATTTTTATTAAAAAGATTTAGTTTATTTTAAATATAATCATTTTAAATTTTTTTGGAAAAATTTATTAATTTATAAAATAAGATATTTAATTTCAAATAATTTAAAATAAGAAATGAAAACATTCAATTTAGTAGTTTTTTTAATTATTTTATTAAAGAATTATTAGCTTATGTGAGTACTTATGTAGAGTTAAATACATGCAATGTTTTTAAATTTTCACATCACTTTTTGTAGGTTCGGATCTATTACTTTATCTTTTTTATACTATCTTTTACCCCATGAGTAATATAAATATGAATGTTTTTGTAAATATATTTTATTAATAAAATCCTAAAAGATTATATTAAACTTGATGGGTATATGGTCTTTATTGAGTAATATATATTACTCACTAAGTTTTGAATTAAATATCTATCATTTTCTTTTAAGTTATCTAGAAATAAATATCTTATTTTTTAAATTAGTTAAAATTTTATTAAAAAATTGATATCGTTAAGTTTAAAATGAATCAAACCAACTAATTTTCTTAAAATCCATAGAAATAAAAAAGTATAACATTCAATTCTAAACAAAAGGAGTATTTTTATTTGATGGGTTAGAAGATAAAGTAAAATATCTCATTATTAAAAGGAAAAATATTTTTTAGAAGAAAAAAAAAAAAGAAATAGCAAAAATAGAAATAGCCGGACTGACACTCCTGACGCCCTCCACGTTTTGGGGCTTTATAATCCTATCTGCACGTGAAAAATGTCGGGAACATTTCACTTTTACCAAACTGAACCTCAATAATAACTTTTCATTTTCATTCATCTTCCACTTTTGCGTGGGCAGTCTCCCGATTCCCCCCAAGAATAATATCCCAATACATTTCTTTTTAAAAGTCAGTTTAAAAAAAATAATAATAATCTCAAAATAGAAATCATTTTGTATTTTGAAGAAGTATCATTAGTACTTTTCTTATACTTCACAATGAGCATTTAATATAAAAAAAAAAAAATCAATTTTACCTTTCTAATCACGTTAAATATTAGAATTGAATTCATAATGGTACGTTCAATTTCATACGGAGAAAATAAAAAAAAAAAATTCCCAACAGCTATATTAGGGTTTAGGATCTCTCATTAGTTTATTCTTCAAGTTTTAATATATAAAATATATTAAAAAATAATAATTAAATATTACCGATAAAATTTTTATACGCGGGAATGTGTAAGAGGAGGTCCTAACCCGTATACTAGTTACTGCTATTAAATAACTTTATTAGGATTTTCTTGAATTAAGATGTAAGTCACATTTGACAAATGCAATGATATTTGAACTATAATGAATCAATCTCAGCCAAAATGAAATTATTCGAATGTTTAAATCTCTATTTATAAATCATTTATGATAATTTTGTCAATATCAAAGTTTTTTTTTCTTTTTAATCAAAATCCTACAAACAAGAATATTGAAAAAGAAATAAAAGGTAGAAAAAATGTTTAATAAAGATAATAAGTAATATTTTAAAAAATAAGTAAAAATTTATCAAAGTACCAACAATGACTTATAATAAATAATGAAAAAAAGGTAAATTGGAATGACTTATAAATAAGAACCCATGAGAGTTTTTATTTATTTATTCTTATATCAAATTGAATATCCACTTGATACAAAATTTTAAAGTGTTTTTGGTTCTAATGAAGTTGTCTGATTATTCTTTCAAATATTATTGTAAAATGCAAATTTATTAAATAAAAAACACTATTAACCAATATACTATGAATTAAAAAATAATAATTATATTAATAAAATAGACTTTTGGATCGAGAAAATAGGTACTATAATTGTAACCTTCAAAATTGGACAATCTTAAAATATAGACCGGAAAATGTGTTTTGAAAAGTCGAAATTGGCTAGTTCAATACATGTCATTCTATGAATACGTCCGATATTTTCTAAATCATCTTCTATATTAACATCAATTAGAATAATATACGAATTCATAAAAAAGATCGCATATCCTCAAACTTTACTTCATAAAATATGTCTAAAAAAAAAATTAAAAAAAGATTGCATATCCTCAAACATACTTTTTACTAGTTATGTAAAAGAATGCAATAAAAGATTCCAACTGGATCATTACGTCATAGAGTCCATGTAACTTGACAATTATCTTGAATTCAAAACATACTATCTCTCTATTTATGAAAACTCGATAGAGTGGTAAGCGCATAGATCATAGGTCTCTAGTTCGAATCTCACTAACATCCTCTTAAATAAATAAAATGTCAAGATACGTGCAAACTGATCCAGATATCACTAAATAATAATAATAATAATCTATATGAAATTCAATTCACCAATCTAGAAATAGCTTAGAGTGCATGGATCATACCTTAGAATAGAAAAATTAATGATGATGCTAAAAATAAGAAAATAAAAAATTATATATATATATATATATATATATATATATTTATATTGTTCTTTAGCGGGATTGCGTAAGGAAATTAAATTAGGGAAACATGGTGCGGAGATCTTTTTCCTTTTTTGGAGGTTTCTGATTTTTTTTTTTTTTTTTTTTTTTGAATGGTACAATTTGAAAATTTGAACCATTCAAAAGCCACCACACCAAACAAAGTCTATACAAAATTCTAGACGATACGGAAATTCCACGAGAAAAAGAAAAATTCATGTTTTTTTTTAAATCTAAAAGGCTCGAGAGACTTCCATTTGACTAACCACTTTAATTTTTAAATCCTTAAAAAATACCACTACATGTATAATTTCTGTATATCTCATTAAGAGGATTAACACCTATAAAATAACTTTGAATAAATATTAGTGCCGAGTGAAGTGTATTTTAGTGATAAGAATAAAGTTTAAAGAAAAATAATAAAATTTTAAATAGCAAGTGAACACAAAGGTTAATTTGTGAAGTTCGGTAAATATAAGAGACTTCTCATGTAATAATTTCATTTTGTGATTTATCTATTGATGTCAAAACTTACAATAATATATCTCTTATCAATAGACATACTTTAACGACTCTCCACACAATAAAATTTTTATCTCGTGTTCTCAAAGTCTATCTATTCTAATTTTTTCATTTTTGATCTTCCTTCATAGAGCCTTTAAGATAATCGTAATCAATCTTCCTTGAGATTTGACAGTCAGTTGTGATCTTCTTCCATTGATCTCCTGGCCATTTTAGTCTTCTTCAGTTACGCCAGGATTCCATCGATCCCGATTTCTCAATCCCACTATTTTAGGATAAATCAAAGCACGTGATTATCCTTTTATCAAAATCAAATAAATATTTAACTAAACATTCAAATAATAATACTAACAAATTTTAAAAAATACTTTTTCTATTTGCAATATGAATAATTCACCTTCTAATTATTGCAATTTCATTTTAACCTTTAAACCTTAATTGTGGGTTTGACTATTTGATCCCTTTTTAGGATTTCGAATATTCTGATACATTTTTTTTTGTGCAATACAATTTAATTCATTAACAGAAATTTATATATGATCTTTTAAAATACTTACAAAATATTTTATTAATGTATTTATATAATATCACATAAAAATATATTAAAAGATATGAAATCTTTCTTAGTTTATTAAAATATCTGAAAGTCTCTATTTCTTAAATTGTAATTAAGTATAAACTAATAAATGAAATTAAAACTTCAAATTTGCAATTAAAAAATATTCATCTAGAAGTGGACTTTCTATCTGTTGCGAGAATCGGGGGGACCCGGCAAAGTTTGATCTTTTCCACAACATGAAGGAAAGGAAAATAAACGGAGACATCTTTTATGGCCACCGAAATATCATTTTCAAGAATCAGATCCCGCCAAGATAAAGTACCATTTATTATTATTATTATTATTATTTATTTTTAATGATCTTATACAGCAATTGCCGCAACACGAGTCCGTTTTCAGTTTCTCACTTGTTCTATTGCTTATCTTAATTGCAGGCTCCGTGTCACTTTTTTTAAAAAAAGATTTTATAGCAGTGTCCATATCACTCTTTGTTAACTCAGTAAAAATTTAACAATTATTTATAAAAGATCAACTTTTCCTAGGGTTTTATCTTGAAAAAAAGAAAAAGAAAAAGAAAAGCTTGAACAGGTTTTTTTTTTTTTTAATGGTATTCGGATCAATTTTTAGCCATCTCGACATTATACTTATAAAAAAGGATGTTGGTGGGATTCAAATTCGAGATCTGTGGTCAACACACTCGCTATTTCATCCATTGAGATGTCCCCAAACGGACGTCAAACAGTCAATTCCATAGCCTGAAAATTTTTCATATGGACTTGATCTATACATGGGAACGTGGATCTTGTGGTTCACGTTAGATCATATCATTTAAAAAGTCAAAATACAATATATGTATCTTTTGCTCATTTTTTATTTGGAATCTCATATGTATTCAAGCGACTAAATATGATCAATAAGGTTTATTTGTAAGGATTTGAATTAGGTCTATAGTTAATTTTACCTCGTAAATCATACTTTTTCCATCACTAAATATAAGTTATTTTAACTAACTATTATTTGTCACTAATTATAAGTCATTATTGTTAATTAATTAGATATGTGTATTTTTTTACATTACTCCTCTAATAATATATACTCATTAAATGATGTTTAATTTTTTTAAAAGGTAATTAGAAGACATTTTAAGAAAAAATAATTATCTTAATTTATATAAAATGAAAGTTGATAACTTATATTTAATGACGAAAGAATAATAATCACTTAATCATATCGACCTCGTTAAATATTTGTGTGTCACATCTAAATATACTAATAAAATTTTATTCTAAACATTTAATTATTATCTTTTAATATATTTTATATATTAAATTTCTATTAATGCAACCTTAGGAGGAGATACACATAAGGAAGAAAAAGGGCGGCCCATGCAGCGGTGCCATGAGCTGCCTCTGCCAGCTAATTCCAGGAGAACCGCCCAACCCCACATGCAAGTACTACTTACAAATTGAAGTGTGCTGGCACCTTTTCCTTGAATTTTCAAAATTAATATTTTTTGCTCCATGAAATTAAATCCTTTCATTTATGAATAGTTTGATTTTAATTATGAGTTCAATTATTGTCAAGCAAAAGGATTGACTTGTTGCTTGCAGTGATTAAAGGATAAATTCTTTCTAAATCTTATTGAGATACATTACTAAATTTTTAACTTCCACGAGATCTAGAGGTGAGAATGTGTAAGATTTTTATTTAGTGGAATTCATTGAAAAAAAAAAACATAACGAGATTTAAAAACTACGAATAAATTTTGAATTAAATCTAAATGAACATCATATTTTACCTAATAGAGTATTATTTTTTAAACGTTCAAAAAATTTCATATTTTCATAAAATCATTATTTTCCTTTATTAAAGTTAGTAATATGGGGAAGTTAAAGTTACCTAAATTATTAATATATCCTTAATTAAACTAAAAAAACCTCCATACAACTAAAACTTCTTTTGTTCCCAAAAAGGAAGGGGGAAATAAATTATTTTCTTCCCGAAATATGTATTATTTTCCCTTTTTATATCTCCATTCCCAAATATTCCATCCTTTAACCCCGGGCACGAAATCTCCATAAAAGGGTGAAAAATAAACTATGGATGCCCAAAATCAAACTTCCAAACGACCATTTGTGATTCATCTTCCCACGTGTTGATCGACGACTCTATCTAAAGTCCTTTATGTATATTCCTTTCAGACTCTATTCCGTCGTAATAATAATAATGACAATAATAAGGTAAAATGATCAAGTAATTTTTTTTATTTTGATCATATAAGTTTATTTTTTTTAAGGTTTCATAATTTTTTTTATTTTGATCATGTAGATTCATAACTTTTTATCAATGACAAATTAGGTTATATAACTTTTTTATCTTGACCATGGAGATTTATATATATATATATATATATATATTTTTTAAAGTCCTATAACTTTATATCATTTTTTAATCTAATTAGTCATCGATAAAAAGTTATAGGATTAAATTGATTAATAATAATAACAATAATTTCAAGAGGAGAGAAACTTCCCCATTTGTCGAATTCATACATATTCTTCTTCTTTTTATATATTAATAATAATAATAATTTAACAAACTAACACGAGAGGAAATTTCGATTCTTAGTTCCCACGCCAGACTCCTCATACTAAGAGTACAAAAGAAAAAACTTGCAGCATCAAAATTGTAATATTCGCCGAGGAGAGTACTAACCACTCAAGCCATCGCTCCCCCCACACAAACCCCGGCCCACAGTGGTCACTCGTGCCACCACTGCCATACACCACTCCCGCATCCCTAATCTTGGTCTATGGGAAATCTTCGATTTATCCAAGAATATTTTGACTTCTCTGCCTCCGCGCTTACATATATATAATATACATACAAATTACAAATATATATATAAGTATATATTTATTTGTGATCTTCAAGAAATACCTTTGGGGTTATATAAAAATATATTTACTGGGCACTGTGTGTTTAGAGTTTGTTGCTTTGAAGCTGAAAAACTGAGCGTCAAGAAGGCCATGAAGGGAGGCGGTGATGATGCTCAGGGCAAGAATAGCGCTTCCACTGGCGGTGCTACGGTGGGAGTTCAGATCCAGCAAAGCCGGAGGCTACCAGATTTCCTTCAGAGCGTTAATTTGAAGTATGTTAAACTGGGCTACCATTATTTGATCTCTAATTTGTTGACTCTATGTCTCGTGCCGTTAATGAGTGTTATATTGATTCAAGCTTCTCAAATGAACCCTGATGATATTCGTCAATTGTGGCTTCATTTGCAATACAATCTTGTTTCTGTAATTATATGCTCTGCTTTCTTGGTGTTTGGATCCACTGTTTATATAATGACCCGCCCCAGGCCTGTTTATTTAGTTGATTACTCCTGTTATCGACCTCCGGATCATCTTAAGGCTCCATACCATCGTTTTATGGAGCATTCCAGGCTTACCGGTGACTTTGACGAGTCATCTCTTGAGTTTCAGCGTAAGATCTTAGAGCGTTCTGGACTTGGGAATGATACTTATGTACCAGAGGCCATGCATTTTCTCCCTCCCCGCCCATCTATGCAGGCTGCAAGGGAGGAGGCGGAGCAAGTCATGTATGGGGCATTGGATAAATTGTTTGCGAATACAAATATTAAGCCTAAAGATATAGGGATTCTTGTTGTGAATTGCAGCTTATTTAATCCTACTCCATCACTGTCTGCTATGATTGTCAATAAGTATAAGCTGAGGGGTAACATTAGGAGTTTTAATTTGGGTGGGATGGGATGTAGTGCTGGAGTGATTGCTGTTGATCTTGCAAAGGATTTGTTGCAAGTTCACAGGAATACGTATGCAGTTGTTGTGAGTACAGAGAACATTACTCAGAATTGGTATTTTGGGAATAAGAAATCCATGTTGATACCCAACTGTTTATTTAGAGTTGGAGGTTCTGCAGTCTTGTTGTCTAATAAGTCCAAAGAAAGGAGCAGGGCAAAGTATAGACTTGTTCATATTGTCAGGACTCATCGTGGTGCAGATGATAAGGCATTCCGTTGTGTTTATCAGGAACAGGATGATGCAGGGAAGACTGGTGTTTCTTTGTCAAAGGATCTCATGGCCATTGCTGGTGGAGCTCTTAAGACCAATATAACCACTTTGGGTCCCCTGGTGCTGCCCATCAGTGAGCAACTTCTGTTCTTTGCTACCTTAGTGCTTAAGAAGTTGTTGAAGAAGAATGTGAAACCTTACATTCCAGACTTTAAGTTGGCATTTGATCATTTCTGCATACATGCTGGGGGAAGGGCTGTGATTGATGAACTGGAGAAAAATCTTCAGCTGTTGCCAGAACATGTGGAGGCTTCAAGAATGACTCTCCACCGGTTTGGAAACACTTCGTCAAGCTCCATTTGGTATGAGTTGGCATACACCGAGGCCAAAGGAAGAATTCGCAAGGGCCAACGTGTTTGGCAGATTGCATTTGGGAGCGGTTTCAAGTGTAATAGTGCTGTTTGGCAGGCACTCCATCATGTCAAGCCATCTCAAAATGGTCCCTGGGAGGACTCCATTGACAAGTATCCCATTGAACTTGTCTCATAGCAGAGGACACTACCGGTTGATGTATGATCTTCTTTAGTTCTCCTCCTCCTTTTCTTCTTCATTTTTCTGATCGTTGAATGTGATATTCATGCTTTTCACCTCATTCTCTCTTCACTTCAGAGTCTATAGCTCTTCTTGATGCCAAATTGCTAATATTTTGTTGTACCATAAAACATTTATTAATGAACTTGAATGTTACTACTTTTTTTAGTTCTGCTGCTTCCCAAGTTTGTAGTTGAATGAATGCATTCATGTTTAATTCTTTCCAAAAATATCATACAATCCTAAGAATAATAATAGTCTTGCAAGAAAGTTGTAAACTTGGCTATAACTCATTTTCATTGAATGAGAAGTCAAGAGAATCTTATGTAGGTGATGAGGCTGCCAAAGAATGATTCAACAAAAGGTGGCTGATAATATAAGTTTTTTCATTATTTTATGCGATTAGTTGAGTTATTCAAAGAAAGCCAACACCCTGAATGACTGACTGCATTCTTTGAACCGCAAAGTTCTGCACCATTTAAATATCAAAAACTAGGGAATCATGGATGTCTATGACTCTATATATATCCTACTCAAGAATGCAACTTCTTTCCCTGTTGCTGAGCTCCTCTGTATCTCATTTGCAAATATATGGTAGTCAAATGTGAAATGAACAATTCCTTAGTACTTCCCTCATCCCAAAATGCCGTCTTTTTATGTTTTATTTGTTTTAGAATATAAATCATTTTATAATTATCAATACATAATTATTATGATGTCTTTTTTTCCATTCTTACTCTATTAATATATTATTTCATTTTTTATAAAGAAAGAAAATTATAATTATTAATGAAAAAGAAAATGATTACCAATGACTTGTATTGCAATGAAGGGGTTGTTTCTAGAAAATGTTAAGATTGAAAGTTTATAATCCGAGATTCTTTGTAATATTTCTTTTGATATCTCTATCATGTCAGGTCTTTTTCTTTTCATTCAAGTCAAAATATGACTTTTTTGAGGATTTGGTTCTCAGGAATATCCTTCATCATCATCATCTTTTACCCTTTTTTTTCTTCTTTTTTTTTTAAAAAAAAATTAAAATTTTTAATAATGCTTGATGAGGAGATCAAAAGTGGTTTCAGATTAAATAATTGTATTGAGCTAGTTGTACAAATTGCGTGAGCTTTGCCCAAATGTCAACGAAACTATTATCTTTGATTCTTTATCAGAAAAGAGAGTCCTGCACGACCAAGACAATATGAAGCACCAATACTGTGAAAATGTATTGTTAGAATTCCTCGGACTGCAGAGAAATTCTTGTATAGAAGAACCCTGATTAAGGCTTGCAAGTTGTCCTGAAGAATTCTCAACAAATGCAAATGGGAGGAGTTTGTATAAAGAAATGACACTGAAATTTACATATAAACTTATCAGAACAAAATTTGAACACTGGCTAAAATGAATATGATTTATGATGACAACAACAGCAATTACAACAACAGAGGCCAGAGAAAATGAGAATTCTTGAGGGAAGAAGAAGACAAAGTTCATCTGAAGGAGGACTGGATTTCTTCCAGGGTTTTCCCTTTTGTCTCGGGCACAAAAATTGACCCAAATACCACAGTAATAGCGCTCATTACCACATAGATGATGAAGGTTCCTGTTAAATAGACAGAATTCCGCAATTATTAGTTTAAATCTTCTTCTACTCTTGATTAAGACAATTTCCTTGCATAGATCATCTATCATAGATGCGGAGAATGTGACTTGTACAGTATCCATCAAAAGGAATTTTGGTGCCTTATTCTTAACAAAGCCAACTATTGCGGATTGCATTTTATTTGTATGCTTTTATCAAACATCAAAAAGAGACTTAAGACAGAGAAAGATAGCAAACCTACCTCCACTACTCCAGGACAATAGTAAGGGGGCAGTCAACGTAACGATCCAAGAACACATCCAGTTGAGTAATGTTGCAACACTTCCTGCAAGGCCTTTAATTTTGACTGGAAGAATCTGCAATATTTGGACACAGAAAGAAGTAACAGATAGAACGGATGTCGCAAACTCATATACTGAAATATATTGATTCTCCATCTCTCAATATATCTCGATTAGAGAGATCTGAGGCCCTAGTCTTTTTTTCTTTTCTCATGGTTTGCTCAGTGTGAATGGCACAATTTTGCCTCCATCACCCCAAATAAGATAACTTTTAAATTTAATTTGTAGATGGAACTGAATATTACAGTTCAAGCTACAAGGTGCAAATGATACCTAAAATGTGTGTAAACATGGTTGTCCAAGTTCTGAATTATGTTAGAAGTCTGTGTAGGAGCAGGTTTTTGAACATAAAGTATCACCTTATATCCGAAGTAAGATGCAAACAATAAAAGTTTTAAGGCCAGCTACCAAGATCCCAGAAAAGATAAAATTAGTACCTCTGACATTATCAGCCATGGGATGGGCCCCATTCCAAGCGAAAAAGAAATGATCATCAACTGAACAAATAACAATGATTAGACAAGGAGGAAGAAAACAAACATGAGAATATAAATTCAAAGGATTCTCATTAAGCTCTGAACTGATGAGAAGACATACCATAACTCCAACCACTGACAAAATACCCAAGATGCCGTAGAGAGAAGAATGCTCAGATACATAGCCCTAAAATGGTTCCAGTTGGTATGGGATCAGACAAATAGCAGAAATACTGAGTTCTATGCATGTTTTGTCTGATCTTGTCTGCCTGTTATAGGTTTTCATGTATAGGAGAAACTCATTGCAAAACTACCTTGGCAAAGAAAGCAACGGCAACAAGCAGGAGACTGAGAGCCATTCCACCAGAAGAGATCTGAAATTATTTTACTTTTCGTCAGGTAGACTGATAAGGCAAAGCACTATAAACAAATAATTTTGCAACACTCACAATAAGTAGAATCCTACGCCCAGTTTTGTCCACTAACCATGTAGAAACTCCAGTAGCAACCACCTAATCAATGCACATCTTCCATTTATAGCATTAAGAAACAAGGTAAAAATAGATGAAGGATCTTATATGAAGAAGCATATCTTAGTAGGCCAGTATCCATCTAGGAAAACAATGAACAATTTGGACTAGTGGGCCCAAAAGGAAAAAGGCGAAGGGTAAGAGGGAAACCACAATGTTTTGGAAGTAAATCCTTCAAATTTACCTGGATAGCACCCACTGCAAATGTTGCAATATTGCTAGATGAAATTCCTGCCCATTTATGGTTAAATGAGTGAGATTCATTATAATGATGACAAAGTAAATGTTTAATCCTGGAAAGAAAAAAATTAACAGATTTTATTTTGCACATCATTTTCCCTTTCTAGCCATGCATATGAAGTTATAAAGTCTACCAATTTTTGGCCAAGAAAATCATAAAAATTTGTTTGCAGTTTCAAATGTCTGCAGTGATTTCAAGGTAGTCCAGTAGTACGACAGGGGAGTAGTGTAGAGAAATAAAGGGAGCAATCATTGGTGATGCACAAATAATGTTTGCACCATCGTTATTGAATCCCTGTCACACGAATCCTAACCAAGCCCAATGAGGTCTGATCGGGGGAAGGTGAGAAGGAAGTAAATGTGGACAAAGGATTAAAAAGGGATTTCAAGAAAGGATTGACCTAAGAAATTTTCATTATCTTTACACTATAGGGTTCTTTCAGCCAAAATGTAAACTTCATAGGAAAGATAGTCATTACTACGTACCAGCAGATATAAAAATGTTAGTGGAATAAAATAGAACCCCATTTGTCCCACTTAGCTGTTGCAGCATAAGCAATCCAATTCCTATCTGCCATATAAAGAGGAAGAGGGATAGAAGTTTAAGAAAACCAATTCCTTTTCATTCATCATATACATTGTTAGAAAACCTCATATATAGTGTTCAGAACTTCCTGGAAGTCATTAATACAATACCATCAGAGGCAACCAATATCTCTTCTGTTTGAGATCAGTAAAACGAATAGTGCTTCTTCTGCTTGTTGATGCTACAGACCTCTACAAAATTTGAAAACTTTATCCTCAGAAACCATGTGCTTGAAAGACGTATGCCTGACACTTCTATAACATATTGCTACTCATTTTTTGCATCTGTCAAGAATTCTAAACCCACATAGAGAGAGAGAGAAGGGAGAGGGAGAAGAGAGAGCATACTAAACTAGTTCAAGTATTTTATCTTTCAAAATTAGTTTAGAGTTTACCTTGATCTCATTGACTTCTTGGGTAATGTCTGTATCAAAACCACGAAGAACTTGCAAAGAAGCTTCAAAATCATCTGTCATCCCCATTTTTGCCTAAGTTTTATGGCAGAGTATTTAGTTATTTCATTTACACATTCAATAAGAAACCAGAAGAGAATTCATTTACAAAGCTCACCAACCACCGAGGAGACTCGGGGATGAAGAATAGTCCAGGTATCAGTGCTAGACAAGGCAATATTCCTGTTGCAGATGATAAGATGAAGTCACCTATTGCTTAGAACATACATGTTAACATACACAATGCCAATACTAGGTGTATAATACTAAATAATGTATCAGTTGTGCCATGATCTAGGTTTTTCATAAGTTTTGTTTTGTAAAAGCAACATTATCACAACCTGCAGTTTCTTTTGTTTCTTCCTTGTAAACTATCTCAGCCACTGATTCCATTTCTAGTGTTTAAATGCTTAACAATTACCGCATTACCTCATAAGAAAACCATGAGTGAGCCATTACTAATTTTTGGCATGGCTCTAGTACTCAATACTTGCTCCATCAAGCCAACCCTCATTAAACAATCCTGTTATTTCTTCAATAAGAACACACTATTTGAATTACAATTTACCTCCTTGAAAAATTGCCATTATAGACTATATCCATCCTCAAAAAGTAAATTGATTACATGTCTTAAAACAATCAGTACAGCTACCCACCCAGTAAGTCCAGAAGATACAAATGCTTCAACATATGCAAATCATTTTTCTTCTCCATTTCAATTTCGTTGTAGCTGTGAATGATGTGTCTAATAGTTGAGATAATGATCCACGCACATTAACCAGTGAGTATTTTACATGTGGATGTTCCTTGGTTTAATATCAGGCATCTTGTCAATCCAGGTTTTGGCAGATTTTAAGGTCATTCATCATACAGTTTCTTCTTGTGAAAGCTCTGATGATGCGAAAATCCTTGTCGCTCATTGTGCTTAGGAAGAGACATATATATTTTCTTGAAACACAAAGATAAATGATTTTCACTGTCTAGAATCATGAATTACAATAGTAGCATGGAAATTTGGAAAATTTCCAAACCATACAGTGCATACACAGTCTTAGAGAGATTAATGTCATAGGCAGCTAAGGCATAACTATAAGATCCAATTATGTTAACCTTAAAATCTCATAGATGAATAAAAATCATGTTCTAAGTCTGAGTTCATTGAAAGCATGGATAAATCATACCAGAATAAAAATATTAGCAAGATTTCTAAAGAATTACCTAGAACAGCAAGCAATCTCCAATTGACAAAAAGTCCTAACAAGTAAGCCAGCATAATCCCAATTGTTACAGAAAGCTACAATGGAAAAGAAAAGCTTTTGCTCAGTAAAAAAGTACTGGAGGGAAAAAAAAACAGGACAGCTACGAAAATCAAAAGGCTAACCTGATTCACTGAACCCAAGCCCCCTCTCATATTGCTGGGTGCTATCTCTGCTATATATACAGGCACCTAAACGCCGACAAAAAGATAAAGCTATATAATGAGCTTGGCTAAGATTGAAAATCTTCTGAAAGCTCTAGTCAGGAAAAAAAAAGAAAAAAAAAAAAAACCACTATAAAGTTTAATTCTTACTGTATAAGAGATTATTCCAACGCCAAATCCTTCTAGCAACCTTCCCATGTACAAAAATGACACATCCTAAGCAAAATAACCAAAAACAAAGGCCTGGATTACGTTGGAAGTACAACAAACAGATCATATATCAAATGAATTGGAGCAATGAGGAAAGACTCACTTTGGCAAACGAAATCGCAAGCCACCCAATGATATTAGGTACGGCAGCAATTACTAGAGACTGTAAAATTACATAAAAATTTAATTCAGAAAAGGTTCACTTTATGGAACACATTATCCAATTTAAACACTACTAGAGCAAAACAGTAAAGAGTTCTAACTAGGAGAGGGGAATAATTATACCCCTTTTCGCCCAATGTACTCAGCTATCTGACCACTGCATATTGCCCCAACCATGGCACCCGCATTACATAAGGAACCAAACAGAGAGAACTGTCCCCAAAAGATCTTGTATTAGTCTTAGTCACAGGACAAATTCAAATGAAATTCACAACAAAAAAATATCACTCACCTCAGAAACAGAAAGCTTAAGATCCTCGGTGATAGCAGCCTGTGTAGGCGAAGAATAACCAGCCTTCAAGATTAGCAAGAAACCACTAGTCAAAGCCATGAAACGTGAACATTTTCATAGATATTAAAACCCATAAGAACTTCGTCAATGACAGAATGCTCTAATTGGATGAAAAAAATAAAATAAAAAGGAGCTTCTGATATATCCAAGATTTAGAAAATTCAAGAGATCAACATAAGCACTCTACCGAACATGATTCAACTTCGAAACATAAAAAGATTCATCTTTTTTTACACATTTGGAACTCGGGGGCAGCTAAATAGAATAAAGAAGTAGAAAAGAAACAAAAACAAAAGGAGAAATTGGGGAAAAAAACCAGAGAAATAAGTTAGTTAAGCAGAATAGTACAGTAAAGCCGAACTGGATGGGACCCAAAGCAACGATCAAAACACAAGCCAGAACAGAAACAGAGCTGTCCCTAATGGCCTGAGAAGACCCCATCAAGCTAGACTGCCTAGAGCTCATTCTGTACCAACTCCCAGTATGCAAGAATGGCTTCCGCAGATCCGCCCTCCCATCATCCGTCTCTTCTCTGAAACTCATTTTTTCTTCTTTTTAATTTCCAAGAATCAATCAAGAAACCAAAGAAGCCCTTCTCAATATCAATTACAACACAAAATTCTTCCGGGTAATTGCAGTGGGATCTTTTGCTGCAGTAGAAAGAATGGCAGGATAGGAAAAGGCAAAGACGTTCTATTGAACTGAAAATGATGGAAGGTTATAGTTGTAAATGAAACGGTGAGAGCCTGGCTGGAACAAGGTACTCGTGTTTCTTCGTACTTTGTCGTTTTTGTATTATTTAATTTAATTAATAGACGTGGCTAAGCCTAAGGGGCAATCATTGGCGGCTGGCTAACCCTAAGGGGCAACCATTGGCGACTCTCAGGAGCGAGAATTCTTGTAGCATTTTTCTGAAATGGCCTTTTCTTTAAAATTATTAATTATGTAAATAAATCCAAACAAATGTGCTATTCGAAACAGTTGGGCGTTCATTTTCCTCGGATCAGATTAGAGTGGTGTTTCCATTTTTGGACCTTCAAAATTGTTACCTAAGACAAATATTATTAGAAATTTTCGTGTCACTTTTAGCATTTCTCTTAATCCTTACCACTCCCTAATTATCCTTTTTTCCTTTTCTCTAATTAATATTATTAGTTTTTTTTACTTAAAAATGATAACTAATAATTTATAAATAATGACGAAGGAAATATTGTTATTACTCTAATCATTTGAAAAATAATAGTATATTCATTTTGTTAGAAACATATTATTAAAATGACAAAATATACTCCCTTTTTTTTCCTTCTGGATATGGTTAGATAATTTATGAATGTTTTAATGTTACTGTATATTTTTTTATTATAGAGATAATAATAATAATCTATCTTGATTATATAAGGTGAACTTATTTACCTATAATCTATTTGGATAAGTAAAAGTCCACTCTGTTATCCTCATTGTTTTGGATCAGACAAGCCTTCTAGTAATTAGAAACTAGACGAAAATCCACGCTTTGCACAGAGTATTAATTTATTTTAATTTTTTTAAAATAAACGGTTAAATATTTAAATATATAAAATTCTTATAACTAAAAAATCTAGTATCTTCATCTTTTGCCTCTTGATAATTTTCCACTAATTATGGATAATTTGATCATTAAATTTTAATTTTATTTATGAATATTTATGTTTTTGTTAGAAATTCAAAAGTTATTTTTAGAGAAACTGAAAAATTGTTTACTTAGTTTTTTTAATTAAAAGTTATAAATAACTTTATTTTATCCTAATTTAATGGCTTTATAGAAAAATTAAAGAGTTTTTGACTTATTTTATTTATATTTTGAATGTGGGTCTTATCTAGTCTCATTTATTTGATCTATTATATTTCTATTTTGAGATATATATATATATTCTAAACAAATTGAAGAGTGTCTACAAAATAATAGTAATTATATATGAATATTTTATTTTATAGAGAAATTAATGAACAAATATATGGAGTCTCCAAACATATTAGGATATGATTTACTTTCCATATTCGCATTTATTAACCTATTGTATGTACTGTAAAGAGGAAGGTTGATTTATTAAACAATTTTATAGTTAAATAATGATAAAGATAAATGAAGAGTTTTAGATAATGATAGGAAAATGAAGAATTTTATGGGAAATCTAGCACTTTAAGTGAAGTGATTCCACTTAAAAGATCAATAGAAAAAAAAAAATTTTGAGTAAAGATGTAATAGATAGGAAATTTAAAAGTTAAAAAAATATGGTGTTTCCAAATCACTTCATGATATGATTTGGAATGTTTTAGTAAGTAAGGAAAAAAAATAAAAATCCATATTACTAAAACAAAAACATGCTCACCTCTTCATTGATTAAGCTAGCAAATAATGATCATCTCATATGAAAGATAAGACTAAAAAGTTAAAGAAATGAAGGAAAACTCAATAATAATAGCATAAGCATATCCACTATTCATGTAAAGGGAAAACACAAAAGGTATCGGATAGTGTATTGATGAGAGTGAATGATTGAGTCATTTTATAAAAGATAAATGAAATGTTATAAATAAAGAAAGAGTTTTATAAAGAAATGAACGGTTTCATTAGAAAAAAAATGTTCATTAAAAGAAATAATAATATAATATTTGATATTAGAAAAATCCCCATGACATGATTTTAATATGTAAATTTGAAAAGTCAAAAGTCATTTAACTTTCTTCGTTAAAATCACGTAAACAATTGATTTAGAACATCTCGATAATCTTAGATGGCATTTTTTTTGGTGAGATATCTATACTTTTATATACGTAAGAATAATCCGAGTTTTAAAAAAATTCAAGAATTTAGTATTTTCTTTGTTTAAAAACGGGGAAACTCCATGGACATCCATGTATGAAATATTATTACTGACCAAGTTCAAGTTCTCAGTTAAAATCATCAACACCAAAACGTAAATAATCATTTCAGTTGATTGGATAAGAACAAACATTTATTTAATGAGATTTATATAAAAACGAATATTGTTTTCAAATATAAGTAGTCATAATAATCTATCTATTTTATATTATTCATATATAAAAATAATCTTATAATATTCATTCTAAAAAATCACATATACAAATGTGTTCTTTTTCTTTATTTTTTTAAATAGAGATATAAACTTTTTTTTTTTTTTAATTGGCGTAGTTTTTTCTTTAGCCCTGATTGGCACAGGGGGGCAAAGAAAATCTGAAATTCATGTTTCTTTGGCCAGCTCATGATGTTACCCTTCATTTGAAAAAACAGAAAAAGGCCAAATGATTTCCAACTTTTTTTCTTCTTAAATATAACGATGTGACCAACAAACAGTATTGGCACGTGAACATTTCTTTTGATTTCATTTTCCCATAATAATTTGCAATTTTTAAAGTATTATTATCATATTTTTTCTATTTTTATCTTTCATTAATATATTTATTTATTTATTGTAAAAAAATAATATAAGGAAGTAATTATTACAGAGGGAGAAGAGAGGTATATTTTAAGTACATTTGAAACTTTTTAATCTACGTGAAATGAAATGGACGTTAATGTGTATATTCTGGGATGGAAGAAAGTATTTATGATTTTATGGAATCAAGCTGCGTGGATGGCCTCCAATTATCTCTGTTTCTACCAACATTGGCGTTACGTGGCACCGGAATAATCCGCCACGGCCGTGGCCATTTGCCACCAAGCTCGTTACAATCTCCCGAATGGATCGAAATGGCTTCAAATTTGATTTTTTCTTGACGGATCACACTATCATTAGCTTTAGCCCCAACAAATCAGCATTATTCGATCACTAAACATGGTTGTGGTCGTGCAAATGGAAGCTCAATCTCAGGCCCAAACTGAATCTTCCTGCCACCGCTACGGAGACGAAGCACCACCGCCCAACCATTGCCATACTCTCAAGAAACTCCCTACTCATCCCAGAAAAATTCGTAAACTTTCTCCTACTTCTGCCGCTTGGGAACATCCCCAGAAACCCACGGTGAGTATCATTCCGAAAATTATAGCTCGCTTCCTCTCTTGTGCATGTGAAGTTGAAGTTGTCCTGCGCTAGCTCCTCCGGTCCTTTACTTGTTCCACTGATCGACCTACATCCACCTCCTACTTTCGACGAGTTCAAGATTCCATTTTTGGCGCTCTCTAGAAGCATTCTGTACCAACAACTTGCCCATAAAGCCGGTACTTCGATTTATACTCGTTTTATCTCCCTCTGTGGTGGTGAATCGAATGTCCTCCCTGACGTTGTCTTAGCCTTGACACCGCTGCAGCTACGTAAAATTGGTGTCTCCGCGAGGAAAAGCTAACTACTTGCACGATTTAGCCAAAAAATACCAAAATCGGGTTCTTTCCGATAAATTAATTCTTGAAATGGATGATAAATCATTGTTTACCATGCTTACTATGGTTAATGGAATGGGGTCTTGGTCATTTCACACATTTATGATCTTCTCATTGCATAGGCCGGATGTTTTGCCAATACATGATTTAGGGGCGAGGAAAGGAGTGCAAATGCTTTATGGACTTGATGATTTGCCGAAGCCTTCGCAGATGGATCAATTGTGTGAGAAGTGGAGGCCATATCGCTCTGTTGCATCATTGTATATATGGAGGCTTGTAGAGGCTAAAGGGCCTAATTTGAGTGCTGCAAAAGCAGCTGCAGATGCTAGTCTGAACGTGCAGCAAAGGCCAGTGGTGCAGCAGCTAGAACATCAACAGCATCAGCATCAACATCAGCCGTTTCTTGATCCTTTTATCGGGTCTCTGAACATGGGGTATCTACTTCCTTTGTCGTCTCCATTTTTAGTTTGCTTCGATACCAACATGATTGATGAATGTCTTATGTTCTAGTTGTAGGTTGTATTTGTTTGTTCCCACACATATACCTAATAATGAAGATTTCCTGTTGCTTTGGGTTGCCTATTTCTATTTATTTGATTTCTCTGTATTCTCCAGAGCAATAAATCTCATAAATATTTACTAGTCTATTTGATTGTTTAAAACCTTAGTGAACATCATTCGGTTTTGTTGTCACTAATTCTTGACTTTGAAATTGGTTGCTCACATTTAATGAATAAAATCCAAGTGAAGATTTCTCTGAAGTGCTAAGTAGTCATGTTCCAGAATTGAACTTATGTCTATTAGATTCTTCTGCAAAGTAATTTCTCTTTTGACGTCCATGCATCTTTGCTTAAAATAGGTCTCTTAATCCAAATGCTCCCTTTGTTTTCTTGCATTTCTGTGTGGAATAATTTGGAAATGCCAAACTTGAAACTTTTAGTAATGTTCCTACTATCTGATTCTTATCGGAAGGGAAGCCTTGACATTTTATGAGATTGTAATTTTGGGATTTCATTGCACCATTATCTCAAACTTCTAGTTTCGTAGCATATTTTGCTGTTGAAACAAGCTTGTTAACATTCTCTAGATTTCCTGTATCTTGAGCCTCTTATTTGTTGCATTTCTGTAATTCTATTAGAGGATTGGAATAATTTCAGCTATGAGCGAGTGTCAAGGCATGTATCATATGCTTCATATTCATATTATTGTTCTAAATTTTCAGTTGCACTCAAATTGTAGAAATATCCATTTAGAACAGTCATTTTACTTCAAAAGGATTATGACATCTCTCTCACACACACTTATTGATGTTCGGTAAACATTTGACACATGTTGGCATTGTCAACTGATTCGCACATAATTATGCTAAGTTTTATGATCTTTTTTATGTCAATATCTTATGTAACTTAGCTTAATTATGTTA
>JAOXNR010000030.1:1058893-1100330 GCA_028571225.1 Parsonsia alboflavescens
GATTATCCCTATAGCAATTGACCTACGGATTGTTTCTTGTTAACAGCTTTCTCATCTTTATTCTCTCCTTTTTAATTCTTTGTTTAATTTTATTTTTTACAAACTATTTTAAAGATTCCCCTTTTTGTTACTTATTAATTAGTTTTATTTAAACTGAGATTCAATTCCTTGTGGGTTCGACCCTACTTGCCCTAATTGCATTAGTTTTGGTAGATAGGTTTAATTTGTTCGTGTTATGACGCATGTTCATCAACATCTTCTTCTCTGGTGCTTAGCAGAAGTAAAACATCATAAATGTATCTTGAAGTTATCTACACATGACTCTAGACTTCATGGCAACTTGTCTTGTGTCAGCTTGACCTCCACAAGGAATAACACATTTTTCAAACTTGTAAAGAAATCGAAGCAAATATTATTGAAGTATTCTTCTGAATCAGTCATTTATCCTTCCTCAATGTGGATCTTTTGTGTTCAATTTCGTATTTTCCAATATCATCCAAAACATATAGATTAGGTAAAGTAAAGCTTATTGAGAGTTCATGCAGCCCTCAGCTCCTATAAAGTAGGCAAGATAATGATGCTTCTTTATGGCTAAGCTTTAAGTTAACAAAATAGAATATAGATTGGATGTAATGCCATATGTACGAGGCTACGTGGTGGTGGCTGAATTCTTGATAAAAGTGCAGGATTTAAGCCAGTGGCAAGTTTTTAAGTTTATCTGTAGGTTGAAGGGAATCTCTGTACTTCAGGTTTCCATTTTATGAATTATTGGACTATATTATTGATCTTCTGTGAAAAGTATAATGACTTACAAATTTGTCATTTTTCAGGAGAAATTAACAAGAGCATCCAGGATCATTTATTCTCCTATTCAAGTTTTTGAACAAGTTGATTGATGGATATTTTTGGTCCATTGCAGATTCATTTAGCATAAAGATCAAGGAGTATGACTTGCCCTTATCTGTGTCATTAAATCAGCCACTAAATGTCATTGGCTATGAATAACCTGAACTCTATTCCTTGAACCAATTCATTCAAGTATAGTTCTGTTGCAAATCATAGAAGAGGAGTTCTATTTTTGCATATCTTTTTGCTCTACTTATTTGCCTTCTATGTTTTGTGATTCAGGGCCTGTGCTTGTGGGCAGTGATTGGCAAATGAAGTTGAAATTTTGTCTGAGAGTCATTTGCTTTTGACCTTATGTTTGATGAACTTTCTGCTGCAATCATTGAGGAAAGGCTGGCTGAATATGCATACTATTGTCTTCTAGAAGCAATCGGTTAAGACTAAGAGTCATGCCAACTTTTGGTTGTACATTAGGCATGGATTAATAGACAGAGTATGCTCTAGTTTGAGATGAGTAGGGGCTATTTTTGGACCCTTTTAGATTCGACACCGCAGCCCCATTCTCTGAAGGAAATCAGGAAGTATAAAGTAGAAATGCTCCTGAGGGCAGTACAATTTGTACACTACAAAGTAGAAACTCTCTTCCATATTGGAGAACTGTTCTGCAACAATTTTCAGAAGGATTCGCCATTTCAAATGCAACCGTGCGTGAGTCTACAATTATAGAATAAAATTGGCTCCTCAGAATTCCATTGCCGATCACAACCCATAAAAGTTAAGAACATGATACAAAAACTTCTTGATCCTAGCTATTTGTTTAGATGCTGCCTGGTGTATAGAATATACCTTGCGCGGTAACTTTGATCATATTTTCTACTGTAATAAATTAACGATTAATGATAAATTAAGTATTAATATTATTCTATTAAGTGAGAGTTTTGATTTGATATATTACATGAATGTATGAACATAGATGTGTAATAACAAGAGAGAAATCTAAATTCAAAGTAGCTTGATCGAACATCACACACTATTACTGTTCATCAAAATATTACTATTTATTATTTATCCCACATTGAAGAATGAAGGACTAACTCGCATAATAATTTCCCTATATATAGAATAAATGCTAACTACTAAAGGTGAATAGATATTTTTACTTCTCTCGCATTTCTTCTATTTTACCCTTATGCTAACTTAAACTTTAGGGGAGTATTGGAATCATAATAACTCAAACTTTCACGAAACTCAAACTTTTTTCGAAAGTTGATCCATCTAAAATTTGGAACTCAAACTTTCACCAAAAGTTGATCCATATAAAATTTCGAAAGAAAAGTTCATGACTTCCATGAAAAATTTCGAAACTAAAATTTTCAATGAAAGTTAATGATCAATCTAAAATCCCCCAAAACGGGCAAGAGGCGTACCGGCAAAAATACTTATGCTCTTTTTTTTCGAAAGGTGTATAGAATACATCTTACATGGTAACTTTGATCATATTTTCTATTATAATAACTTAACAATTAATGATAAATTACGTGTTAATGTTATTTTACTAAGTAAGAGCTTTGATTTGATATATTACATGAACATAGAAGTGTAATTCATATAATAACAAGAGAGAAATCCAAACTTAAAATAACTTAGTCGAACATCACATATCGCTACTGTTTAATAGAATATTACTATTTACTACTTATCCCACGTTAAAAAACACGAAGGACTAACCTACATAATCCTTTACTTATCCCACGTTAAAAAACGAAGGACTAACCTGCATAATCCTTCCCCTATATATAGAACAAATACCAACTATCAAAGGTATATGCTATTTTTGCTTCTCTCACGATTTTCCTAATTTACCCTCATGCTAACTTAATCTTCGGAGGAATATTGGGAATAGTCAAGACGAAAGTCCAATCAGAAACTCCTACTCAAAGTTCAGCAACATCACTTCCAATGGAAGCTAAATCCAAATCTTCCTCCCACTACCGCGTCTCATCTAATGTGGAAGGTTTGATTTCTCTTTCCATTGTGTTTATCGAAATGAGAATATTATTATTATCGGAGGTATTTAGATGATGATTGCTGATTCAGAGTAGGATATTCTGCAGAATATCTCTGTCAATCAAACTATACATTTTGTATTATTTGCCGGAGATTTTAAGTCAAGCTCCTTCCTCTACGTGACTATAAAAAACAGCTTAACCAAGGCTGTTTCTTCACATCAATGCAGTAGTGATAAACAAATTATGAACTTCGAAAATTATGATCTCTGTTTTCCAGACCAGCCAGTGGTAGACCTCTACCTCCCCATATGGGCTAAACTGCCATCCTTTCGGTCGAAACCCGCTTTCATTTGGGCTGAAGATGGTGGTAACAGAGGTTCTCCTGCCCTCCTCACCTATGAGGAACTCAATGAATCAGTGCATTCTGTTTCCTCACAGCTTTTGATTCCATTACAAAGAGGTGACCCTGTTCTGATTCTCTGTCAGCCAGGTCTTGAGCTTGTGGAGATTGTTTTCGGTTGTCAAAGGGCTGGTCTTTTGGTTGTTCCAATCATCCCTCCAGACCCTTCTTTTGCTAAAGAAAATTACCACCATTTAATTAGAGCTATCTCCCAAACCAAGCCCAAAGCTGCCATAGCAGATCATGATTATGTTGAACGTGTCAAAGGGTACATGTCATCATCTTCTTCTAACAAGAAACTCTCTGAATTTTTGCAGAATCTTAAATGGATTTCCACGGAGAATATTAAAGAGAAAAAACTAGACTCGTCTTGGAGTTCATCATTTCATGAATACAATGGCTGCAGAGCAGAAGAGATGTACCTGGTTCAGTATACTTCTGGTGCAACTGGAATTCCCAAGCCAGTTCTTGTAACTGCTGGTGCGGCAGCTCACAATGTCAGAACAGCAAGGAAAGCCTATGATCTTCATCCCAACAGTGTTATAGTCTCTTGGTTGCCTCAGTATCATGACTGTGGCCTTATGTTTCTGTCGTTAACTATTGTTTCAGGTGCTACTTGTATACTAACTTCTCCTACTACATTTATAAGAAGGCCACGGATATGGCTTGAGTTGATTACAGAATACAGGGCAACCTGCACTCCCGTTCCATATTTCACATTACCACTTGTTGTAAGGCGAGGGGGGATTGATCAAGGGACGGTTCCTATAAACTTGAGCAGCATGAAAAACTTGATTATCATCAATGAGCCGATTTACAAGTGTGATATTGATGAATTCACTCAAGTGTTTAGTCCCTTTGGATTGAATTCTTTGGCCATCTCTCCATCTTATGGCTTAGCAGAGAACTGCACTTTTGTTTCAACAGCATGGAGAAGTGGCAGAAGTATTAGTTTGCCAACTTATAGAAAGCTCTTACCCAGTGCAAGGCTTGATTCTCTTGAAGGATTTGAGGAAGAGGACATTAGGATTCTGGTTGTAAATGAAGAAACACATGAGCCTGTTGAAGATGGAACTGAAGGAGAGATATGGATATCTTCGGCAAGCAATGCATCCGGTTACCTCGGACATCCTTCTCTGACCAGAGATGTATTTGCGGGACTGCTCCACAACAGGATAAGCCCCCGATTTCTTCGAACCGGAGATAGAGGGATTGTTGTTGGAGAAGAAAGATATTTATATGTCACAGGTCGAACCTCAGACATTATCAAACTCTCAAATGACCAAGAGTTGCATCCCCATTTCATAGAAACTGCATCTTATAACAGTTGCCCACAGAAACTACGAGGAGGCTGTCTTGCAGCATTCGTAGTGTCAAGAACCATAGCCATTGTGGCGGAATTGCAAAAAAGTGAGGGAGAATTGAAGGTTCTGCAGAACATTTGTGAAGCCATGAGGAAAACTGCCATGGAGGAAGAGGGAATCAGAATTGGACTAGTGGTTCTTGTTAAAAGTGGAAGTGTTCCAAAGACTACTTCCGGCAAGACACAGAGATGGTTAGCCAAGGATAAACTGATGAGAGGAAATATGAACATTATAATGCAAATGAAGTTCCAGGATCATGATCACGATCTGGGATTACCAATCATGATAAAGCATGCAAATGAAGGGAAAGAAGGAAGACACAGTGGCAAAACGATTACCAAGGTAGTGGCCGAAGAAACGGAGGATGCTCGGATTCATCTGTCCTTGCTCTCTTCCCTCTAGGAAGACTCTCAACTCTCAAGTCTCAATCTTGATCAGAAATTTCATTCCCAAGATGAATTTAATGAGGGAATTTTGGAAATATGATCATGTAGGTATCATAAATTATGGAATAAAGTCAAGAATGCATGCTTATGGTGAAACCCAGCTAGGAGGGCCTAACTGACAGTGCAAATATTTGAAGTTAAAAACATTTCAAGAACTAAAACTTAACCACAAAATTGATGCGTATTCACTTGGAGAGATATATAACCGAATCAAGTAATCGGAAATTGCCTGCATCTTATACCTATGACTAACTAATATCTATAAAAGTCAATTTCCTCATACCTGCGGCATATTTCTTGAAAGCGAAAACAAATTCACAGATTTAAACAGGCAGAGGAAAATTCTCCCAATAGGATAATTTGTTCCTAATTGATCAAGACAAGACCAGACCTGTACAAGTTCTTGAGTTTCAAAGCTGTAAGAGAAAATTCGCCCGGGTGGCACGAATAGATACAGCAACTGCAAATCTTGATTGAATGCGCAGGGCCTAATTCTGCATCTCACAATTAATATCTGTACTGTGCCATTTATCATACACTTCACTTTATTATCTGAAGTCAAGTCCTTCAACCTCACAAACTTCTTGAATTGCCAATGGCTCCCATGATCGCCACTGTATGAAAAAATACTGATCCCATCCAAGACTTGGCAAAAATATAGCTGCCCATCTGATTCCCAGAGGAGTTGAGAATGCAAGTAAAGAGCAGATTTTTTGCACTGAATTCCGGTTAGTGGCAATGGGAGGAGCTTGAAGAATTCGTTCTTAATATCAAACAGTAACATACAGAAGCTCCATATATAATACAATCTACCCTGCCAGAAGACACTTGGGTGGAAACATTGCTCAGGATCGAAACCATCTTCCAGAAGAAGGTGGGAGTTGAAAATCTCTGCCTCTTGTTCTCTCCACTGCCAAGTCTCCGAAGAAAAAATCTTGCATTGCAAGGTTCCGGCGAAGGCATTGAATTCTCTCAAGAAAAATAAAACTACTCTGAAAGTGTTATTTCTTGGCCCATCAAAAGCAAGACTCACGCAGGCCGGTCTTGCAACTTCATGCGCCGGCGGAAGCAAAAGGGATTTATCAAGAAAAGGGCTGTAAATGTAATAAGTCCAAAAATCATCACCGTTTGTGGCGTAAAGAAGCAAACCATTGCAAGAATCAATCAATTGGGAGTAGTGAAGGTTGCGTCTGATAATCACTGACGCTGGATGAGTATTATTAGATTTCAGCCCCATCCCTCGTCCCTGGATTTTATCCTGCAACTTGATGAATGTTGCTTCTTGAAGAAGTCCCTGATTCTGTTCAGTTCTCCGGCGGATGAAAATTAGTCCCCAGGAAGTTGTCGGCGGATTGCAAATGCGGAAACGTGTAATAAAGTTGTACCATGTCTTGGAAACGCACTTCATCCGTACGAGAGGTTTTAAAGGAATTCTAGAGAAAATGGATCCAATAACATCCGGTAACAGATTGCCTATTTCTATATTTTCTGATTCCATCCCCCCGCTACCCCCGACAGCTTCAGCGGCCGCCCGAGTGGAGAGGAAAACACAACCAGGAAAAGCGCGCGCGAAAGACAGAGAGCTTCTTCCACGCTCTCGGATCGATACTCTGTGAAAAACTATGGACCGTTGAAATGATTCTCAGAGATGGGCCGCTAAAAGCTCTAAATTCAATGGAGGCTCAGTCCAATTTAAATGGTAGTTTCCTTCCTTAGTGGCGAAGTTAAAAACTTGGAGGCGAGACTCTTGCGGCCCAAGTTTCTTGGGGACATCTTCTTTTTCCCTGGTAGTGGTTTCTAAAATATGTGCACCTTCAGAGGCTAAACTAATCATGTAATTATCGAAATTATTATTATTTTCTTAATTTGACCATTTAAATATAAAATCAGACAATTTAATCATTAAAATTTACATTTTAATTAGTTATTTGATTGAATAATCGTCACAAATATAATCTATTTTCGTCAATAATATCATGTGACTTGACATATCATTCAAATTTTTCTTATCGGCTAAATTAAATGTCAATTTTTGCTTTGTGACATTCAAATTTGTGTCAATAAAAATTATATAAAAGAAGAAATTAATGAATTGATGAATATTCTCTCAACCAATATAAAAAATTTTGATGACATGGAAATTCGCGTGATATTATCACTGAATATTGATTACATAAGTGATTATTATTAATCAGAACACGGTAAAATGACTTATTTTTTAAAAATACAAAGTATAATGATTAAATTGTTAAAAAACTTTAAAAATAATGATTAAATTGATTGGTTTTATAATTCAATAATCAAATTGGAAAAAATGTGAACTTCAGTGACACATGATTAGTTAAGCAGCACCTTAAATTAACAAATAACAATCCCCCAGAAGAAAAGAGGGAATCCAAAGAAATTTAGTACTACTTTCTTAGCAAGAAACATATAAAAAGAGAAAGTTGTCCCTAAAGGACTCTACTTCTACTCACACAATATTCAACGTACAAATAATGGCAATAATTGACCATTATAGTTACAGTATAAATACAGTAATTCCTTTTCATTATTTATTTTTATTATTTTTAGGGAACGTTTATAATATATAAATATATTAATTTTATTTAATATATATTTATTTTATACTTTTTCGATATATAATAAAATGAGGAATTATCAATTGAAATATAATAAGGAATTATACATCAATTTCACATTGCATTAAATACAAATGACTCTTTATACGATTGTCTATAAAAAGATTTACAATCAATATAACAAGTATCCTCCTACATTTTTTCCCTTTTTCTCTCTTTTTGACTTCACAACAATTATACTTTTTCTTTCTCTATATTTGACTTTCACATGGACGTTGATCTCCAATTGATCACTTGATGGAGAGGGATTGAATTTATATGGCAATGAAAAGCAACATGTAATTAAACAGGTTTGTTAAGAAAAGAATGATGATTTAATTAAGTAAGATTCTAATATAGACGTAATCCATGTCCCCATATATGGACCTTATAATTTATATCAAGTTAAGAAATATTATTTATTTTTTTATCATACATGGTCCTAGTACTTGTAGGAAAAATTTATGATGTGATTTAATGTAAATTATATGGTACAATAGATCGGATCCATAATAGAATTTTTCTTTAATTAAAAGGATGGTTATACTTAAGTAGATAGGGAATGAAGAGAAGGAGAGGTGAATAGTACGGGGAGGGGCACACGCACTAATGTGAGAATCCAGGGCATTCTTGATTACTGCTTTCTATTGGTCAGAAGAAGCTGTGCTGCTGCATCTCTAAGCTAAGCAGTAGTAAACGTAGCCAAGTACCAAAGCGCATCACAGTTAACAGTATAGTAGCAGAGCATGGAATGGAGAGAGAGAGAGAAGGGGAAAATGTTGTGTGTAGCAGATCAGCAGAGCATCGATTGTATCACGGAAAGGTAAAGACATTGCTTGGGGAAAGCATGGAGTTGGCAGAGAGAGCGCCAGAGAAGTCACACGGATTCAATAGCCCTTCGGAAAAAAAATGGTGAACCCGATCGCATAAGCTTCATCTCCGAATTACGTAGCGTTTATAAATTAAGGATTTTATCTTAATGAGATTTGGAGATAATCTACCTCTTTTAACTATTACACATAAACAATCAAATCTTAAGAATCGAACTCATAGTCTATATATAGAGATGAGATAAATATAAAATCAACTCTCATCAATCAAATTTATCACTAAATTATATATTTGGAGATCACCTTTGAAAGATATTGGGGAGAGTGATGATCATCCCTTCTCTCTCTTCCTCTTTCTCTTTCTCTCTCTGCTGCAACACAAGAAGACAAGAGCTCTACTGTGGACCAAAAAAAAAAAAAATTCATTTTCATATTCATACCAGCAATTATGTATCCTCTCTGATCCCTTTTACTTACTTATACTTTATGGGTTATACTCGGATAGGATATAACCCACCATTTTTAAGTCCTTTAATAGAGTTCATAACTGCAGATTTGCTTCACTAAATGGAGAATGTGTTAAAGAACGGAATAAGATGGGTAGGGATCAAAAAATCTAATCCAAACTCTTATGTTATTTAAAAAAGAGAAAGGAAAAAGAAAGGAGAGAGTACGTTATAGAGAGAACTGGCAAAGATCAGAGAAATATAGAAAGGGGCAATAATGACGGGAGGGATGGGACCAAGTGGCAGGGCGTGGGAGAAGACGAACATGACGCTGTCGGTTGTTTTTATGCTCACGACTTGTTAATCTCATCGGTTGTTTTCCACTTATCTCTCCCTCCTTTTCCTTTCCTTACTTCTCCTTAGCTTCATCACAAGCAACCAAGCTGTCTCTTGTTGGATACATAGTTGGCTGCCGGAACCACTGAAACACAAATTAAACCCATAACCCCCCTTCTCTTCCCTAGCTAGCTCCCCCATCTCCACCATCTTTTTACCCTTTGGTTTTTAGGGTTTTTTTTAAAAAAAATTCTTTTTCCCTTCTCACTCAAAGTATTAGAGAAAGAGAGAGAATCGTAAATTTTTGTGCTAAGATTTCTTTCTCTCTCTCTTTGATGCTTAAGCTGGAACTACTGCAACTGCAATACCTGCTGCTTCTCTCAAGGTAGAGTCAGGGCCCCCAAACATTTACGTTTTGTATATCAAATCTTTTTTCGCATATTTCTAAGGACTTGTGAGAAGTATTGATGTTGTCTTTGTAGTAGTAGTAGTAGTAGAAGTACTGTTACTGTTTCTTTTCGAGTCTCGTATTTTTGTCTTCACGACTGACTGCCCATCTTTTCTATCTCTCTAACTTTAGATCTCGTTTTCTGATGGGAGGAAAAAAAAGGGAATGTTGAATTTTGGTGACATGGGTTGTTGAGATTAAGCAGCCAAAGCTGAAATATTATCATGAAAAAATAGTTGTATTAATTAGTTAAGCTAACTCTTGAGGAAAAATTCTTATTAATAGATCATATATGTTATGTAATTATTATTATTATCATCGTTAGAGGGAATATTAAAGAAAGTATTTGCATGAACTATAAAGCTTGAAGGGTTTAATTTAATTCTTACAAGTTTAGAAGGGATAGAGGAATTAGGGTTTACTATTATTATTTGCATAAGAAAAAATTAATTAATGGCAATGACTGGTGAAGACAAGGAAATGAGAATGCCAGGTTCATTAGGCTATGACTCCCTCGAAAACCTAGACCATAGTAGCCATCATATTCAAGGTCAGCAACAGCAAGACCAGAACCAGATGTTGATTCCACAAGAAAAATCACGGGTCGGTGCAGCACTAAATTCAGGCGGATCTAAATCCAAAACCCCGACTTCTGCAGCAGCAGCAACAGGAAGAAGTGGTAGTATTAATGCTACTAATAATACTACCACTCCCACTACCAGATACCGGGAATGCCTCAAGAATCACGCCGCCAGCAGTGGAGGAAATGTCACAGACGGCTGCGGGGAATTCATGCCTAGCGGCGAAGAAGGAACTCTGGAAGCCTTCAAGTGCGCTGCCTGTCACTGCCACCGCAACTTCCACCGCAAAGAACCCAATGGCTGCGAAGGAGGAGGTGGTAGTAGTGGGGCTCTCATGGTGCACCCTCTTCAACTCCCGCCGGCACTTCCATCTCCATCGATGAGGGCAGATTCCATGGGAGTGCACGGTAACCACCCCTGGACTACCATGGTTCAGCCGGTGAAGATGGCGTTCGGTGGAAGCGCCAGCGCTGCCACCGACTCTTCGAGTGAGGAACTAAATTTCAACGCCTACCAATCTACCTCGGTTCCCCCGCCTCCTCAATTTGTGCTGGCGAAGAAACGGCACCGCACCAAGTTCACGCAGGAACAGAAGGATAAGATGCTGGCCTTTGCGGAGAAACTGGGATGGAGAATTCCGAGAGAAGATGATACGGAAGTGCAAAGGTTTTGTGTTGAAGTTGGAGTTAAGAGGCAAGTTTTCAAGGTTTGGATGCACAATAACAAGAATTCTGCTAAAAAGAACCCACAGGATCAATCATCATAAGATAATGATTAATTAATGATGATCAAGGAGAGTAGCCCAGCTTAATTTGGTATGTTAATTTTTAAATTAGAAGTAATTTCATTTGTATAGGGAGCCATGGATTTCGATGCTTAAATCCCAGATTTTACTGATCAAGAAGAGAAGAGAGCAAAATTAATTAGATTCATGATGCAATGTATGTGTTTTCTGAGGGAGCGGAGGAGGAGGAGGAGAAGGACGGCTTTGTACTTTCGATTCTTTACTTCATGTGTTCTTTTAAAGTTTCCAGCTTTGGCATATCCTCGAATTTGGTTGGCATTTTTTTTTATTTTTATAGGGTTAAATTACTTGACTATCTGAATATCAAGTGCTTCTGGCTAGAGTGGGTTGTAGTTTCTGCAGTTCCCATTAATATAAATTCCTTGCAGCCCTTTCATTTTCTTTAATTTTGTTCATCTTTTGCTTTCTCAAGTCTTGCAGTTCTTCTCCAATTATTTTATTTGTTTCTTTATTTCTGAGAAGAAATTAAAAAGAGAGAGTAAATTCTTGGAGGAAGGAGTCACTTTTTTCCTTATCCTTTTCTTCTTCTTGTTTGCACTTTGTCCATGGCTCCAGCAAACTGCAAAACCCTGGTAAATTCCTTTCCAACATTTTTCCTTTTTTTTTTTTTTGGGACCGAAAGCATGTGTATATATATATATATATATATATATATATATATACGGATTTGCTAATAACGGAATTCTTGCTCCGCTTGGTTGGCTGCATGAGCACTGTAGCAAGAATTCCATTACGGTAACAGTTGGAATACACAATAAGGCGCGTGCTCTGGACTGTAGCAATAATTCCATTACGGTAACAGTTGGAGTCGCGTTTCGAAGCATGCTTTAGCAAAATCGTATATATATATAAAAGATTTGTTCGAAACTAATTTCTTTTTCTTTTTAAATAAAAGATGAAATTATTGATATATTTACAAATTGAAAGAAAAAATTTGAAAAGCTTTTTGAATATATATGGAATATAAAGTACGGGCATCTCGTGATCAAATCTAATTCCTCCCAATAAATGAAGGACCATCGTATACGATTGAAAGAATATAAATGTCAGTTCGTGCAAATTTATTTATTGAATTAGTTGGGGAAAATATTCAGGACCAAATAAATACCTTAGCAGGATAAGTTGTCCTATGACCCAAATATCTCTAAGCCCCTTTCTTTAAAAAAAAAAAAAAAACCATTTTTCTTTTGTTTTTTGAGTAAGGGAAACAAATTTTTATATATAAATTAGGTAGTTTAAGATAATTAGTGCGTGGATTAAGCATATAATCTTCAATTTTACTATAATAATCTCAGTATATTAAATACTCTGAAGTGTCTAGTTATGTTTATCGTGACTTTATATACAGATTATGAAATGTCTTTCACCCTAATTTAAATTAATATTCTTTTAATCACCGTAATTAGCAATGAGATCATAACTTTATGAAACGTAAATTTATTACAATAAATAGGTTTTAGTGAAATTTAAAAATAAAATATATTAATTTTTATTTTAAAAAAAAAACTAGACATTTGATCCAAGTATATTAGAATATATATAGACACATTTCTTGGTTGAACCCATAATACATTCACATATGGCGACCGTGGATTAAAAAAAAAAGACACGTTAAATTTCGAAGGAAGGAATTTGTTATATCATGTATCCTATAAAATTATCCCTTCGGATACACCCATTTCGTCTAGATGATACAGTGATGAATACATATATCATATCATAGATCTCTTATTCGAATCCCATCAATACTTTTCTGAATTAGCGAAATGTTAAAATACTTACAAACTAATTAAGATATCATTAAAAAAAATCCAAAAATTTAGTTAATAAAATGTATTTGTAAAATTAATTCAATGAACAAATCAAAACATAATCCCAGGTGAAAGGCGGGTGGCGTTTGGACCGATTTAAGTAGCCCATTCGTAATTCTAATAAGTAGGAACAAATGGTTTATAAAATGGGCTTTTTAATGGGGGAATGAATTATGTTGATTGGCCCAAGTCAAGTGGTGAAAATTTATTTATTTATTGACTCAAAGGGAATAATCACAGACAGGGTCAGTACGGACGGAGATGAGGGGATATGATGAGATGAGACGATAGCGTGCGTCGAAGCCAGTAAATAAATGGAGCAAACGTCATCAGGGAGCTAGCTCCGGTGAATCTGATACGGTGGTTGGTTGACGGTAATTGTGATCTGATGCATTTCCTCGTGGTCTGCAATTTAATGCGGGTCGGTTGTACGGTCAAGAAGGTTTCGGATTGTCTTGCATTTAATGGTACGATTACCGAATAGTATTGATTTTTACGATAATGATTGCGACCTTCCTTATCGTTTTTGCCACCCTCTCTTTCTTTATCCCTTCTCCTTTTAATATTACTATATATATTAATATAAATAAATTTTTACTATGTGTAGTTGTACTTACTTTCTCTTAGATTGTACTTGAACAATTATTTTAATTTTTACTTTTTTTTTCTTTCTTAATAACATCGTTGTATTTTAATTAGTGTCTTTTTATGGATCAACGGCATGTGCTAAATTTTACTCGTAATAAATATTATAAAATCAAAGGAATAATTTAAATGTTCATATTTTTAAAAAATTCACAGAATTAGTTAGAGAAGTCGTTTAGCTTGTGGAATGAAGACATTTCATGAATTCTCTAGTAATAAAAATCAAAGGGCATGAAGTTGTTTGGTGTCATATATATATATATATATAAAATATATATACGGACTTGTTAAGGTGCCTTTCGAAATACGTTTTAATGTGCGCTCCAACCGTTACCGTAATGGAATTCTTCCTCCGCTTGGTTGGCTGCATGAGTACTGTATCAAGAATTCCATTACAGTAACGATTAGAGTGCGCCTTAGTAAAACCGTATATATATATATATATATATATATATATATATATATATTTATATTAATGTGTGCTTGATCATGCACACTAACGAATGCAGTAATTAATCAACTAACGGTCAAACTTAACGGTTTTTTTTTTTTTTTAAAAACAATTAATTAAAATTTAATCAAGTACCCTAGGGTTTAGTTTATCCTTTTAGGATTTAGTTTTATCATTTTAGGATTTAGTTTATTTTTTTAGTATTTAGTTTATTATCTTAGAATTTAGTTTATTTTTTTAGTATTTAGTTTATTTTCTTAGAATTTAGTTTATCTTTAATTACTAACTACTGCACTTGTTAGTATCCACTATCAAATACACACTAACATCACTGTTATCGTAATGGAATTCTTGCTACAGCGCTCATACAGCCAACCAAGCGGAGCAAGAATTTCGTTCCGATAACGGTTGGATCGGGCATTAAGACGCTCTGCGGAACGTGCGTTAGCAAATCAGTATATATATATATATATTCTCTCATTTTAGGTCGTTTTAACCTTTTACGGCCAAATTAAACAATTAGGTCCAGAGATCTTTAGGCCCATCGATATGACTCATTTTATTCCCAAATTGGCCCTGGCCCATTCAAATAGTGCCCACTACAATAAACTACAAATATTTGAAGCTCACCCCAAAATGAGGTCAGCCCCAAAACTTCAATAAAAGAATGGGAAAACAAACGCGTTGCCCAGTTAGATGTCTTTTCCTTTTTTTATTTATTTATGAGTGCGTCTGGACTTATTTATTTCTTTTAATTTGCAATATTAAGAATTAAAAGTGGAATTGTGAGAGATTTGACAAATATTGAAGAGGTAAGCATGTTGTCTTCTTCATAGTTCAGAGATTCGAATGGTTTTACTCATTCACTACATCAAATGCCAATATGATAAATTTATTACATGTAATAATTTCTTTTATTTAAGTAAAAATAAAACATTCATTATGATAGGATAGGAGTAACTATTTTTCTTAGAAAAATACATTATTTCTCCTTTTTTTCCATCACAAGTTGATAAACTAAGATTGCCGGTACAAAATATTGAATGTGTCATGTGGGTTCCAAACTCGCGAGAGAATGTTTCCTTAAACATGGATTTTCTTTAAAAAAAAATGAAGATCTCTTCCATTTAAAATGAAATGTTTTTGTTTTTATTTTCATTTTAAAGTCATTTAAAAATAAATTAATTTTCGGTTTATATATTTGTGTTTGTTCCTTTTATTTTATTTTAATTTTTGGGTGTAAAAAGACCTATTTATTGACAGTATGAGGTGCTTGATTTACAGGCCCTCATTTCATTTGGAGAATGTAATATGGTAATTTTGGAAACTTAATTTTCATATGTAGATAATAGCACATCTGGGGATGTAGCTCAGATGGTAGAGCGCTCGCTTAGCATGCGAGAGGTACGGGGATCGATACCCCGCATCTCCATCCAATGTATTTTTATTTCTTTTTCCATAACTTTTTATACTCAGTTTCTCTTTTCTTCTGCAGCAAAACACTTTCAATTGAAGTGCATAAAGTAAAAGGGTATCGTATTATTTCAAGAAAGTTGGCTACTACTGAATCAGTCTTTTTGTCATTGCTTTAGTTGTAAGGAATTATGATTCAAGGAGAAAAAAGAAAAAGATGAACAAACCGACCATAACAAAATGTGTTACACAATACAGAAAAGATGATTAGATAATACCAAACAGAAACGGCAGAATTTTATCTTAATACACATTTTGGGGGGTTCCACAGGTTAGGAACATGTTACTTTCTTCTTCTAACACGTGAACAACAAGCCATTTCTGGCTTGCAATTTTGTAAAGACAAATTATGTATATAATAATAATGTAATATAGTAACACCTGAACAGTTGAAGAAAAGAGAAAAAAGGGGGGGGCCACAGATTTTCTTTATACTATTTTCCCATTTGAGTTGTGCGCTCCAAGCACCTTCCTCAAGTTTTCTCTTCATTGCAGCTTCAGATTCTTTAGAAGCCTGTGTTGACAGAGAAAAGAAACTCATGAATGAAGTGAAGATACAAAGAGCTACAGAAAGGGGAAAAAAAAACCCCGCATTTTTATGTATCTATCAAGCTAGTAACGTTTTTGTGTATATTTTATCCATGAGCACTTTCGGCTAAGAAGATCATGATTTGACCTTATTTCACCCTTTATGCTACCATATCTTATTCTCAATGTCAAACTATACGAAGGGATTTGTGTAGGCAGAGCATATTCACCAGATTACTATTATCAGCTGTAAAGATAAAATTCTTTAAATCTTAAAATATTCTCCTAAAAGGGTTCAATTTTTCCACTAATCTTGTACTCCAAAAGAGGGGTCATTATCTGTTGCTTATTCAAGAATGTGGTATATGGCTAGACATTGGACTGTGACGACTTTATATTCATTCATTCAAGTTTTTTCATCAATATCCTTTTGGAATTTGACTTTGAAGGTTGAGTTAATGGAGTTTGGCCAACCTTAACCTTAACCTCGGCAGTAACAAAAAATGAAAAAAATGCTTATCTGGGAAATTCAAGAAATGCTGTTTTTTTGAACAGATTCTTGGGAGGACATTAATGAAGGGCTTATTAAGGAATGTGAGGATTTAATAGAAATTTTGTGGGAATCATGTGAGGGTTCTTACTATATGACATGGGAAGAAACTGATAAACTATTCGTTTGATGAACAGTGAGTCGGCCGAAGACTTAGGAGTAGGGCCATGTGCATGTGCCCACAAACAACTCAGGATTAAATTTCATGTGGTTTCTTTAAGGAAACTTGAAGAGATTGCATTAGTGTTAATAAAATATGAAGATGTTCTCTGTATTTAGTAATTCCCAATTTGGCAAAAAAAAAAAAGGGGAGTCTAGAAAAATCTTTGCTGACTCCTCTTGACTTCAGCTACCTGAATTGGCTGCCAGAAATGGAATATGCATGAACTCTTTTTCTGCATATTTTATGAACCCTGTCTAGAGAATATGCATTGCTTTCTTTTTCCTGTGAATATTATTTATTAAGCTGCTTTCCTGATCCTTTTTGTTTGGACGGTGGAAAGATATTGACTGGTGTTTCTTGAATCAAGTTCTGGAATGCATTTTCAATTCCCCCCTTTTGTAATTGAAAAAAATAGTTGCTTTTTTGATTCTATCATTTGCGAAGATTTGATCTTTGGGTTTTATTTCTTGACCCAGTAAACTAAAATGCCCATGATCAGAAAACATTAGATTTCATCCAATCGTACAATGCAGATAGGGCAGAGTAAATTTTACCTCTGCTCATTAGCATAGCCTCCTCTGTGATTGCCGCCCATGGACCTGTAATTGGGCAATGGAATTTGGTCTTGTTCTATTTGCATGATATCCTTTACAAGGACTTCATAATGTCTTCTGACTTCCTCTGCAGATTTCCCTCCCACTGCCCTTGCTATGTTTTGCCAACGATCAGGAGTGTCCTTGTCATACAAAGCCAGAGCTTCCTCAAATTGCTTGTTCTGCTTTGCAGTCCAAGATGGGTATGAGCTACGTGAAGATGTCATGGAGCCGGATGCCATTTCTTGGTAGAATCTGTTAACTTGGAAAGAGGAAAAAGGATGAAAAGGAAAGAAAGAAAGCTGGACACAGAGAAGATGACGAAGAAGAAGAAGCTGGAAGAGATGATGCCTTAGTCAAGGAAAAGGACAGAAGTCAAGAGGGATGGTATGGGGAAGTATTGGGCAGTTAAGCTCCTTATAAACTGGAGGAGGAGAAGGTGGTGCTGGGGTAGAACAAGTGGGCGAATATTTTCCTTTTTTTTCTTTTTTTTTTTTTATGAGTAGCGGGGGCGTGGGGGGGAGAGGAGAGGGGCGAGGGGCTTTCTAAGGCTGAGGTACACAAAAGATGTGATTCGTGTGCTTAAGAGCCACAGCATGACGCAGGACCAAAGGGAAGGGAAAAGGGTGGAGGAGGAGAAAATACGTGAATAGTATCACAAGACAAGCTTTTTTCAAATCTTTGAAAAGTCATTTTCTTGTCTTTTATATTATCATCATCAGCAAGTGGATTACCCTGGGTAGTTCACCCAGCTGTGTGGATTAGATCCCCAAATTCCAGCCCTAGTAATTAACTTGGATGTCTCAAAAAAAAAAAAAAAAAAGAGAAGAACCATCATATTGCCCACGCGCCACCCACGCGCCACCCCCACGCACACCCCCACCCCCACCCCCATCCTCCTCCACCATTAGCCGAATTTCACTTTTATGTAAAAATATTTCGGACCCAAGTGCCTGAAACACAATTATGGATCTGGGTTATCAAATTGATCTACTGGGTTGCATTACTAACGGTTGAGAAAGTATTGTTCATGCATACACACAAGCCCGTATACGGAGAGTAGGGTGGGGGTCTTATCTTATCTGGCATTCTCTGTTATCTGTACTCAAAATTATAATTCTAGACGTAAGGTTCCAATGGAATACTAGAAATGAGGACTGAGAGTTCTGCAGCTGCTTCAGAGGAGCCCATTTGAGATAAATTGAAAAAGATATCCCAATCTTCCTTTTTTTTTTCCTCTCCATTTTGAGTGTATCCGTGAATTATGCTTGTCATTGATTAATCTACTTGGAAATGGTGTTTTATCATGTTTTGAGGAACATTCCAAAGTTTTCTTTCTTTGTCGGTGGCTCTGCATTTGATGGGGTCCTTTATTGTTTTTCTTGAATTCAAACAGGTCTCTGGCTGGTTAAAGGATATGATTTGTCTGTCAGTCAGGTTTCTGTAGGAGCAGAGAGGGATTTCCATTATCCTGTTCTTGGAAGGGTTCTGTCATGGCTTTTCTTTTGTAACTGTAGGATAAGAATTTCCAGTCATCCACTGCCTGCCAAGATAAGGGTATTTTTTCAGAATTTAACAGAAGCTGTTCAAAATTTGCAGGGAAGAATTGCAGTTTCCAAGTGAAAATTTTCTGAAAATGACTTGTCCCGTCCTGTTTGACTTTCTCAAAATCTTTTTTTTACAACATCAACAGAGTCTTTGAGGAAATGTTAAAAAAGCTTTTCAAAATCCTGGGTTTTTTAGGTTCCTCTCATATTCAACGGATTGGAATCTGCTGCAGATTCTTTTTCGCCATTGATCCTTTGGTTTTTTTGGCTGCGTTTCTCTTAAACTGGAATACGATTCCTTATCATGTGTAATCAGGAGGAGCAAATGGGCATGACTCTGATAAGTGATAGAGTTGACACATACGTGTTCCTAATTGATGCCACTTCCTAGAATAGAAATGGAAATAAAGTTACATTATCTAACCAAGAAATTACTTGCCTGTTTTTACTTGACATACGCCCTATTAGTGGGCTTAAATTTAGACCCCAAAGAAAGAAGAAAACAATTAAGGAAACTGGGATATCAGCAACTAAACCCTGTTGAATCAATGCTTAGATTTGTCTTGAATTGAATGCAAAATTTTCTCATTTGACATATATATAGGGCTTGGCAGTTTTCAGTTAGCAGAAGGAATAAGTTTTTGATCCCCTGAAGAAGTTCAGCCAGCAAGCAACTTCTTTTCCTAAATGGAAGTACTAATCAGAAGGTTCTAACAGTTTCTTCGGTCAGTGTACGGCAGACAGTTTAAGTCAATTTGAGCCCTTGATGAGAGCTCTCAGACTTTGAAGATTCTTTTCATTTTGACGGAAAAAGATGTAAAGGGCTTCACAAAGTAGACTTGGGATTCTTGTATCTTGAATTTTTTTGCTGCCCATTCTTCAAGCCATGGCTTCATATCAAATGGGATGTGCCTCTTTTTAATGTAAATTCTTCAATCTTGATGTTAATTCTTTTACCAATCATTAGGCCATCAACATCCAAATTATACAAAGAACTGAAAACTGTGAAGAAGAAACTGATTATTAGCAATCATTTGAGGCTGCAAGAGATCAGAAAGCATTGGAGAATGCAATTTCATGATGAAATGAGAAAGACAGGTCCAAGTCCAACTTTGGCCCTCTTCTTCTTCTTCTTTGTAGATCAAGATCCAGCAAGGACAACAGTTATCAAGAAATTTTTCCTGAAAGTGAAAGTATTCTTGAAACCTTTAAGGCTTATTCTGTAGTTTTTTTTTTTCCTTTCTGTTTACTGCCTATAGGGGAACTTTTACATCACTAAAAATGGGAATGTGGGGAGAATTCCCTTTTAGACAAGTGGATGGTGTTCCTCCCCACATGCAAGGTGGATGGAGGGCCCTTATCAGGAGGGGTTTGGAAGAATCTCCATTCCCCTCTCATATCAAGAATCCTTATCGCGAAAAATCCATCAAAAAAAAAAAAAGAAAAAGAAAAAGAAAAGAAAGGTACATTTATAGATTTCTTGCTTTCCCCCCACAGGACACCTATGATATTATGTTCCCAGATCCTTCCCTATGATTGGAAAAGCTTTGATCAAAAAAATAAAATTGCAGGATATTTCTGCAGAGTCAACAGACTTTCTGCTATGCTCATCAGCCACTTTTAGCTTGATTGAGGCTCTTGTAGTAATATATTGCAATGTTTAATATATATAATAACAAATTAAGGTGACTGACTTCTCATATGTTGGAGAAGTCCAATCCAGACAGCCCTTTGAAACTATGGACCACCATTGCTTAGCAAAAAACTTGAGAAGCACACTTTTTTTTGCAAGAGGAGGAGAACCTTTGAACAAAAGGGGAATTTTAATCTTGGAACAAAAGATCTCTAGTGGCTGAATCAACATGAGAAAAGCAAAGAAGGAAGGAAAAGAGAGGATCTTTTGGTGATGAAATGTTCCAAAAGATAAGGAGATAAAAAAATTTAACACTAGCTAAGTGATGTGTGCACCAGCCATGAGGGTGGCAGGGAAGACATATCCTCCCAACCAGATGGGACATAGATTTGGTATCCAACACTTCTTTTTGCTGCAATAATAACCTTATTAAATGAACCCATTGGTGCTTTGCTTATATATTCCTTCCATCTTTAAATATTATAAATCGTTTTGTTAATATTAAGGTTTTTTTTTTATGCAATTTGGAATTCCCTCCTCTTCCCGTCCTCAGAGAGCTCTCCCACTCAAGGAGTCAAATTGTGTGCTCAGATAGTAGCAAAAGATTATTCTCTTTGATGGACTAATGCTAAGATATTGGAATTGCATAAAATCAAGAATCTCAGATATTCTTCTTCTTTTAGACAGTGAAACTACAGCAAGGGAAGAAAAGGTAGGAAATGGTAGTTCATGAGGAGGCTGCTCTCTCTATTCATTCAATTCCCTCTTCCTAATTGGAAGAGAAAGAATAATATGTTACACCATGCCCCCTTTTTTTTGGTTTACCATTGATTATAAGATATTCTGCCCAAGTATTCCTATAAGTCTCTACAGACTGATTGACAAAAGAAGAGCAGTGAAGGAGAAGGGAAGCAACAAATATAGATATCTATATAAGATGCTCCGGTTAAATGGTTAAATTCACTCTCAAAAGTAAAATCTTTTTATAATTCGATTCCACTTAGTTCAGGACTTAGGTGAGGCAAGCTTTAGAACGCCTATTATTATTATTATTATTATCTTTCACAATTTGTTGATGAATTTGAAATTAGTAATCTGATGATTCTATGCATTTTATTTATTCTTTAAAATTTACAAATTAATAAACTTATAATTATTAATTACAATGTAAAGAATACAACTCTATGGAGGACATGAGCTTAAAAAAGTGAGTTGAACCTTGGCATCATAAATTTGACCAGAACCCATCTTTTAGGGTACAATAAGTGAAGTTAAAATCGAGCTAAACTTGAATTCTTGTGTTGAATCTGTTCTTGATTTGGGATTAATAGATTTTTAAAATGACTTTTGAAAATAGAAATTAAAAAAGGAAAAAAATAAAAGAAAAATTATTGCACGAATGTGATATCTTCCATTTTATTTATGGAATTGTACGTTCATTGATTTAACTCTTTGTTTGTCAACATAAAATGTGTAAATCATGTGATTGAGATGTTGAATAACATTCTAAAAGTAGAAGAAATGGATTATTTGGTGTGGTCTATTTCTATTTAAAGGACATAAGAGGACCTATCGATGGTTTACCAAAAGTTATATATAACCCCTTGAATGTCCTTTTATGTAACCAACAATCTAAATCTTATAAAGTATTGTTAACTTTAATTGCCTTGCATTCAAGAGTGTGGCTTAAAGTTTTAAATTCGTGCATAAATTTGATACGAATATTAATAAAAAAATTTTTTTAAAAAAACTCATTTCATTATGAATTGAATATTTTATTTTGATTTATACGTTTTTATTTTTAAAAAAATTGACTTAATTCATTGTGGTCTGTTTAAACCTTTGATCAATTTATACATTGTGGTACTTAATTTATTTATTTTTGTTATATTCATTCATGATCAAATGACTATTGGACAACTTGGTCCTTCGAACCTTATTTTTCAAAAAAAACATCAAAAAGTTCAATCAATAACCTATTGACCAAATTAACGAGGGAAAATTCAATACTATATTATTTAATTTGTTAAAAAATGGGTATAAATTAAAATTTTACTAAGCTAAATTCATGTTTCTGGTTCAATTAAATCTATTTTTTGCTGAGTTAAAAATCAAAATTTAACTCAACAAGAATTCAGTTAATATCCATTTTTAATCAATTGAATGACATCGTATTGAATTGCCCCTACTAATTTGGTCAAGTGGTAGTTGACTTGGATTTTTAAAAAAATATGATTAGAATGATCAAATTGTTTAATGATAATTTGTTTGAAAATCAACACAGTAAAAAATTAAGGATCAAAGTGTAAACTGACCAAAGATTAAGCCTTTAAATGTCAAATTATTCTTCCCAAATAAATGATCCAGGGGTTTTCTCCCATTTTCTTGATAACCTCACCACGGAAAGTTTACATCGGACAGGCGTTTATATTTTGGCCCATGTATTAAATTTATCTAAATTGGGCCGAGCCAGTAAATTTGTTGGGTCTGACAACCAAACAGGCTGTCGAATATAAAAATGAGGCTGTATAGCTAGATGGAACAGGGCCTCCAAATTTGTTGGGTTCAGAGTTTTGGCCCACTTTGGCAGATAAACCCTTTCATCATTAGCTCCTTCATCTCTCTCCCTCTCTCTCTCTCGCCAGCGGAAAACAGATACAGCAAGATTGAAGAAGAGATGAAGCTGAAGAGCTTGTTTTGCAGGCGAACGATAATCAATTTTCTGAAATCCAATCGTGGAATTTCGTCTCTGCAGCAGTCTTACTCCCATCGCAGGAATGACACCATCTCCAACTCTTCGTTTCCACATTTGAGAACTTATTTACCAGCAAATAGATGTCAAGACTATGCCTTTCTTCATATAAATTCGTATTTCAAAAGATTTCTTTCCCAAGGAACCAACTTGAGCGAATTTTATGATGATTCAGAAGATGGGTCAGAGGAGGACGCAGACATGACTGAGTTCTTGTCAAGATTTGTTTGGATAATGCGTGGAAAGCTTTCCGAAGCTTACCCGGAATGTGATAAGGAAACAATTAATGGGATGCTTTTGATTATTGTTGACAAGGTTGTTGGACAAATGGAAAAGTTTGGCCATGAGCAGATGGTTATGACGGGCGCAACTAATCTACCGGATGATTTAAGTGAGGATTTGTGGAGAACGGTGTGGGAGGTCAGTAATGTGGTGCTGGAGGATATGCAGAAAGCTCAAAAGAAGGAGAAAATGAAAGGATTTTTGCTGTCTGAGGAAGTAAAAGAGATGTGTAGGTTTGCTGGTGAAATTGGAATTCGTGGGGATACGCTGAGAGAGCTTAGGTTCAAATGGGCTCGTGAAAAAATGGAGGAGACTGAATTTTATCAGAGGTTAGAACAATTGAAGCAGGAGGAAGCTCAAGCATTAGCCCAAGAACAACCGGGAGGTGAAGAAGGAACTGTTGCTGGAGTTGATGATAGTGATATAACTGAGGAGAATCCCAGAGTAGTATCTCTTCCCAAGAGACACGGGAAGATAAAGTACAAGATTTATGGTCTCGACTTATCTGATCCAAAATGGGCTGAAGTAGCTGACAAAATTCACCAATCTGAGGAAATGATTTGGCCCGAGGAACCCAAGCCAATAACTGGGAGGTGCAAAATTATTACCGAGAAAATCCTTTCGATGCAAAAGGAGGACGACCCTTCTGCCCTTCTAGCCGAATGGGTGGGCCTTCTCCAACCTAGCAGAATTGACTGGAATGCTTTGCTAGATAAAATGAAGGAAAAAGATTATGGTTCATACCTCAAGGTTTGTCCCTGCTCTTCATTCCCCTCTCACCTGCAAAATAATTTAGCATATTTGTTCTGAGTGTGGAGAGTTAATTTTTAGTTTACGTCTTCTATTACAATTCGAACATTTTACTAGCTTAATTAACTTAATAGCATAATTATCTTAATGGTATGCTTCATTGAAGGAACATGTCAACATAGATTCTGTAGTCTTTTATCTGAAGGTGATTGCCATATCATGGAAGTCTGTCGAAGCAGAAAATTGAATTTAGGTCTCACGTTTGTAATACTTTCTTGTGTTCGAGATTTTACAATCTATAATCTTCTTGCTTGGTAAACTTATAACTACCCTTTACGTATGAAGCCATCTGCAGTGAATACAGTTGGCTCACCCTGATTATAATTCTTCATTTAGCCTTTGATAAGTGGTGGGGGTCTTATTTTGCTTCAGCTTGCAGAACTTGTACTTGCCGAACTGTCTTTTCAAGCAAACACTCTTGACTACTCAAAATTAATTGATGCTCACGCTACAGAAGACCGCCTCGAAGATGCTCAGAGAATCCTCGACAGGATGAAGGAAAGTGGAATCCTGCCTGATATTCTAATGTCAAGTGTTTTGGTTCGCATGTACTGTAAGGCGGGCAACCATGATCTAGCCATGAATGCATATGAAACCATGAAGAAATATGGATTTCAGCCAGATGTGGAAGTCTACAGATCTATATTCAGTTCCTGTATAAAGGCTGGCCAACCAGTGCGAGGTGAAATGGTGATGAGAGATATGGAAGAAAATGGAATTGAACAAACACTGGAGAATTATATGGCCTTGCTTAGGTCTTTTGCACAATATGGTGATTTTAAAAAGGCCCAACAAATTGTAGCCAAAATGCAGCTTGATGGTCCTTTTCACCCAAGTGGTGAATCATATAGTGTCCTTGTGGAAGCATTTGGCCGAGCAGGTAACCTTGATGAAGCCAAACGTAATTTTGATCACATGAGAAAACTTGGTCACAGACCAGATGATAGGAGCACCTCTTACATGGTCAGAGCTTATGAGAAGCACAATTTCTTGGATGAAGCCGTAGATCTGCTGCTACAGCTGGAAAAGGATGGCTTTGAGCCTGGTGTTGCTACTTACACTGTTCTACTGGATTGGTTTTGTAAGTTGGGGCTGATTTATGAAGCTGAGCAAATACTGCATAAGATATCTGAGCTAGGGGAAGTTCCTCCTTTTGATATTCACATTAGTCTTTGTGACCTGTACTCCCAGGCTAAAAATGAGAAAAAGGCTCTTCAGGCATTGGGAGTTATAGAGGCTAAGATAGACCAGTTGGGGAAGGAAGAATTTGAGAGGATCATTAAGGCACTTGCAGAGGGAGGATTTTTCCATGATTCTGATAGGATGCATGGCTTGATGAGAGCTCGGGGCTTTAAAGAATCTGATGATGTAACGAAAAAAGTAGATATGGCTAAAATCTCAAAAAGATATGGCAGGCTTTAGGTCTCTTTGTTCATCAACTACCATCATATGTGTACAAGATAAATGAGGATACTTAGCTTTGTTTGGCTGATGATACATTCTTCACAGCTAGTTAGCTAGTGTGTTTTATGGTGATCCATAATACACCGCCAACATGTATGGCATCTGCAGTTTTGACAGATGTCTAGAAACGATCCTCCAGATGATTTTTGGATCAGCAAGTTGCTTTGTTGTCATCAAAATGGGCATCCTTGAAATGATATAAAGGGTTCATAAACCTTTCATCTGTGTTCTGGGGTAAAGCTGTTTCACTATGATTCTGTCCCAAATGGGAGTGTCACACATTTGGAATGAACAGTGAAGAAAGCTTCTCAGAGTTATGCTAAAGAGAATAATGGCAACAGATATAGGCCATTGCCCCGTTATTTACCCTTCCAAGTTATTCTTTATTTATCATTGAGATATGCAATCTTCTCTGCTAGTTCGCATCTTACAATGATCTGGGACATCTTGCAAAATAGAGAATTTTATGTTTCTCTTCTTTTACTTATCGCTTGTAAAATGAAGGCAAGATTTATTTTCTATTATATACTTCTTAAATAATCATTAAAATATATGTATAAAAAACACTAGTATTTAGGAGGCTTAATGTGACTTTCAATTATTAGTTTGATCTTCTTAAGAAAGAATAAGAGAGTATTAATATAGAGTAAAACTTAAATATTCCTCTAAAGGTTTGTTTGTGACCTTTGTTTTTGGGTTTTCTTTTCTTGAACAACAATTTTGCTGATCAGAATAGATTCTCGGCATAGTGAAGGATGATTGATATTTTGATCTGACTTTGAAAATTATACATTTGGTGCTATCTTGAGTCCCTTTACATACATATCCATGATATCTTTCAAGGAATGTCTTAATCCTCTCAACCATTGCCACAATGTGAAGAGAAAGCTTCACATGTTCATACTTTCTAGTAGTATTCACCCCTAATGTATTGAGTCAGTTGCTTCATATCTCCACTTTGCTGCTGCACAACTGCTCGAACAACATCGACTATTGAAATCATGCCAACTATCTTTCCATTTATCACAGGGACATGCCGTATGTGGTTCTCTACAAACATTAGAATGGATCATGTTCTAGGATATTGAAATGACATCTCATGCATGGTATATCAAATAAGACTTAGTTCTTTGATAATGGTTACCTGTCATTAGCTGCATTGCCTGAAGGATGTTTGTGTCTGATGTCACTGTTATTAACTTATTCTGTTGAATAATGTAAATGTCGAGCCAAGGAACAGGAAGAGCTACTCAAGAAAATGCTGTGGAAATGAGGATAACTCACCTGATCAGTCATGATTTCCCCAACTCTTGTGTATTTAGATGATCTGTCTTGGACAATTACCTTCCTTAGATAATCTGTTCAGAATTTCCTTCCCATCATTACTCTTTACACAAAAGGAGTATTTGGCTTCATGTAGTTCTATATAAAGTAGAATCATGTGAAATAAAATGTACTTTTCTCCTGTTATGCTTTTGTTACCACATGGATGCAGGGGTTGCATCCTTTTTGACAGGTTGTATTTGTGGAAGAGGCTATATTTGTGACCCTTTTACTTCATGTTGAACTGTAGGAAAACAATGTGGGAGATGTAATTACCTCTCTCCGTGACAATGCCAGCTATTAGTTGCTGCCGTCCTGGTTTCAGAACCACCAATGATCCAATATTGTTTTTAGCCATCTGCAAAAAATTCATTGATTCTCTAGTGTTAGAAGTTTTCTTTTGCAGCATCGAACTATTGATATAACTAATTTGTTTGTAGTGATTCTTCAGCCTGGAGGAAACACACTTGCTTCACTGCATCGTACACTGTGTCATCCATGTGGCACCAGAGCCAAGATCCAACCTTTTCACCTTCCTTTGTCATTAATACCTCCTCCACTGTCATATTTTCCAACCCTTTGTGCCGCAGCTCTAAGGATTCTGCTGGCATTATGTCATCGGAGCTCTTGTCTGGAGTTGTGGGATTGGAAGTGGCACATCCATGTCCTAAGAGCATTTTCATAGCATTTGTTCTCAAAGGTGAACTTCTTAAGAGCTTTTCTTGACAAGTTCTGATTGCCTGGACAATGCTTTGCATATTGACCCTGTCAGACAAAATACAGCCTTGTGAAGCACATACTATTAACTTCTTTCTTAATTGCCTAAACAGAATTGGAATCTACTATACTAAAGGTGCAATAGTAAAGAGAGAAATTACTAACCTTCTTGTGTTGGTTTGAGATTTGCAATAAAATGCTTGATGGTGATGGGAGGTTTCCTGTCTATTAATGACTTATAAGTGATATACCGGCCATCTCATTGTTGCTTCTTGGGGTATATCTTCTCGCATTCTTTACTTGATTGAGGGATGATTTCAATTCAATTTTTTATGCTCCCTGTTGGTACTTTGCTTCTTGAATTGCCAAGTAAAGAAAGTTGCTCCTTTTTTGTTCTTCCATTTAGTATATTTCTTCTGTGATTTTCTGGGAGAAGCTTGTTGATGTACAGGGAAAGATTAAAGCTAGATGATGCCAGACCACTCAACGAAGCAGAATAAGCCTTTACAGAATCAATCACAGACGAAGGGAAGGAAAAGAAGCAAGGAATCATGAAGAAAACTTGTGGTCTGGCCTGGAAAGCAAGCATCTTTACTCTTCTTCTAAGTTAGCTTCCAAGGTATCAAATGGCAAACTATATAAGGGGCCATTCCTCAGTGAGATTTCCCTTACCAACAAATCTGAAAGCATCCCTAGGAGTTATCTATTTCCCCCACCTTATCACATCCTTCTCTTGAACCTCAATGGCACGGCAAGAGCCAATTTCGAAACCGGCACAGGAACTGGAAGCCCGAGTAACAGTTTCAACCCGAGCAGATGCTCTAACAACTGCAGCACAAGCTCCCACTATTGTAGCTGTTCAAAAGGAACCAACCACGGTGGCTGTCGACCAGCTCGGTTTTCCCTCGAAGGGGTCTCAGCCTTCTTCCAGTTCTCCTGGAAATATTGCTCCATGGCGTGATATCCCAATAGAATGAGTCTGGAATTCAGGACAGGTTCCTTATAAAATCTGGGCATTTTGTTAGTCCATAATGAGTGTAAAATGTGCTCAGAGAGCACAAAATAAATGCATCCCTTTTGTAATCTTTTTTCAAAAATTTCTCCATTTGAGAATGCAATGAATAATCTCCCACATGCTTTGATCAAAACCAAGATCATGTCCGAGTTTTGAGTATAATCTTCAGGCTTTGTGTTAGCCAGAGATGATTCAAGAAGTGGTAATGTTAATCTTGGAAACATAATTTTCAATGCAAAACTCACAATCAGGTGTTGAAGAACGAAAGAATTCCTTTGAAATTAAGTTTTATGTACTATAACCAAACATGAGACTATTACAGATTTATTTGTAAGAAAATTCATAGCAGAAAATTAGGAGAGGTTTAGGGAAAGTGGAGACAGGAATAGGGAGTGGATAAGTATTATCTTTTTGTTACTTATCTTCAGTATTTATTTTCCAGTTATTTATTTCCTAGAATAGTTATCACCGCGGTACATAGTTGTCACCCCTGTCTGGCATTATGCCTTAATTAAGGCCAAGTTGAATTCAATGAAAAGGGTAAGAGAAAAATCATCTCCAAAGGGTTTTAGGGCTCCCTCATATAAAACCCTTCTTGTTTTCAGTTTATCTTCAAATAGGATTAACAAAGAAAGGTTGGAACCGCAATAAATCCTCAATTTCAGAGAGAGTATATTCAGAAAATAGGCCTGTGACGAGATCCTGGAGTCAGTTTGCTAACAAATTGGTATCAGAACCTAGCTCCATGGGTGAATCCTCAAAATTCCAAGATGAGATCCGGGCTTCCATACAAAAAATGGAGATCCAACAACAAGAAGACAGTGCCAAATTTAAGCTTTGACTCAACGGATTGTAGAATTGCAAAAAATCAGCCTGCAAGGGGAAGTGGGCAGCTCTCAACATGGATTCACAATGCCACAAGGAAATGGGCAGGAAGCAAAGTAAATTGACTATGGTTGTTCCTCGCTATGCAAAGATGAATTTCCCCTCATATGATGGCACTGAGGATCCCCTAAGATGGCTCCATCGATGTGAGCATTTCTTCAACAACCAAATATCAATGCTACTGATAAGGTAAGTTTGGCACATGACTGAGGCTACGTCAATTTGGTTTTACAGGATTGAGATAGAGGAACCTAACCTATCTTGGGAAGATTTCAAGTCTTACTGCCATATGCATTTTGATCCACTATTATGCACAAATCTTTTGGAAGAACTTGTAAACCTCAAGCAAACTGGGACAGTAGAGGACTACCAGTAGAAATTTCAATCCCTTCTAGCCCTAGCAACCTCAGTTCAATCAAATCAGCAAGTTGATCTCTTCATTGCTGCTTTGCAAGGACCTCTCCAAATTTGATGTGGAGTTGCAGAATCCACGTAATCACTGAAATGAGTTTAACTAGGACCTTTGAGAGAAGGAAGCAACGAAGTAGGGCTATAGAAGGAAAGCCGGCCCCCTGGACAACAGAGTTGACACTTCCTGCCTCCGAAAGTGCAACCAAGCCACTTCCACTAACCGTCACAAGCAGTATTCAAAATACAACTACCCCCTTCATCAAACGATTGAGTAAGGAGGAAATGGTTGATAGGAGAACTTGGGGCCTTCGCTATAATTATGATGATCGTTACTCTACAGGACATCAATGTAAAAGGCTGTTTTGGTTAGAGGTTGATGATTGGGAGAGTGAGAATGTAGAGGAAACAACACCAAAAGTTCTGGAGGGACCTGATATATCCCTACCCTACCTTCCAGCTTGCGGACAAGCTTTTTCTATAGGAGGGGAGTAATGTTAGAGATTTATTTGTAGGCAAATTCATAGTAGAAAATCCAGGAGAGGTTTAGGGAAAGTGGAGACAGAAATAGGGAGTGGATTTTATGTTACTTATCTTTAGCATTTATTTTTCAATTATTTATTTTCCAGGATAGTTATCACAACGTTAGATAGTTGTCACCACGTTCTGTATCATGCCTTAATTAACTGCAGACTAAGGAGGTTTTAGGGTAAGAGAAATTGAATTCAATGAAAAGGGTAAGAGAAAAATCATCTGCAAAGTGCAGACTAAGGAGGTTTTAGGGCTCTTTCTTATATAACCCTTCTTGTTCTCAATTTATCTTTAAAATAGGATCAGCAAAGAAAAGTAGGAACCACAGTAAACCCTCAATTTCAAAGGGAGTATATTCAGAAAATAGGCTTATGATGAAATCCTGGAGCCAATTTGGTAACAAAGACAATTCTCTTACCTCTCTAGCTTTTACCGACTAATTTATGATCAAATGAATTCGTACACCTAGGTTTTCAAAACATTGAAATCCAGGCCTTCTCCCTAACTTCAATGTCTTGGAGCTTTTGAAGAAGAAATTCGAGAAGTAAAGGGTTTGGTTCAGAATATTCATCAAATGCACTAAATTTCATATTTTTTGGCAGAACTTGGTGAGGATTTCTTCAATGTGCCAGACATGGACTCCCTCTATTTTTTAAGAAGTTTGTTTCCTTCAATTTGTTGCACATTCCTCCATCCAATTTCTACATAAAGAAACGTTCAGTACGGTTTTCACTACAAGAGATGTGGCGAGTTGTAAGCGCCACTAATGCAAAGTTCGATGATTCAAGAAGCATCACCATAATAACTTCTTCGTTTTTTTTTTAAAATTTTTTTTCTTGATAATTGTTTTATAAAACAATTCTATAGTTGATTTAAGTCACGAAAGCAATAAATCTCTCTAGATCGAGATTTACCATCTAAAGAATCCTTCCAAATTAATGGAATCGAAGTAACCCAATATTGATTTAAAAATGATAAAATGACAAATAAAGACTTTATAAAGTAACTTCACATATCACTAAAATATCATAGATTTAAATTATAATCACCTATGATTAAAAGATCATGGATTTAAATTATGAAAGTAACAAATGTCATTAAATTGAAGTTCAATTAAAAAAAATGATTAAATCTCATACTCCTTTAGATAGTAAGGGAAAAGGGGGGGGGGGGGAATTATATATATTGGAGTATATTTTAAAAAGTCAAATAAAATATTATACTCTTTTTATTCGTAAATAAATATTTCATATTTTATTTTAAATTATTTGAAATTGAATATCTCATTTTCAAAACTTATAAAATTGAATATCTCAAAATTCGACGGTTCAAGAAGAGTCACTATAATAACTTTTTTGGATTTTTTAAAATTTTATTTTTCTATTTGATAACTGTTTTATAAAACAGTTCTATACTCATGGATTAAGTCTTGAAAGCAACAATTCTCTCTAGATCGAGATTTACCTTCTAAAGAATCCATCCAAATTAATGGAATCAAAGTAACCCAATATCGATTAAAAAATGATAAAATGACAAACAAGACTTGTTTAAGTTGTAAAATAACTTCACTTATGACTAAAATATAGTGGATTTGAATTATAAAAGTGACATTTACCTCAAATATGACTAGATCGTGGATTTAAATTATGAAAGTAACAAATGTCATTAAATTGAACTAAAAATATTATATTCTCTTTGTCCGTAAATGAATGTCCCATATTCTATTTTGAATTATTCAAAATTGAATATCTTATTTTCTAAACTTATAAAATTTTTATTAAGAAAATTGATAATACAATATTTTAATAAACTAAATCAAATTGGGATATTCAATTCCAGCGAGGGAGTACGTGTTATACTACTTTATACTGTATAATTTGATTAATATACATGAAAATGACAAGAACAAGTACTCAATTGCCGAATAACCTCACATGGTGGCATGACAGGTATCAAGGTAAAAAGGGGAAATCTCTTTTCTTCAATCAAGGAAAAAGAATAAGAATGATCAGTTGCGAGTTAACCTTTTAGCAAAAACACCCGTAATATATAACTTTTTTTTTATGTAGTATATTCTTTTTTAAAGAAAATTTTAAAAAAGAAAAAGACCAAGCCCTTTCTTCTTGTATTCTTGACAATTTTAATTCCGTTTTAAAAAATGTACTAAAAATGATCAAGAAACAGATACAAGAATCATATGGATGCAATAAACCAATGCAAATCCAGAAAAGAATATGCCACAGATAGCAGAGTGAAGCTTTGATCATAAGAGAGAGTACAGGGAGATCAATATAGGATGCTTAGACCTCTCAATGAAGAAAAATTCCTTTCAGGTTATCGGACAAGGCAGGAAAAGTAGCAAGAAACGGCAAGTAATTGATAGAGCAGCAGACTATGCGTGTTGCAGGTCATATCAACTTCTCTAGCAACTTTCTAAGGTATCTAATGGAAAACTATATATGCTACACCTCAAGCAACTTCCAATATCAGCACCCTTGAAATTGTGAAAGCCAATCAAGAATTACCCATTTTCCCTGAAAAACTAGTTCTTTTGAACCTCAATGGCAGAGCAAAGGTCAGCATTCCGTTTTCGCTTACCTTGGTTAGCAGCTGCAGCAGCATCCCGCCCAGCACCTAAAAGAGGAGCTGAAACCCAAGTCCCTTCCCAGCCAACATCCACCACAACCCCAACACCAGGAAAATCCACTGCCAGCACAACTCCAGCTCCAGCACCTCAGAGCCCAGCTGAAACCCAAGTCCCATCCCAGCCAACATCCACCACAACCCCAACGCCTGTATCCACTGCCAGTGCAACCCCACCTGAAACCCAAGTCCCTTCACTGAAATCATCCACCACAACCCTAGCACCTGGACAATCCACTGCCAGTACATCACCAGCCCCAGCACCTCCGAGACCAGCTGAAACCCAAATCCCTTCCCAGCCAACATCCACAACAACCCGCACTCCTGAATTGGTTGACACTGAAACTCCTACACAACTCACTGACGCTACAGCCACCACCACCACAATGACTCCAGAAACCCAGTTCAGAGCTACAATCCTCACTTCTTCAGAAACTCCACATAAACCCAAAATCGATGCTCCTAGTCCATCCCTTCCCACTAAGACACCAATCCCAGAGAATACGGGACCAGCTCAAATCCAAACTCCAAGCCAGTCAACTGCCCTTACAACCCCTAATTCAGCAAGTACGCAAACAGCTCAAACCAAACCACCCAACCAGCCTGCTGCAACCATAACTAGTGAAAGGCCACCATTCAGGCCTCCAGGTGCAAGAGCACCACAGTCTCCTCTTCGTCAACCCCAGGTAACAAGAACTGAATCTCAGCCCTCATCACCATCTCATGTGACTTCTGAGTCCCAAGTTTTTGCCAAGTCAGAATCACCATCTCGTGCAACATCTCAATCCCGATCTTCTCCAACACCAACTCCATCTCGTGCAGCCAATCAGTCACAAGTTACATCACCCCTTTCATCACCATCTCGCACTGGGTCTCCAAATTCCCCAACACTGCAAAAAACATCACAACTTAAGTCCCATCCCCATAAGGCCTCTCGCCTAGTAGGTCAAACATCCTCTACTTCTCCATCCAGCAAAGCTACTCCAGGACGACCAGAAACAGCCACTCTTGCTGAGTCCACAGGTCCATCAAAAGATGAGCCAAGACTAAGCTCAAAAAGCTTTCAGCCTTCTTCCACTTCCACAGATCACCCCTCTTTGTTGGAGAAAGAACCAAAGTCAACAACATCCGAAAAACAATCTCTAGAACAACTTCAGTCGGAGGGGACAGAATCAGGCATGATTTATGACACCCAGAAACAAACTCCGGCGGAGACAAGCACTGAACCTGATAAGGCGGCACAGCAGCCTTTGAAGGAGTCAGGGATGAGAACCACCAGACCAGCACCAACAGGAGGTTCCCAGACATCTGTGCCCACAAAGAAATCAGATATTCCCACCAGAAGTGGTGAACCTGAATCTTTTCTAGAGGACACAAAACCAGAGGAAACTAAAGAAGTGAAGGAGATCATGGAAGAAACTAAGGAGAAGACGTACAAGGAAGTCACTGACAAAGATAATTATCTTCTTGCAAGGGGTCCAGCTTCTGCAATGCAGACCAAAGAGCAGCTAAGCTTCAGATATCAATCAGAGCAAGCACGGCAGGCTGTAAACCAAAAGGAGGAAGTGACCAGACCTGCTTCAAATGTAAAAGGGACCAAAACGACTGCCCAGCCAAGAAACAAAATCATGTCAGTGGAGTCACGTCAAAAGCCAGCCTTGACCAATGGGGAACATATTCCACTGCACAAAGAAATCAGGGACGATATTTCCAAGATTGTTCAGAAGATGGCTGCTGGAGATCCTAAGCAGCCAATAAATGACAGACCAGTCAGTGTAATCACCCTTGCTGGTGAAAACAGGGGAGCAACAATGCAGCTTGGAACTGACTCAATGAATAGAGGAGGGGCAGTACCCATCCGCAGAGGATATAAGATCAATCCTGATGAAACTGATGAAACCAACACTGATGTTGAGGGGAGTTTCAAGGCAAACCCAGAGGCCGCAAAAGATACAGAAGATCAGGCCGCAGAGGCCTTTGTGAACAGCAATGTCCAGGGAATCAATAACTCAATCATGTTAAATGGTAACATAACAGAAAGAAATCCAGGTGTCCATCTGGTTCACTCCCGCTTTCCAATAAAACTGAAGACATCAACTGCAGAAACAGATTTCCTTGAGGAGAGCGACAAGAAAGCATACAGCACAACCCATGCCCAGAGGCTTACTTATGAACCAATGGTCAGAAGAAGATGCCTTAGAGGACTTTTCCTGGAATCAAGTGACACTGACACAGAAAATACTATAAAACCTCGGCGTCATGGTTGCCGTGTTAGCTGCAAGTAGAATAGTAAAGAGCACAAGATCGGTTTTCTGACATGCAAGGTACTATATACCATATAGTATCAGCAAACACTTGTTGCTGATGCACAACAAATACTTGTTCACATTATTGTCCATGGAAAAAATAAAAGGATAACAGAAGTCCTGTGTGATTCACGAAGACATGATTTCTACGGAAAGAAGGAAAACACAAACAATGATGCCCAAGATCCAAAAGATCATCCCTTTCAAAGAATTCTGTATGTTGCTGTTAAAGAAACATGATTTGCATAACAGATTCATCCAAGTACACAAAAAGAGACAACCAATGATATGCTCATGCAATTAAAGCTGATCACTGTTAGTGCACACTTCCTAGAATGTTACTTATAAGCTAGCATATTTGGAGACTGAACACAATTCAAGACTGAATTTACATTTTCAGTCCATAAACTAAGCCAGCACATATCGGTAACCTCTAAGAAAGCAAAAAACCTAAGAACTTCACTTCAAATATATACAATAACAACCAAGTATAATAGAAGCAGCATTGCATCACTATTCACATGCTGGTTTGGTGTCAAAGCTGCTCAAACAGATTGAAAAGGCCTGAAAGGCAGAAAGTGGATAGCGGTAATCCATGGTAAAGATATCTTTTCCTATCTTTCCAAATTGTAGGATCACTTTCTCCTGCTCTTCAACTGGAATGTTCTGTGATGGATCAACAGCTGCAACCAGCTGAAAGTTCTTGACAGAAGCCACTGTAACACGTCCTTTGAAGTTCAAGCACCAGCATTGCAGCTGCTCATGCCATCTAGGAGCTTTATTTCTCAAAATTAGTGGACTCTTGTCAGCTTCAGTTGATTCCGGTGGCTCATCAAGATTGGTGGAAAGAGTTCCCTGTTTATTAACATCCAAAGCTGATGAGCAAGAGAATTTGTCCGCATGCCAATAGGCAAATGTTTCTGGAGTGGGTGTAATTCCCCCTTCTTCAATTGCAGAGATGGGAATCTTATGCATAGTGCATTGCATTCTTCTTGGCCCTCTTGTGCGAAGAACGTTTAGCTCATAAGATATAGAGGCAACATTGTACTTGCCAACTGGTAAACTTGGCATTACCTTTCTTGAAGACAGTTTCTTATGAGATTGGCCACTGGAATTAACTGGAGGATTGCACAGAGGCTGAGAGTCGTAGATTATGAACTTGGTGCCAAGAAAATTGGACCTAAACCATGAGGGGCTAGTTATATACAAGATAAAATTTACAGGGGGGAGAGAGAGAGAGAAAAGCAACTTAATGACAAACCTTAATTTCCCAATATAATTATCATTAGCCCGAGAAAAATCACCAGCAGTGAAGGATATCAGAAACTCTGTCTTCGTGGCCCTCCTAACCTTTTTAGCTGCCAATAACGATTTACTAGCATTTCCTGAAAGGGCTGCAATTATATTGAAGAAATTAGAACCATATCTATCTACATAACAGGTTTTGAATTTGTGAGAAAGAAATTGATGCCAGCAAAATCAGAATGTAGAAATATAAACACCACAATAGCGATAGTTCAAAACTTTAAATTAAAACATAGGAAGACCCAGCAATAGGTTTTCCTAGGCAAGAGATACATCAGTAGGAAGAAGCCTAAAAAATATGAAAAGAAAACAAAAATTAAAAATATAACACTAACAGCTTTTAAAAGCAAATTAACAGGTGGAATCATTATTTAAGGTCACAACAATCAAGAAATAATCTAAACAAAAGGGTGAAAGGATACCATAATTTACCTGGACTCAGTCCAAGATACAATCGGAAAGTTGAAGTAGCCCTCTCTCTTCGGATAAAGCATTGAATGGGATAATCCCTTGGTCCAGGCTGACAGAGATCCAAGATGGCCAAAATCAAGTGTAAAAAAAAAAAAAATTAAAGCATTTGCAGTTTAGGATTGATCTTACTATAGGAGATGGAATCCATAGTTGATCTTTTCAGACAATTAAAATTTGTCCACGAAAGAAGAAAAAAAGATTCAACATGCATTGAACCGATATCAAAAAATAAATAAATACAAAATTACCTGTTTTACAGACATGGGGAAAGTAAGCAAGCCACATTGTTCAGGAGTCCTAACAACTTCCTTTGTTACAGCTCTCCAGGACCGGCAAACAGAAGCACAAGCAACCACATCTCTCCTAGCAGGCCACGAGGTCTCACAGGCCTCTATGCTCCGGATAATGTCAAGAAGCAATTCAGGGGGCAAATTCGCCCACTGGCTTTGTTGCAAAGATGGACATGGAGAAGATGGGGAACTTTCAGGAGCAATATACGATCTCCCACGACCTAACACACACTTCCTCTCGCTTTGCTTTCTCAAATTATTCTCTGAGCCACTGCTTATCCCCCTAAGCTCTCTAAGCATGGACTTAAACGACATTCTCTTTGTCTGATCTTTCTTTCCAGGGAAATTACAGAAACCCAATTAAAAAATGAACAAATGGTCGCTAAAATGAGCTAATTGTCAAGGGCACAAATCCCCCAAACATCACCCACGAGAATGCTTCTAATGGTAACCCTTTACCAATATTAGGTATAGATCAGGTCTGAACCTTCAGTATTTTCAAAGAGATCTTCTACGCCTGCATAAAGCAACATGTTCCTCAACTATGCCTGTCAAAAAAAATCAAGGTATGGAAGTTAAGTTTGTAACATTTTTCAGATAAACAGTTGAAAGTACTAATGAAACATAGATTACTTCACAACTTTTTCTATACATGCTTCAAAGGAAAGCAGAGAAACTATTCCCACAAAAAGAAGCATCATTAACAGAAGAAATTATCAAATTTATCAATCAAAAAAAGAGAAAAACCGAGTTGTTGAGAGAATGTCGCAACAATGAGAGAAAAATAGCAAAACTTTCGCATCCCGGTTAAATTCCTGGTCAAATACAAGAAAGTAACATCTGAAGAAAAAATCGTATATACACAATTTTCTTTCCCTTTCGCCGGTGCTTTCGGAACAACCAAACAAACCCATATAATAACCTTCCTCATCGGAAGCAGACCAGGAAAAAGAGAGAGGAATGGTTCACATTCATATACCTACAAAGCAGCGTAAGAATTCAAAAAAACACAGAAGCCAAAGCGTACTCCAAACCCCATTCACGTTTCGGTGTCTCCCATACACAAAGCACAACCAACATCAGATTTCTAAAATTCCCCAAAGTCCCCGAACTCAACAAAAGAAATAAGTTTAAATATTAGTACAAAAAAAAAAAAAATTTTTTTTAAAAAGGGGGAAGGGAGGAAAAACCACGACTACTGGACAAGTTTCAAATTATATATAGTATATTACTGTATCTGTATCTGCAGTTATTCCAGTGTCTCGGAGAAACCGAAAAGCAAGAGCTGAGAGGAAATTCCAAACGCGTCCTCTCCAAACAGGAGCTCTTTTCCTTTAGCGAGTTGTTAATGAACGGAGATTAGAACTGGAGATACGAAGACTGCCAATTTCAGAGCAGAAAACCACCGCCACGGCCGGGAGCTCCACCAAATGTTTAAACGCGTAGAGTCTCGCCATTGTCGCGTGAATTAATGGTTAATTTAACGACTCTTTTTATTTTTATTTATTTATTTATTTAGTTTCCAATTTTGGTTAGTTGGAATTGAGTGGGCCTGATGTGGTCTTTTTAGGTCGCAGCGGCTTTGGAGTCTTCGTTGTGACGGGTGTGGTTTGTTGTATATGAAGCGATAAAAATCAAAGAATTCTATTGGTTTGCTTGGCCTAATCCTTTGTCATTTGAGTTTTTTTCTTAAAAAAAAAATTAAAATTTCAAAGAATATGTTATTGTATTATTATTATTATCATGCAAAAATTCAACGTCAAGGCAAGTGAATATCCATCAACCTTTCCTCTTCTTTAAATTTTTTTTTTTTTATCATTTGGTCTATTTAAAAATAATATTCAACTTTTAATTGTAAATGAAAAAGAGAAATAAAATTTTCTTTTCTTTGATATTAGTGTATAAATACATCAATTCCTTTTCATTATTTATTTTTATTATTTTTTATGAATGTTTATAATATATAAATACATTAATTCTATTTAATACATATTTATTTTATATAATAAGGAGTCATTCATCAGATTAAACACAAAAGACTCTATATTTGATTATCTATAAAAGAGTCCACAATGAACGTAACAAATATTTCTCAAATCTTTTTTCTTTCTCTCTCTTCTTATCTTTTTATATCTGACTTTAGCATCAGAGCCCGATCCAACCCCATCGGCATCAAAGATATATAAGGGTTTATTAAGAAGTTAGAGGGATAAATTTTTAGTTATTTTCTTTCCTTTTCATTTGCCTTAACATGGTGTTTTAATTAAAGATATTCTTAACAAAGGCTTTAATTTCCTTCTTTTTAAACCTTGGTTTCCTTTTCCTTTACCATCTTCATAAAGGTTTTAATCACATTCTTGTATTACTTAATATCTTTTTCTTCCTAAATATCATTGTTGTTGTACTAACATCATTAATTTTTTGCTTGTTTTTCATGTTTCCCAATTCATACAATTCTAAGTTACTTTAACTACAAAATTAGACGAAATTTTCACTTTAAAGTGAAAATGATGTTATTTAAACAGTTATTTTGTAAAAATTTTAAAAAAAATATTTATTTTCTTAAAATGTCCTTTTTATACGAGATCTTCATCTGAAGAGAGTTCTAAACAACTCAAATAGGGGTAATAAGGAAAAAACATACTTAAATACCTAATAAACTAACAATAATAACTCATATATAATTAGTGACAAGAAAAATTAACTTTAAATTTAATTAATAATAAATATGGATGGAGGGAAAGGTTTACATCTCTTAATACCATTTTTTTTTTCATGAAATAATAATAATAATAATATCTGTGTACAGTGTATTAATAATTCCTGAAAATATTCATTTGTTTAAGTGTTGTGATCTCTCGACAAAACCGATAAAATTGAAATGGATGTGCAGCCAATTTTAGTCGCAGGTGCACGTGTGTATCATGGTCCTTTGAGTATTGTTTTATGGTTGAGTCCAAACACATGTCCTCGTTTCCTCCTCACAACATCGATCCCCCAATTTCAATTTTTACAATGAACTTATCACTCACTACAAAGCCAGGCCGGCCACGATCGTAAATATTGTACCCATTTATTTGTATTCGCCTCCAAATATCAATTCCACATCTTCAAAGAATCTCTATGTTTTCTTTCCCTTTCTTTTCTTCATAAGTGGATAACAAAATAGATTCCTATGTGTAATTACATGAAATTGATCTTATATTGATTATATAAACGATGGCGTGCGTGTCCACCCTGAATAATAGAAATCATTAATTTCTTGTGCATGTATATAGTAGTTGATAATTGTGCAAAAACCAATGATTATTTGCTTTTAAGGGAGCTTCAAGAAGTGTATATATAACCTTCCCAGGCTCCAAGCATATGGGCAATAAGTAGATAATTCCAAGAAATGCAAGAATTGAAGAGAAATTAATTAAAGTGATGAGGAAGTCATGAGAAAAGATATGCATGATGATGAGTGACTAGTAAGTTAGGTAAACATATAGTAAACTATATATATATATATATATGCGTGTGTGTGTGTGATTTTGCCCATATGGGTTTGGTCAAAAATGTTCAAGCATGGTCCATCCATCCTTTCATTTCATTTCATTTCTATAATTTGCACTGATCAGATCCTTCGAGCAATTAGCTACTACTGGCAGGCATTGAAAAACTAGAAGTGTTGGGAAAAAAGAGGAGGTGGGGGGGGGGGGGGGGTCTC
>JAOXNR010000030.1:1100430-1135119 GCA_028571225.1 Parsonsia alboflavescens
CCCCCCCCCCCCCCCCCCGAGGAGTATGATGTAGATATTAGTGAAATGGATGATTCCCTTAATGGTCAGAGTCGATCATTTCAATTTTGTAAAACAATGGGAAACAATCATAGTTGGGTGAGATGAAGACAAGAATGTACCGACGGGGCTGTGTTTGAGTCATTTGACGTGAAATTTTGATGGGCATCTTCAAACTTATTATATGAGGTAATTGGCAATGGCAGCCCATTCATGCATGCATGTCCCGGGGGGTCGATTGTCTTCAGGATGGCAGAATTTAGACCACATTTTTTTTAGGGCTAATTATCACTTTAAAAAGATGTGTGTTTCCTTCGGGACATTGTACCAAATATATGTGTACAAGTCCCTACTCCACCAATTTCTGCCATCATTACTAGTGGCTTGTAGCCCCCAGCCTCGGATGCCCAATTAGCTCCATATATATATTTTTGCAGATGCATATGTCTTCATTCACTCCTGCTAATTGGCCTACCTGGTAAGTTGGTAACTGGATATTTTGCCTATCTCTTTTGATATTTTTTTGCTGCATGGAATCGGCATTAGAATCATATAAGGTATGCAAGAATGTTTAGTGCATGGAGCTATAAACGAGATGAGAATATATGCAAATAGTTTAGACTCGATTCAATAAAAGTTTGAATTCGACTCGTTTCAATCAATCTCAAATTAAATATAGATTTGACTCACTTGTTAATATATCTTGAACTATATAAATAAGTCTTAACGGATCTAAATGAGTCCAAGCTTGAAACGAGCTCGAACTTCAATATTTAAGCTCATGCGAACCTAAACCCGAACCTAAATAAACATAAACTAACCTAACCAGTCTAACAAATTCGAGATCTACTTGACCCATTTACAATCCCAAGCTCATATTTAAATTTACAGAGAGTACACATAAAGAACTCTTCTCATGGTAAGCAGTGGACATTTCTGATAATATCGATATTAAATATTTTATTTCTATTTTAAAATGCTTTAAATTAAATGTTATACTATATTATTAATTAGTCAAAAAGTTTATTAATAAATTGATTGAGTTCATTAAAATTTACCAAAAGAAGGTGTTTAAGATATATAATGTGTCAAACCTTCCTTAATTTAATAATAAGCAATAACCTTTTGAAATCAAGAGTTTTAAGTTTTAGATTCGACGGATGTCCCAAAGATATTTGTATGGGTCAACACTTCAACATCAGGGTTCAGAAAGATGGGCCCGCAATATATTGCCTTAATCTAGACTTTCAGTCTAAAGTAGAAGTCCATAGGTTGATTCGGTCCTATAAAGAACTAATATCAAAAGAATATTTACATGGGCTGATCCAGTGAGTTCTTTTCTTTTTTGGAGAAAAATGGGCTCACAACTAGTGGAATGAAAGTTCTGTACTTTGGCTTGGGCTTACTTTTGGGCTTGGGAGTCCAATCCATGGGGTGCTCATTCTCTCGAGTGGTATTCGCCAAAACTTACACGCCCAATGCGATGGTATTCCCTCATCTCTATTTTTATATGACTTAAACTTACATCTTTTTTTTTTTTTTTTTTCTACTAAGTATAAATTATTGCTCCCTTCGTATAAAAATAAATATCTCATATTTTATTTTTAATTGTCTAAAATTGAATGTCTCATTTTTTAAATAAATAAAATTTTATTAAGAAAATTGATAATGAAATATATTAATGAATTAAGTCAAATATTTTTATTAAACTATTTCGAATGAAGGGAGTAATATTATTAATATTATCTCTGGCTTTCTCTCTTCTCTAGTCACTATTGTTAATTTAATTAGAATCATAAATAAAAATATTTTTAAAGATGTATATTGTTACTCTCGCCGTCCGAAATTGAATGTTTATATTTTAATTTAAATTATCTAAAAATAAATGTTCTATTTCCTAAATTAGTTAAAATTTTCATAAGAAATTAATATTGTTAAGTCTAAAATAAATGAAGTTAACTTATTTTCTTAAAATTTGAGCAAGTCAAAATGAGACATTCAATTCTAGACGGATGGAGTATAATCTTTACAAAATAATTTATAAATAAGAACAATATTACTATCAATCGGGCATGGGATGACTTATAAATTTGACTCGTTTGTAATAGTATGATTTCGAGCAAAAATAATTCATACGTATTACTTACTTATATAGAAATTTTACTAAATTAAAATTATGTGTATTGGATTTAATTTTTCATTACTTTTTGTTAATAAATTTTTTTTTAAGATACCGTAAAATTAAAGCATCAAATGATTTTTTTTTTTTTTTTGAAATTCTAATTTATGTTAATTGTTTCTTAAGTGACAGTGATTATACGGTATCCTTCTCGAGCTCTACGGATATTTTCCCCACTCGATTAGCTTTTAAAAAGGCAATTTGATTTGACGAAATAGTCAAAAAGGGGTAACCTAACGGTGGTGGTTTTCATTATATGAAAAAGGACTACAGGATGCAGTTGTAGTAGACACCGGTATGTCCCAAAGATACATACAAATCGATAAATTTGAGGTGATGTGAAGAAAAATCCTTTGGTGGATGAAGGTTTAAACCTCGATATTTATATTTTGGATATGTCGATTCTATAAAAATCCTCTTCTTTTGATCTTTATGCATATCCCTCGATTTACATCCTCCTGAACTATAGAATCTCTGATCCAATGAGGGTTTCACCTTTGAAATTTTTCCCTAATGAAAGTAGTAGACACTAGTGCGACTTGAGGAAGGTTTATTGTTTTTCCATTTTTTTGGCTTTTCAAATATTCGTTCCGTCCAAAGTTGTATCTTATTGTCATTTTTACAAATTTTAAGAAAATAATTTGATTTAAAATTGCAATGTCAATGTTTTTAATACATGAAAGTTTATCTAATTTAAAAAAAAAATCATTTATTTTTTATAATTCAATTAAAAAAATGAAACATTCAGCTTAAAATAAAAGGAAGGGTGCATAATTTTCATGATGGAGACAATCGAGCTGGTTAAGTGGATGGCATTGATGTGACTTCTCGCGCATAGTTTGTCACGGCCTGCGATAGACATGTGGACCCAGAAGAGCATTAGGAGTTGAAATGCAATATTCCATGATAAATTTATCTTTTTCTCAGAAATTAAATATTTATTTTTTTATATTAAAAAATTAAAGCATTCTTTTACTTCTATTTTAATTTTATTAAAATATTACTTTGATGGTGATATATATATTTAAAATTAAATAAAAAAAAAAGTTGGGTGAAAGACCAATCAATTCTTAACATGTTATTCCACTCTACATACACATCATGGGAGCAGATATTTTTGGCATTGGAATTTTCTATTTTCATATTTACAAGTAATGAGAGATCAAACTTATACATTTAAATTAATTACTCCTTTTGTCCTTATTTATATGTTATTTGGAGTAATTCTATCAAAATGAAGGTAAAATCATTTTTTAAAATGTCTCTATAGAAAATAATATTAAAAAAAAAAGAAAGGAAAAAAATGATTTTATAAAGAGAATAGATAATATTAAAAAAAAAGTCATTAAACTATTACTGATGAATTATAATTAAAAGAAAGAATGAATTCAAATGTCTTAAATATAAATAGTGATAGAGATTAGAGAGTATTACCAGAGATGAAAATGGATTAGGGTTGAATCTAAACCCGTGGTTAATCCATTCTTAAAGGGTGGGATTGGGATTGATTAAAAAAGTTGAAAGTTGGGGTTAAGATTGGATTATGAATTATATTGTTTTCAACTCTAACCCTATCCATAAATCCTAAATTGTGAATCCAACCCATACAACCTTTTTAATTTTTGATAGTATAATTTTTATATAAAAAATATTTCCTATATAATATATTAAAATACATAATACATTGTCATTTTATTTAAATATATGTTCTTTCATTTGTTCTTTTTATAATTTAGTAATCTCTATTTTCTCTCTTATAAACCTTCATTTTCTATAGCCAATCTTATTTCTTTTTTATTGTTTTTTTTAATGCTAAGAGATTGATTTTCTAAATGTTAAATTTACTTTATGTACAAATAATTTATTAAAAGTAAGTTAAAACTTGATATCTTTTTGTTTAAGAAAATACTCCCTCCATGAATGTTCTATTTTTCATTTTTTGTTATTCAAAATTGAATGTTTCATTTTGTAAATTAGTTAAATTTTTATTAAGAAAAATGATATTGCAATGTTAAAATTAATCAAGTAAATTTTTTTTTTAAAAATCAAATTATGATATTCAATATTGAACTAAATAAGTAGTTTCTAAGATCATGAAGGATTAACTGATTAACCCATGAATTTGAAGGAAATAATTGAATCCACCATCCCCCAGGTTTTTTATTAGTCGAATCGAAAGTTGATGGGAAGATAAAAGGAAAGAAGAAATTGACTCTCATTTAGAATTTTTTAATCAAGGTTAAGACTGCTTCGATCATTAAATATAAATTATTTTAATTAATTTTTTTTATTATAATTAAATATTTGATCATATATTTTTTTATTATTTTTTTAATGATTTTGTAATGAAATTATGTTTAAATTTTTTAAATTTATTTTTCACAAAATGAAAGTTGACGACTTCGGATCAGTGAAACGTACCAGATTTTACTGACAACTCATTCACACGTTTCATCATTTTTCTTAAATTAACAAAAGTGGTACAAATCCTTTGTCACGAGGAATTGGGCCGGCCAGTGTCGCATGGAAAAGACTAAAACTATGTGCTCAACAGAGAATTCAGGCGTAAGGAAAAAAGGAAAAACTGGTCACTTTCTTACTAGACCAGGGACCCAATTAATTAGTGCCCAACTTTATCTGATATTTTAAAAATCTTTCCGAAGATAAGATCAAGAAAATATTGTGATGAGACTGCAGAGTGAGAGCCCACCAAATAACTCAATTTGGAGTGGGTACGTTGTAACATGACTCCAGCTATAAAAGGGATATATATACTCAATTCCCTGACAGAATTGTTTATCCAAGTTTATCTGTAGTTCTCAGTTCATAGTCGGTTGAGCAGAGGTTTTTGATCCTTCATTTTTTGGTAAAAGAAGAAGAAGAAGAAGATATCATGGGTTCTCTCATGGCAGGTTGGAGTTCCCCCGTTGAAGATCCTAAAGTCGGTATGTATGTTTGATTTTGTGACGAATACATATCATTTTTTTTTTTTTTTTTGGTTAAATTCGTTTGAGTTGGTCTTTAATTTCTTTCTTAAACTGAAATACTCAGTGAAATTAAGGAGAAATAGTTCATCGTTAACCAAGGAAGAAATTGAAGCTTTCTGGAGAGCAAAGAAGCTCAAGGAGGAAGAACATCTTAGAGACATCTCGGCTTTATCCCCCCGCACTCAGGTCCGATGATTTACTTACTACTTGAGAAATTAGTTAATTAATCCCTTTTTCGCTATTTTCCCTGGAATTTTCATTTTCTTTTCTTTATAATTAATATGTGGTTCCTTTTTTTTTTTTAGATGCATGTATTTGAGGAGGCTAAACGAAGATTTCAAAGCCTAGAACCTGCGGCAGACACAGAAGAGGTGGACATGGAAGAAGGAAGTGCAGAGCATTTTATTAAGAAAAATGGCTGGTAATTGTCAAATTAATTTCTATTGAAAAAAAGTAGTTGATTTTCCGTTTATTTGTGTTAATTAATTTGTTTTGCAGGTGGATTAGCAGTAACTGGGCATTTCTGAACGAACCTCCCGTGATTAAAGGAGAAGTCCCAAAACACAAGTATGCTTCACAGTTTCATGTAGCCACCATGGCTTCATCAAAGACCAATACTCAGACGGGAGTTGGTGCATGATGATATAGACTAAAAATATGTTAATTAATTTTGTGATTTTTTTTTTGGGTCATATATATATATATATATATATATATATGTAAAAGATATGGTAGTATCATCTAATTCAGGCACGATGAATATTGTGGATGGATTGTGTGTTGTCTAAACTTTAGCCTTTGAAAGTTTTGATTCTTGAGGTTTTTTTTTTTTATCTTTTATCATCTTTAAATAAAGTTTTGATTCTTAAGGGGTTTTTTTTTTTTAATATTTTATCATTTTTAAATAATTTATTTACAGTTGGATATTTTATTTTTTTTAATCGAATTTTTGAAAGAAAATGATCGGAATTTGTGACGGTCATTTGATCAATTTATGAGGCGGTAAACATCTTCGCTATCAATTTAACAAAAAAAAAAGAATAGCTTGTCTTTTTTGGGAATACAATAGCATGGGAGCTATAATAATAAAAAAAATCTATTTTGTTATTGTTGAAGCAAACCAGAGCTTTCCAAGCTATTTTGACAAATCACAATTCAAAGCCACTTGAAGCAGTAAAGTATCTTGCTGTGAGACTCTGTTACTCCATCAAGAAAATTCTCAAGTACCTCAGGTTCTTCTCTCAACATTTCGAGCAACCTTCCACCAGGATCTTGTGTTATTTGGAGTTTACAGTAGCTCGATTTTCTAAGGAAAATTGGAAAGGTGTGTCTTCCGTAACATGTAAATGCTCCTTTTGTGCATTGTGGAAACTCTCATAAACTGACATTAAAAATCTCCAAATAACAAGAAACTGAAAGGTAACCACACCTTCATCCACGAAGCAACTGAAACTAAGGGTAATATACATTTAGGTGTATCAAAAATGATAAATCCTGGTGTAGACTTATATTGCCTGGCAACAACCATCAAACATGCAGTTCAAGAAAGAGACTAAGGAGAAGTGACATACCTCTTTAAAGAAGTGAACATCAATTCCCCAAAGCCAGGCATCACAACCGACATCCTGACACCCTATGTCATTCCTACAGTCGTCACCAAAATGAACTGCATCCTCACGTTGTATTCACATGTGAGCACAAATTGACCTTATGAGAAATCTCCTACTGGATTCGCCGGCCATATGGGCATACATGGGAGAATATAATTAAAGAAAACTATAAAAGGAGTCATCGGAATTTTCACTTTCTAACGTTTTAGAATTGTCTTTTTAGGATACAAGAATTTTACAACTTTTTCTCAAATTATGGAGAAGCAATGTTCTCTCCTTCACCTTGCTTCTGGTTTTGGCAAAATGGTACAAAATTGGTGAAAAAAAAAATGATGGACAAGCATGGTGATCACTGTGGTTGGGCGGTGGTTACTGTTGCCGAGATGAGTGACCGATGTTCTGACGAGAAAAAACAGTAAAGCCAGACCGACGTGCTTGAGGAAGAAGAAAGGCAGGAGAGGAAGAAGAACTGAGGGCCAATTAGCGGAGGAGATTGAATCTGCCTGGCTTTGGACTCAGCAATTGTTTACATTTATCATTATCTTGGGTTTGGGCCTAAAAACTTAAGCTCTAGGTAGGCTTGTAAAATAGGTATGTACAATAGAAAAATGGATTTGACATTGGCTCATGTAATATTCGGTTCAAGTTCATGCCCGAGTAACCATTCACATTTAAAATATAAAATATTTTAATATAAAATTAAAGAAATAAAATTCATTATATACTAATATAATATATAATTAAAAAAAAAAGATATGAAATCTATTTTCTTTTAACAAGTAATATAAATATATAGAGAAAATATTTTAATATATATAAGTTTGTATAAATTCATACGTTTCATAATTAAATACATTTAAGTTTGAATCGATTCATTTTATATGCAAGTCAAGTCAAATTAAAATTTTATCAAATCGAGCAGAACTATTAATGAATCCTCTTATCTTTTAGAAGAAAAAAAAAAAAAGGGGTTCATTGAGCCTATTTAGACAAGGGTCCAATTTTGAAAAATTGAAAAATAAGTTTTTATATATTTTTTGAAAACAAGCTTTTTAGTTTTTAAGAGTTAAATCCTTATTTCGATGAAGCCTTTTTTAATATGTTTAAAGACAAAATTACCCTAAAAAATTTATTAAATTTTCCAATCATGCCATCTAGAAAACCCATCATTTATCTCGGAGACTCGAATGTCTGCCCACTAACTCTCATTTCCCTCATCATGAATAGCCTTCTTAGAAATCAGATCCAAGGTAGACTTTGAAATCTCTGTACAATTACAACCAAAATTTTAATCCAATCTAATACTCAACCTTTTCATTCCCTGAGTGAAAACAAAAATATCATCTTCACTACTTTGGTGGACTGTGAAGGAAAAGATTCAAGATCGATAGGCATGTTCAATTGAAAGAAATAATGGTAGGTAGATGGTAATCGGTTCCCCATGTTTCGTTACTGTTGTTTAAAGCAAACAATCAATAGTTCCTCCTTGGATAGAAGAGAGGATGCAGAGATGATATTGAACTCTTCCTTTTAGACAAAGAGGGATCTGTTGTTGGAACTAGTGTATTGAGAATTTGGAGAGAAAAAAAGTAGAAAGAGAAAAAAAAAATGTTCATGGAGAAGGGCTGGAGACATCGGACAAGAGAAGATGAAGAGAAAAAGGAGGAAAGAGATAGGATAGAATAGCAAAAAGGATAAAGGAAAGAGATATCTCTCTTGACTCCGAAAAGAGGTAGTTTTCTATTTTTTGAGTTATTATGGTTGAATTTTGTAAAATTGAGTTTGGTCAAGTTGGATCAAACCTTATTCAAATAACATTTCACTCATTTTTGGGTTTTTGAAAACCCAAAACCCCTTATACAAATGCACCCATTGAATCTATTTGGACACACTTCTAATTTCTTAAAACTAAAAACTATATCTTTATTCAGTTTTTAAAAGTCTAACCGTCAAGCTTTTAAAAGTATAAAGTCTATTCGAATAAATAAATTTGATTATTTTTCAAAAAATATTAATATTTTAGTGTCCTTAATGATTCATAATAAAATTACAAAATTAATCTTGATATTCATCAAATTCTTCGATTCGTACCATTCCTGATCAGAGGCCATTGTTACCATCCCTACTATTTGCATAATTTTTTTTTTCCCGGTCCTTTTTGCCCCACAGGCAGGCAAGATTTGACTGAATTTCCAACTTTTTCCTCCTTGTTCCTCCGACAAACCATACATCAAGCTTTCATTCGATCTAAATTTTTTTTTTCTCCTTATTCATTCCATAAACCGTGCAAAAAAGCTTTCACCAGATCCTGTCCCTTGTTTTTTAAAATCAAACGGCAAGCTGCTTTCACCTTTGTTGCCTCCACAACTAAAATAAAAAACAAGGAAAAGAAGCTGCCATGAAATCAATTTTTAGAAACCTCCGTTCCCACTGCATCATCCTCATGCTTCCCCATCTCCTCCTCCTCCAATCCAATTATATCCCCCCACTACTTGGGTTTTAGACCAACTATTGAATAGTTACCTGAGATTTAGAGTGAATTCAAAAAATCTCGCAATTTTGTTGTAGAGATGAATGTTCAAAGTTCCAGAAGGATTTAGTCCGTTTTTGGTGACCTATTGCTAAGAGGAGCAGGATAAACATTGAATGGAGGGAGAGAGTAAATTAGTAACCTTTGTTCTCCTTAAGATTCGAAAGAAAAATCTATCTGGGGAGATTGCTAGAGTTAGCGCTATAGTGAACAAAAATTAAGACAAACTAACAAAATTGGTCTAAGGAGTTTTCTATTTTTTGGCCAAAAACTTTAACATTTTTCAAAAACTCAACCATTTCCTTATATCAATCCCTGTCCAAATAACATTTAAATCATTTTTCAATTCTTCAAAAGTGAAAAGAGTCTTCCCAAATGCGCCCATTACTACTCCACTTTCTTATTTTAACTATCAAAACTTTTACATATTCTAAAAAAATCTCTTAATGATAACAATTCACGTAAATTACTTTGAGATTATGCTCAATAATTGTTTGTCTTAACGTTGTGTAAGTTGTTAGTCTTTTTCTTTAAAAAATATATATAAATTAAAAATATTCAAATGTAACTACGTTATAACTAAAATATTTCTTTTCTCTCTCTTTTATAACTCTAGTCCTCTCCTCAAGTAGGAAATGAATGAGAGTATTGAATTGAGGGTGAGTGTCAAAAAAATCATAATTATATTAATATCTATTGATAATTACAAAATAATTTATATTAGGAGACAAATAAAATAAAGCTAATTATCAACCTACATTATAGGACATATAAGTACTAGTTATATTTTGCAATTATTAATATACACTCCCACCGTTTCAATTGTCATTTAAGGAGAGAGTATTTGTTTCAAAATGTTTGTCACTTACACGTTTCAAAGCAAAATGTGCAAGTAACTTTCTCATTTAACCTTTAATAGTCAACTTCCCATTTAAAATCCACCAATAAGAGAAAAGAGACTTAGAAATCAATACCAAACCAATGATAAAGGGTATAACCGTAAAAAAAAGATAACCATTGAAAAAAGAAACGATCTTAAACTACATTCATTTTGATGGAGGGAGCAGTACCTATGATCACGATGCAAATTAAACGCATCGGTCGGATAACAGTGAAATTATTACAATAATTAATTAACATGGCAAATTGAGTAAATTAACTACTAGCTTATGGAAGAAAAAAGTGCTGCATGCTTTCCGATCCCCGGCCAGTCGTACGTACGTCTTAGAAAATAATCAAAGCTTGAAAGATGCCAAAGCTGTCTCCACATCTGCACCCATTTGGGAATGTAATCTGCCAGAAATTCTCCATAAGTATATGACTTGTGAAGCCTGGGATTTGAATCATTATAAGAACACTAGCTGGTTCTTAATACTGTTTCCACTGGGAGCAACAAAGAGGCAAACTGATGCCCGTGGAGTCTTCGAATTTGTCACCACTCGATGATCGGGACTTCTTAGCTTCCCGTTGCTCACAACCTGCAGCAGCATCCTTTAATCCGTACTCATCCCCCAGGTCGTTTAAGGTTTTTATATAACTATTATTAAAGATACAAAAGATAAAAAAAAAAAAAGCATCGACTAACCCTCTTTCCCTACCAAAATTTCATACATTATTTGCCATTTCAAATAAATTAAGTAGTTCTAAACGTAGCTACGTTATGTCAAAATTAAATATTATTTTTTAGGGACAAAGAGAGTAATTAATTAATTAATTAATACCTGCAGCTGTGCAGCAATGTTGATAACATCAGCGTGAGGAATAACGTTGACTCCAAACCATCGACCATCATTGAGAACCTGAAGCCCAAAAACGTCCTGTTGAAGTATGGTAAGGGGATTGATGTCCCGATGAGGATATAGTCCTAGTTTTAAACTTGGATCTGGACAAGGTGGATAGTAATTGACTATGAACAATTCAGAATTGGAAAGTTCTTCCAAGCATCCCTTATGCAGTCCAAGCCCTCCAAAAGGAGCTCCAAAACCATTGAAGAAACCTTCAATGTCTCTTTTATGTATGCTGCAAGAACTTCCCTGAAATAATTACACAATTAATTAAACCGTTGGAACATTTTAATATTTATTAATTACACACGTAAAAGTTAATTTGTCCACTTCAATTTTTTTTTTTTAAAAAAAATTTTAAAAAAAAACTAGAAAGAAATAGTCTATTAGTTAGTTAGAGAATGGTGTTTTTATGGTAAAGTTTGTTGTCGATTCAGTTTATTGTAAAGTTATATTACATGATCGGATTGATGTATCTAGATATAAAAAAAATTATACTATCAAGGATGAAAATAAATGGTTCGAGATTTTACTTGAAAAATCTTTCCAAGAAGTGCTAATGACAAATAAGATAGCTTAAATCATAATTTTATATGAAATTGAAATAATTAATTATTACCGATATCTGGCTGGCTTTCCGGGCCAAGATTTCATTTGCGCTTCCAGGGGCCGTATAGGATGTCTGATAGAATCTTTCCAATAATGGAGTTCCTTGTTTCCAGAGTTCAGAGGGGTCCTGTTAAGGGTATATTGACTGATTTCCTCATCAGGTAACTGAAAGAACTCTTTGAACAAAGCCATTGTATCCTCCATCAGTTCGTCGGAGACTCCATGGTTTATTATCTGTGTAATTAGGAGTACATAACGTGAAGTCCAAAAAACAAAAATTTAAAATAAAGATTATACTGTTAATTAAATACCTACGTACGTACCTGAAAAACCCCATAGTCATCTCCAGCTTTCATCAGTTGCTCAACTAAATCACGGCGTTCTGTTTCAGTTCCCATTGCCTTTGATAAATCCAGTGCCGGAATGTCATCAGTCGGAGTCGTGAGGAATTTCCCAGGCCTCTTTTCCGGTGGCAATACATATTCTTCGGGCACAGATACAAAGTTGTGGGACATGTCTGCAAGAAACTTGGCCATTGTTGTAAATATGCGAGAGCCCTTGCCTGTAGTATGCCTTTTAATCAGTGTATTCTTATTAGGGGAGTGGTGCGAGTTAGAACTGAGGCCTAATTCTCTCACTATATATAACCGGAGCCGTATGACTTTAAGCTGGCCAGTCCGTTTCGAGATTCGATTTGAATTTTTTACAATTTATTTAATTATTTTATCAATGTTATCCTTATTAATTTAAAGAAAGAATAGCGGGTGGATGAAACAATATATATATATATATATATAAACAATTGACTTATTTATTAACTGTTAAGACTTAACAGAAGAAGTGATTCATAACATTAGTTTTGTGGTTCACACAAATATATATATATATTTATACGGTTTCGCTAATGTGCGCTCCGGAGCACACGTTCCAATCGTTACAGTAATGGAATTTTTGCTACAATGCTCATGCAGCCAACCAAGCGGAGCAAGAATTCCGTTACGGTAATGGTTTGAGTGCACATTAAGACGCGCTCCGAATCACGCCTTAGCAAATCCATATATATATATATATATATTTATTTATTTATTTATTTATTTATTTCCTCATACATTGATTGCCGAATATATAACGAAAGTAAGTGCCAATTTTAGGCATTTGATATACCTACTTTTTAAAAAAATTTCATTATATATATGCACGATACTCACTTGAATATCTAAACATTATTTCTATTCAAAAACTCAATACAACTTAATTGATGTTATTATTTGTTGTTTCAGTGTTTGGTTATTAATATTACATATAGTTTTTTGGATGTTGTTTCGGTGTTTATGAATTGTAAAAAATTGAACCTGTTTTACTAGTTTATACATTTGTTGGTTGTCATGCACTGTTGTTTTGGATTAAAAATAGTGGTTGAAAAGTATGAAAATGATAATGAAAAAGTTGGAGAAGATGACTTCGTTTGAGGGGGTTTTACTTTGAGTCAATAGAAATTGACTCAATAAATTGAACCGATTTTAAACTTAAAATTTAAAAAGTCAAAACGGGTATAAATGAAAGTGAATAGCCAAATAAGTAATTTTAAAATTTTATACAAAAATGAATAAATCTGGAAAGAAAGAAAAAAACCTACTCAAATGGATATGTACAAAAATGACCCTCTAATAATATATACCATATTTGAATTGAACTAATTAAATAATACCTATCTCAGACAAATTTAAATCTGAATATAAACTTAGAATTTCCAAATCCACAATAAATGGACGGAGCCCAAATTCTGTCTCTCGGAAAAGAAAAGTTCAAGAAAACTGTCATTTTATACTCCCTCATTCCGTCAAAAACTTATGGATTATATTTAACTTCCATAAAATTATCCTTATCATTAATGTAATTAGTCGTAAAATCTTAGGATAAGTAGATGTAAATTATAAATTAATTATCAGTCGAGTAATTTGAAATTAGAGCTTGAAAGAGGCCAAGGAATTCTCAGTATATATCTGCACCCCATTCGGACATTAAATCTTTGAAAAACTCTTCATAAGTGAAGGATCTGTGAATCGGGGGATTGGAATCATCTATGAGAGCCGCAGCTGGTCCTACAACACATTTGCGTGTGGGAGCAAGAACGACGCCCACTGATACCCGAGGAACCTATTTTTTTAATTAAATGTTTTTTTGAAAAAACTTTAAATAATTTTAAAATTTACATATTTAATTTTAAACATTTTGGACTAAATACAAATAAAGATCTAATTACGAGTAATAAAATACTTATATTTTAGAATAAAAATAATACATTGAATTAACTTGAATATGGTAAAAATATTTAATTTTCAGTAATTATACAATGAACCGTTGGTTTTCTTTAATGATTTTGTAAGGAAATTAATTAATGCTCGATCATGCATTAATTGTGTTTACCTTCCAATTGGGTTTTAACCATGAATTTTTAAATGAATGTAACGGAACATTTTATTGTTGTTGTTAAAGTCAATGAATCCATGCATGCCATGATACACAATAAATACAAATAAATCTATTTTTACTTTTATTGGATTTTTCATTGAATGGGTAATTTGGTAGAAGCTAATATGAATTTGGCCCATATCCTCGTCATCAAAACTATTGAGAAAAAATAAAATAAAATCAAAAGTGATATTAAGTATAGTTTCATCAATAGATTCGTAAACCTATTGAATAATTATTGTAACATGGTTCAATATAAGCCACAAGATTTATACTACATGTGAGGTATGAACCGAGTCCATATTTGAGTTTTTGGAGATGGAAAAGGGTCTCTTTTGTATATTTACAAATCCTTAGTATACATATTTAAATACCGGTCACCCTGCCTCTGCTGAACATAACAATATTTTCAAAACTTCTGAAACTCTGGAGATTTTCAGGAATGGCAGAGAAAAGCAAGGTTTTGGTCATCGGAGGAACTGGCTACTTTGGCAAATTCATAGTTGACGCAAGCGTGAGGGCTGGGCATCCCACCTTCGCTTTGGTTAGAAAAAGCTCCCTTTCTGATATGCTTAAATCAGAATACATGGAAAGTCTCAAGAGTTCGGGTGTTACTTTGATTTACGTATGTATCTTCGTTGTTCTCTAGTCAATTTTCGAATAGATTTTTTTTTTTTTATTGAATTCTTCATGAGAATATATTATAGCCTATCCCTTACTTCACCAACCAGGGTGATCTCTATGATCATGAGAGTTTAGTGAAGGCCATTAAGGAAGTGGATGTTGTGATATCATCTGTGGGACATATGCAACTGGCTGATCAAACTAATATCATTGCTGCAATCAAAGAAGCCGGAAATGTTAAGGTTAATTTGTGCTTTTAATCACTGCAATATACTTTTGGATGAATGTTACTTTGTAGGCAAAAAAACCTACGTTGTGTTGAAATGATTTCTCTTCATTAGTTTAAATTTATCAGAGCAAGGTTAATTAAGAAAACAAATTCCATCTTCTGATTTGTGTTTTCTTTTCTTGATTAATATTTAGAAATTCTACCCTTCAGAATTTGGGATTGATGTGGATCGTAGTAGAGCAGTTGAACCTGTAAAATCTGCCTTCGCCAAAAAGGCCCAAATTCGTAGAGCTACCGAGGCAGAAGGAATCCCTTATACCATTGTCGCGGCCAACTGTGCTGCTTTCCATTTCCTCCCGGCACTGGCTCAGCCCGCAAAGTATATGCCACCTCCGCCCCGTGACCAAATTACCATTGTAGGAGATGGAAATGTCAAAGGTATAAATGTTTCTATTTTTATTTTGATGTATCTCGAAATGAATGAAAATTAGTTAAAATTTCTTTCTTTCTATTTTTTTAAAAAGAAATTGATATGGATTTCTTTAAAATGAACCTAATGAACTCATTTTTTTTAAAAAAAATATGTAAATCAAAATGAAATTATTGTCCTCTTCTGATCAAGAACGGATGAAATTTTCATTTAACTTTCCATTAATCCATTATCTTGGATTAATTAATGCACGCAGCTGTGTTCAATGAAGAGAGTGACATTGCAACCTACATAATCAAAACCGTGGATGATCCGAGGACATTAAACAAGATTGTCTACATCAAACCCCCCGAAAACATTCGTTCCATCAACGAGTTAGTTGCTGTATGGGAGCAGAGGATTGGCAAACATCTTATGAAGAATTATTTTCCTGAAGAACAACTTCTGAGGAGCATCAAAAGTCCGTAATTTTTTGATATTAATTAGAACCAAAATCTTTGATGCGTTTTGTATCTTAATTAATTGATTAAATACTTTCTTCTTCTTTTTTTTTTTTTTTTTGCAGCCGCTTCAACTCCAATAAATTTTGCTCTTGCGATTAGTCATTCAGTGTTTATTAAAGGGGACACAACCTATTTTGAGATCGATCCTTCAGTTGGATTAGAGGCTTCAGAACTTTACCCAGAAGTTAAATACAAGACTGCTGAAGAATACCTTCTGCGATTTGCTGCGTTCTCAGTTCCCGTTAGCATCAACAGATCATCAAGTGTTGAATAAAACGTGTGTTTGGAATGGAAAAGATTTACGTGGAATGTTAGTAACCTGATCGTCTGTTCACAATTAAGAAGCATATGGTCTTATTGACGACTCTGTGAGTTGACCCTTCAAAATTTCAGTCAGCTTTATATATATATATATATATATATATATATATATATATATATATATATTTGTATGGAGTCATCATAAAGGAAAATAAAATAAAATTCCAGTCAGTTTATCTCGCAATTTATTCGTTTTCATAATAGCAATGGGTCAAATAAGAAAATCACCAAGATGTGACTTGTTTGTCTTCATTGCATTTGTATGGGAATGAAGTAAGATTTGATAAGATAAGGAGGACTTGCTTATCAAATAAAACAGACCTGCTTATGATTAAAATTTTGATGGTTTCGAATCCGGGTAAAAAAGAAGTAAAATCCGATTATAAATTAATTTCATTTAAATTTTTTCAAAATAATAGAGTAATGATTACTAATAATAAGTTGGCTCATATTATTTGGTATGAAACCTATATTTAACTCTCAACCATTTCACCTTGAATTCTTCATCCAAATGATCCTTTGACTTTCCAACTGGAAATTTATGGATCTTGAATGTTTATATCAAGTCAAGTACAAGGGGGAAAAAAAAAAATCAAAAGTGTTATTATTTCTCTATCCCATCATAAGGTACATTTATCTTTTAGACAATTTATATGACATGGTTCAATGTGAGCCACAATCTTCATATTACGAGATATGGACCACATCTAGTTCTAAGGTTACAATTTATAAGTTTATGCATATGGTAAAGTCTATTGTAGACTTGGTTCATGTCTCTATACATGAATTTTATGGTTTATATTAAGCCACGTAAAAAAATATCGGACTCAAAGAATATAACTTTTTTGTGACTTAAATTATGTCCATATTAGAATGTTCCTATGCAAATAGTCACAGGGTCCACGTGTGATATATATATATATATATTTGCTAATGTGTGCTCCGGAGCGCGCACCAACCGTTACCGTAACGGAATTTTTGCTTCTCTTGGTTGGTTGCATGAGCACTGTAGCAAAAATTCGATTACGGTAATGGTAACGGTTGAAGCGCACATTAAGGCGCGCTCCGGAGCGCACCTTAGCAAATCCGTATATATATATATGTGTGTTATTTTATAAAATAATGGTGCTTTCTCAATTCAAAATTGAATAATTATACAAAATTTAAAGCATATTATTTTATAATATCTAGAATTGAAAGCTTACTATTCTAAAATAAATATAATTTTATTTAAAATGTAATTAATAATATTCAATTTTATTATTATTTTTTTATAATTATACAATGAGCCTTTGGTTTTCTGTATTAAATTTGTAAGGAAATTAATTAATACTAATTTAAATTCCAAATGAATTTTATTTATTTTTATTAATTATTTAAAGAAAGATATTGACATTTAAGTTTAACCATTCTATTTTTTTCTTTTCTCCGCATGATCTTTGTTGAAAATCAATTTACCATTTTAACCATCAATATATACATATATTTAAATGAATGAAATGGAATATTTTATCATTACTTATGACCAACCAAAAATCTAGAGAGATTTCTAAAACATTTTAAATGTAAGACTATTAATTTTGATATGAACTAATTTAAAAAATGGAAACATGAATCTTAAATTCAATGCATCTAATTTTACCTTTATTTCACATGTAGGAGCGTTTTTCAGTGAATCTCTAAGGGAAAGGAGTTTATAAATAGTGGTCACTTCTGCCTCTTAATTCTACACCTAACAAAAATTTCAAATTTGAGGGATTCAAGAATGGCAGAGAAAAGCAAGGTTTTGATCATCGGAGGAACTGGCTACTTTGGCAAGTTTCTAGTTTGGGCAAGCTTGAAGGCTGGACATCCCACCTTTGTTCTGGTTAAAGAAAGCTCACGTTCTGATATTAGTAAATTGGAATTCCTGGAAAGGATGAAGAGTGCGGGTGGTGTTATTTTGGTTTATGTATGTATCTTTTTATTATTCTTTAATCAATTTTCCATTTTTGAAATGGATTTTTGTTGGGGTTTTTTTTCTTTTTTTCGAGAGAACATATTATAATTTATCTTTTACTTGATCAGAATGATCTGAATGATCACGAGAATTTGGTGAAAGCCATTAAGAAGGTGGATGTTGTGATATCATCGGTTGGATATAAGCAATTGGCTGATCAGACTAAGATCATTGCCGCAATCAAAGAAGCTGGAAATGTTAAGGTTAATTTTGTGCTTTTAGATTATACTGCAATATTCTTTTGGATGAATTTTGCGTTGCGGACAGAAGAACATAAGTGGGACTCATAGATGATAGTATTTGATAACTTACATAGTAGTGATCTAGAGTTCGACTCTTACTATCACTTATTATTGTGTTATTATCCACTTTTGGGCTGTTGTTGAAAAATTTATATTTTTAGCCCAAAGTAAGTCAGAAACTTAAGCTTTAGGAATAGATGAAAATTTATCAGTAATCCTGATGTGGGTTTTGTTTTCTTGATTAATATTCAGAAATTCTACCCTTCAGAATTTGATATTGATGCTGATCGTGCTAGAGCAGTTGAACCTGCAAAATCAGGGTTCGAAACAAAGGCCCAAATTCGTAGAGCTATCGAGGCAGAAGGAATCCCCCATACCATCGTCTCGGCCAACTGTTTTGCTGCCTGTTTTCTACCGACACTGGCCCAGCCGGCAAAGTTCATGTCACCTCCACCCCGTGACAAAGTTACCATTATAGGAGATGGAAACGTCAAAGGTAATTCTCAGAATATCCATTTTAGAATAGCAAAAGTGATCTTCAGACAGATATTTTTTTGGGTCCGAGGGTTTGGGGCACATAATTAGTGTCAATTTATTCTTTTTTGGATCACATATTAAACTGCAGCCGTGTTCAATGAGGAGCCTGATATTGCTACCTACACCATTAAAACCGTGGACGATCCGACGACACTAAACAAGATTGTCTACATTAGGCCTCCCAAAAACATTCTTTCCGTCAATGAATTAGTTGCTATATGGGAGAAGGGAATTGGCCAGACCCTGCAGAAGACATATCTTTCAGAACGAGAACTTCTCAAGTTCATCCAAGGTGATGATGATATTGATCGGTACCATTGATTAATTAATATTCCTCTTTTCTTTAATTTTAATACTGAAATAAACGTCCTCTGAATTCTTCTATTTTGATGGGGTTTTTTTTTCCCCCCTTTCTTTATTCAGATGCTCCACGTCCACTGGATACTGTGCTTGCAGTGAGCCATTCAGTGTTTATTAAAGGAGACACGACCAATTTTGAGATAGAACCTTCATTTGGATTGGAGGCCTCGACACTTTATCCGGAAGTCCAATACACCACTGTGGAAGAATACCTTGGACGATGGCTAATATCTGACACGTCATCAACTTAAGCATAATAATAATAATAATTAATATTGATGGATTCTGTATATGTTTCTGTGATACATGTTGAATGAATTTTAAGGTTTATGTTTCTCTTCTCTTTATATTTAGCTCTATCTAGCAAGAGTGTGGAAGGATAACATTTAAACCATTCTCTTTCTTCTTTTCTGTTTTTTTAATTTTTTAAAATAATTTTAAATTAAATTGACACTTGTATAATATTTAATATTGAAAGATTACCGACTTTCATTTTCCACTTGTTTAGTAAGTATATATTTGGAATATCTTTTATATATATGGTTTTATTTCTTCATAATAAACGAAAGAAATATTAAATGAGGGACCAACATCAATACAAGAAAAGAGGACCAACATAAAAAAACTATTAAGAAATTATTTTTTTTGACGGATTTTTCTCACTTTCTTGGCAATACGGAAACTGTCAAGAAAAGATGGAGTTTTCTGACGTTTTGAATTGAATTTTCTGACACACGAAAGGGTCAATTGAAAGATAAAGCTTTTTCTAACTTTTTTTTTTTTTTTTTGGCTATTTTTTAAAAAATCCATCTTCTGATCTGTGTTGTTTTCTTGATTGAACATTCAGAAATTCTACCCTTCAGAATTTGGGGTTGATGTTGATCGTGCTAGGGCAGTTGAACCTGCAAAATCAGCCTTCGAAATAAAGGCCCAAATTCGTAGAGCTACTGAGGCAGAAGGAATCCCCTATACCATTGTCTCATCTAACTGTTTTGCAGGCTATTATCTTTCAACACTGGCTCGGCCAGGGCTGTTTGCTCCACCCCCACGCCGTGACAAAGTTACCATTCTTGGAGATGGAAATGTCAAAGGTATATTATCTCTTTAAATCAGCAATTTTATCTGTTGGGATGGTATTCAAATTCAAGAACGGTTTCATAGAACTTTCCAACTTATTCTCTTGGATTGATTGCAGCCGTGTTCAATGAAGAACAAGATATTGCTACCTTCACTGTTAAAACTGGGGATGATCCGAGGACATTAAACAAGTTTGTCTACATTAGGCCTCCCAAAAACATTCAGTCCTTCAATGACTTGGTTGCTGTATGGGAGAAGAAGATTGGCAAAACTGTGGAGAAGGATAATCTTTCAGAAGAACAAATTCTCAAGAGCATCCAAGGTCAATGCTGAACATTTTATCAAATTTCTTTGATATTAGAACCAAAATCTTTGATCGGACTCTTTTTTTTGCGGAGTCTCCAATTCCAATCAATGTTGCTCTTGCAATCAACCATTCAGTGTTCGTTAAAGGGGACAACACCTATTTTGAGATTGAGCCTTCATTTGGGTTTGAGGCTTCAGAAGTTTATCCTGATGTGAAATACACCTCTGTGGAAGAGCACCTTGGACGATTTGCCTGAGAGATTGAATCACATTTGCAAATGAAGTGAATAAAATTTATATAATGTGGAATGTTTTCTATCTATTATTTAATAGATAACAATTGTGGACCAAGTCAATATTGTTGTAACTAATATGTTTAACTGATTCCTGTATTTCTTTTTTCTGTACTATTTGTTGTGATCCTTGTATTATTTAAACCTCAGTTTATGTTGGATAAAATTAAGCTTTCCTTCCAAATACATTTATCTTATGGTATCTGAGCTTCTTGCCTAACGGCATACCCTGGAATCTTCAAATTCTTGTGTACCTAATCAAGCGCCGCCACTTCCTGACCCCTTCGCTATTGCATCTCTCTAGTTGTTCTGAATACCGCAAGGCTGGTTCGTCTCAACAGTACTAATGGAGAGTGCAAATAGATGCACTGTTGATTGGCTATGGCCTACAATTATACACGAATGGATCTTTCCCGTGTCCTCCTAAAGAAGACCTCGGTTTTATTCCCTGGACTCGGCAAGATCAACTTATAGTCGTCGGAATTCTGTCACCTGTTCATGAAACAGTTGTGACCTTGCTTGGATCGCTCACCTCCTCGAAGAAAGCTTGGGATATCCTGCAAAAATGTATGCGAGTAAATCTAGGACAAGAGTCCTTTCGTTAAAAGAAAAGATTACTAGAATTAGCAAGGGTGAATTGTCGATGGAGATGTATTTACATAAGGTCAAATGTATTGCCGATGAACTCTCAATCATTGGAAATCCGTCAGACGATACAGGTTATTCATGTGTTGAATGGAATTGGGAGTGAATTTAAGGAGGTGGCAGCTGCCATACGAATTTTCGAATGAACATCTTGTCAGTCATAAACCTTTGGAATTAATATTTTCTGATGTTTGGGAACCATTCCCAGTTATTTCTATTGATGGTTATCGATACTACTTGGTATTCGTTGATCACCTTTTCCTCTTCGCAATAAATCTGAATTTTTTGACACATAGTACAATTGAGGAGTTTCGGACACATTTCGCAACTCTGACCATTTATTGTGTAAGATCATAATGTTGTTTGATCTAAATATATGGGTTAAAAATCCTTAAATGAATGTTAAAGTTAAAAAAAATGTCATAATAATTAATTAATTCTAACATAATATTTATATATTTTTTAGCTATATCCGGATAAAATAACTTATATTTTAAAATATAGAAAGTTATGTTTAACAACTTGTATTTTTTTTGAGAAAATCTTCTTCTTTTTTTTTTAAAGAAAATATATCTTTTTTAATTGTGACAAATTAAGAAAAGAATGTTAGACAGAGTACTATTCATTCAGTCGCTTTGTATTAGGAGTAAATCAGAAGGGGAAAGAAAGTTTTGAAAAGAGAAGTAAAGCTATCAAAATGGGTTGGATCCTATCTCATATTTTTGAAGAGTTGAATTTGAAAAAATTGATCCCAATTACAATAAGGATATTTTAGCACGTCCCTTAAAGGGCAAGGGCCAATGATGGTTCAGAGAGGGTCGGGTTGGGACGACTCTTGAAGATAAAGATATTAAAAAAATTATTTTATTTTATAATTTATTTATTATAATTTTAAAAAGTACATATTTTCTATTACTATTATAGTATTATTATAATGAGTTTTAAATCTTGAAATTAAGTTTTTCATTTTTATATTTGGTTTGTATTTGCTAATTTTTTACATTTTTCTCAAATTTTTTGTTCACTTTGTTTACTATTTTTTGCATTTTTTAAAAGTAGTGTGAAAATTGAAATGTTTATTTTAAATTTTTTTTAAGAAAAAAAAATGTAATATATATATATATATATATTTATGTAATTGGCCCATCCTGACTCTTAACCTTGTGGGATTGGATTAAATTAGAATTTTAACAACCCTTAAAAAAATAGAATTTATCCATCCTAACCCTTTAAATTTTTTGATACTTGGATTGGAACAGATGAGCCCCAATTGATAGCTTTAAGAGAAAGAGAGAGAGCTCAAACATGAATAGTAAAAACACAATCAAATATCAAATAAACTAACAACAACAGTTTATATTAATAATAAAAAAATTTAACTTTAATGATTTATAGATAGTGATGGGAGAGTAATAAAATTGTAAACGTGTTTTATTTTAATTAAATGATAAACGTGTTTACTACTCTTTTTACCATAATAAAATAACTCAAAATTCAATTCAATTAAATGTTTACCGAAATTTGTAGATAGTTTCAATTTTGAAAAAGAAATTGCGTGATTGTTAATCCGTACTGAGAGGGGTCTAAAGATAGTTGCGAGAAAGATGAGTTGAAAATAAAAATAAAAATAATAATAATAATAAAATTGCAGTTAAAAAGTCACTATCATTTTATGCTTTGCGTGGTGGACTTCTAGTATCATAAATGGTCTCCTCCACCAGTCGCAAAGCCGGCCTGGCCCACATCTTTCCAAAGGGCTCAAAATGGATTGAAAACAAGCGTAAAAGCAAAGCAACTCCGTCATTTTCCATATTTGAGAGGCAAACCCCCCTTTCCCATATATATTTATTATTTTTTTTAAAAAAAAGGAGATAAAATATTTAATTTTAAACTTACCAAATTAAAAACGAAAAAAAAAAAATCAATCAAATCAATGAATTGCTTATATTTTAAAACAAAAAAAAGTACTATATTCAAGATATTTGAATTTATTAAGATAAATTATACGATGAATGGTATTTTTAAGGAAATCAATTAAAAAAAAAAAAGAAAAAGAAATCAATCATGTATGGATTTGATTTACCTTTCCAAAAATTCAATTTTTAAAATTATTTTTTTACTCGTCATCTTTCTTAAATTGGTTGAAAATCAATGAATTTAATATTTAACCATGAAAATTTAAATGCATGAACTGAAATTTTATAGGCGTTGTTGAGGTTAATGTATCTATCCCATGATACGTACTAGGTACTAAGTTAAGATTCATGTTAAGTTATGTCAAACGTCTGTGTCCTTTGCCAGTTGGTCTTTTTGGTAAATTGGCCAGTCCCGGATGCATATATAAATAGTGGTCAGCCTTACGCTGCTGGTCATAAACAATATTTTCAAATTTGATACTTTTCGAAGACATTCTAGAATGGCAGAGAAGAGCAAGGTTTTGATCATCGGAGGAACTGGCTACATTGGGAAGTTCATAGTTGAGGCAAGCGTAAAGGCTGGGCATCCCACCTTTGTCTTGGTTAGGGAAAGCACGGTGTCTGATCCCGTTAAAGGGAAACTCGTGGAAGGCTTCAAGAATTCTGGTGCTACTTTGGTTAATGTATGTATCTTCATTATTCCCTAATTTATTTATTTTTTTTCTAAATTCCTGCAAATGGATTTTGTTTTTTAATTGGGTTAATCATGAGGTTATACTTTTATCTATTTCTTGATCCAGGGTGATCTTTATCATCACGAGAGTTTAGTGAAGGCCATTAAGGAAGTGGATGTTGTGATATCATCTGTTGGACATATGCAATTGGCTGATCAAACTAAGATCATTCGTGCAATCAAAGAAGCCGGAAATGTTAAGGTGTGTGCTTTTGATTCACTGCAATTTTTTGGGTGAATTTTGTGTTGTGGGCGGAAAATCAGAGGTGGGACTAGAATTAGATATGATTGGAATGCAACAGAAAGGATCTTTTAAAGATGTGCATCTCTAGATGTATGGATAGTTCACAAATTCCATCTTCTGATCTGTGTTGTTTTCTTGATTGATCATTCAGAAATTTTACCCTTCAGAATTTGGGGTTGATGTTGATCGTGCTAGGGCAGTTGAACCTGCAAAATCAGCCTTCGAAATAAAGGCCCAAATTCGTAGAGCTACTGAGGCAGAAGGAATCCCCTATACCATTGTCTCATCTAACTGTTTTGCAGGCTATTATCTTTCAACACTGGCTCAGCCAGGACTGTTTGCTCCACCCCCACCCCGTGACAAAGTTACCATTCTTGGAGATGGAGATGTCAAAGGTATATTATCTATTTAATCGGCAATTTTATCTGTTGGGATAGTATTCAAATTCAAGAACTGTTTCATAGAACTTCCCAATTTATTCCCTTGGATTGATTGCAGCCGTGTTCAATGAAGAACAAGATATTGCTACCTTCACTATTAGAACTGTGGATGACCCGAGGACATTAAACAAGATTGTCTACATTAGGCCTCCCAAAAACATTCAGTCCTTCAATGACTTGGTTGCTATATGGGAGAAGAAGATTGGCAAAACTGTGGAGAAGGATAATCTTTCAGAAGAACAAATTCTCAAGAGCATCCAAGGTCAATGATGAACATTTTATCAAATTTCTTTGATATTAGAACCAAAATCTTTGATCTGACTCTTTTTTTTTTTTTTTGGCAGAGTCTCCAATTCCAATCAATGTTGCGCTTGCAATCAACCATTCAGTGTTTGTTAAAGGGGACACAACCTACTTTGAGATCGAGCCTTCATTTGGGTTAGAGGCTTCAAAACTTTATCCTGATGTGAAATACACCTCTGTGGAAGAGTACCTTGGACGATTTGCCTGAGAGATTGATTCACAATATCCCATTTGCAAATGAAGTGAATAAAATATATGTTGGGATATTTATGCAATGTGGAATGTTTTCCATCTTTGATTTCTATACAATTTGTTATGATCCTTGTATTATTTATATTTAAACCTCAGTTTTATGTTCAATAAAATTAAGTTTTCCTTCCAAATACATTTATCTTGTGATTTGTTTGTCCACAGGAAGCTTGTTTTTAGCTTATAATAATATGGTCTTTTTTTAATTTATTTTTTTATAATCCTATGTTTCTCTTTCCAGACGGGTTGAATGAATAGAAAAATTAAGGTCTAAATTTTCCTTTTCGATAAATATTATTATGAAGTTGAGAACTAAATTATTAATTCATATAATTAATATGATTAAATCATTTTATTTTATTAAAAGAACACAGCCTAAGTAGGGAAATTGGTCCTCAAGCCGAAACTGAAAGGATTATAAAATGGAATAAAGATGGATATCCTGTGACTCGGGATGTTCGCTCTGATATCATGTTATACCTACTCCAATATGGTATTAAATTACTTCCTATTTCAAAAGTTTAAGTTGATGGAAAGGGATTAAATTTAATCAGAGTCGAACTCATCAATGAAATTATCACGTAACATTATTTACAGCCAGGATGAGGTTCTGCAGAGCATATTATAGCACATATCGTGTAACTTTTTTGGGACCATGGTGTCTGTTTACGGTGCTTCAATTTTAAGGCTCTAACGATTATGGTTGGAGATGAATATGATGACCCTAACATAATGGTTTCATCTAGAATTTTCTTCAGAATAATTCTCTCTCATATATATATATACATTAATGTTACTGTGTCCTACGAAGCATAGAAATTCTGTGTGTTCCTGATAAAAAAGACATTATTTTTTGTCAAAAAAAACCCATATCTAGCTCAAAACGACCTCATTTTGATTAGGAACACATAGAATTTCTATGCTCCATAGCCCACGACAGCATTTATATATATATATATATATATATATATATATATATATATATACAAAAAATGTTATATAGAACAGTCAAATCTTTAAAAGGTTAACAGTTAATATTTTTTAATTTTAAATAAATTTAATCCAATACTCGTAGGGTTTAATTTATTTTTTTAGAATATAATATATAAAATATATTTAAAAAATAATTTATTTATATAAATATATATATATATATGGATTTGCTAAGGTGCGCTCCGGAGCACGCCTTAATGTGCGCTCCAACCGTTACCGTAACGGAGGAATCCTTGCGACAGTGCTCATGCAACCAACCAAGCGGAGCAAGAATTCCATTACGGTAACGGTTAAAGCGTGCCTTAGCAAATCCGTATATATATCTAGTAATGCTATGGAGTGTTATGAATCATACCTGACAGAGTATTTTGAGTAAGTCTTTAATGGTCAATAGTTAAATCAACTGTTTAACCTTTTTAATAAAAAATATATATATTTTATAAATTAAATCCTAAAACTATAAATTAAACTAAATCCTGAGATACTTTAATTAAAGTTTATTTTAAAAAAAAAAAAAAAATAGTTGACACCAACGCCCCATAAAGCTTGCTCAATAGCACTCTGTGACATCTTGGCATATGGTCGGAAAGGGATATAATTATGTCTGTTAGTAATTTTCCAGAAAGGTATAACGACTGGTGATTGTTGCTTTGAACAGATGCGATAATGGGGACTTCATGTCTTTCAATGATTTCTTCATTCAAACTTCATTTTACTACTCAAATGTTTAACTCATTGAACAACAGCAAGCAATTAGTTTCTGTAATAAATAATCTTCATTTCATTGTATAGACTATAGAATACATAGCAATCACTTTTTTGAACGTAATGATTTAACATTATATACACAACCAATACCATGGCCCGCAGGACGATTAAGAGATGAAACTTATCTTAGCAGCAGTATAATCAGTAGGCTGGTGCATGATTACAAAATTTGAAGGCTCCCCAATTCTAATAATGGCTCGCCGGTGCTGGTGCTGGTGCTGGTGCTGGTGCCGGTGCCGGTGCCGGTGCCGGTGACACTGGAGAAAGTGGTGCATGCTGCAGTCTTGTAGGAACAAGTGCTCTTCTGGGCAACAACTCCAACGTCGTCCGATTCGTGTTCTTTCCTTCCCTTCTCTCAACTATACAAGAAACAAAACCAGATCGTAATGAGAAGAACAAAAGAACGTAACTAATGAGCAGGAAGAAAGTGAAGTATTTATAATTTAGGCACCCTGAAATTGAGGTCTAGCAGAAGCAGACAAGCGAATTAGTGTTGGGGTGACAATGGTGAGTGCAGCCCAGAAGAACAAGATCACAACAAAGGTTCTCCCACTCATTTGCTGGAGAATATCAGAGGAATTAAGCACAAACGTAAAAATCATTGGAAAGCTTTTTATTCAGCAGTTGATGGTAGGTGAAGACTTTTTCATCACTGAGCTGGCCATGTCCTGGAACCAATGTATATAGTGGCAAGAAGATTCTAAGCCACTAAAAATTTGATAATTGTATACGTAAGTCATCTACCATATATAATGTAAGTAAAAGACTAAAGGCATGTACCTTGGGATGGTTGATAATGACATCCTGATTTTTTCTGTACACGGTTGTTGGAAGTTGTTGCACCCCATTCTAGTGTTAAGAAAACACCTGGCTTATCTCCCAGGAGTCAATGTCTGGTGAATGATGACATTTAGGAAAAGGAAATTTCCCTTTGCGTGAAGGCGTTGAGGGTATCATTATTAATTATTGCAAGTGAGATATCTACAACTCCCATGACATAAAAGCCAATACTTGAAATAACAAAAGCATTCATGCAAGAAGTCTGCTGTTTCTTCCTTTGGTTTTGGTAGTGAATTCAAGTTTCTAAATTCTCCACCAAGTTGAAGATTTTAGACAGGAAATCAGCTCCATAACAAACACTTTGAAGTTAATACTTACCCAAGAAAAAAACATTTTGAAGCTCCAGAGATTTGCTTCCCAAACTTCTATAGTGCTAACTAACAATCATGAGTGAGGACTGACTTTGTGCAATCTTTTTACCTACCCTTCCTTGAAAAAGTTTGATATCAAGAACAAACATATGTACAAATCTTCCCAGTACCCTGAAGCTAGTGCATGTACAGAATGGCTTAGGAACTGTAAAAGCTTACTAGGAAAGAATATAATCATTTAGGTAGTAAAGAATATCAACATTGGTTGAGTAATTCAAACAAAATTAGATATTTACAGACAAAATGAAAATCTAGAAGTTTAAAAGGCCTGTGTTACTGATCTCCAGTGCAACATCGAGGTCACATTACTTCAATCCTTGGGGGAATCACTACTACTTGCAGCAAACTTCTTTCCGGCACTAACAAAATTGAATCAATGTGTTTTTTATAGATTAGAAAAGGATAATGCACAAATTGGGCACCATGTTCCATCAATTTCCCATTGCAAAAGAAGAGACTCTAACCTTCTTTGCTAAGTCAAATGGGACATAGCGGTGCTTAATCATATGGGTTATTTGGCGCTTCATGGTAAGGACAAATAGCACAATCCAATAGAAGAGTAATATAGGCCAGAAAACCGGTACATCAAACACAAACACAGAAAAGAAGGTCATTGCAAAGGCAACACAGAAAGCTTTATTGGTCGCAAACCTGGAATGGTAGAATACATTTCTACAAAATCACTTCGGCAAGGGAATATTATGAACAAGTAGGCTCTTTAAGACCGAAAATCACTAAAATCTCTAAAGCGTCCTTCAACTGGAAATGCCATCATTAGGAGAATCTATATTCCGATGTGTAAGAAAATGACAAGAATAACAGTTCAAAATATTAAGCTAAAAGAACAAAAGTAGATGGGGAAGAAAGCAGTTGCCAATACGATATGAACATGCTGAATTAATTTTACCTGCTTCTGATAGTGCATTACGTTTTACAACCATAAGCAAAATGTAAACATGCTAACTTTTCAAGCTTGCAGATTATCTTACCAGAACCTGAATTCAGGTAGGCGGCGAACAAAAGGTCTAAATTCATCTGATTCCTTAGTTGGCAATGACACACCATCTAAAGCTTCCAGTTCAAGATCAACCTTAGGGGACAGAAACACAATCAACAAATTGAAGATGTATATTCCTAGGCCATATGAGACAACATAAAATCCTTGAACATGATAAATCCGCAAGACATATGTTGCTGCAGTAGCAAGTGTTCCAAGCCAGCGAAAAAGAGGATTAGGAGCAGAACTGTCCAAATAATACTGGAAAGCCTCCAAAAATCACTTCTCTACTCTGCCAACGGTTTTGCAAGGGAAGCAGCATCACCTTCCATTGATAATTAGTTTTGGTTCCTCTGGCAAATAAGTGAAACTCAACTACCATATGGATGCTTAGTACATTGGAAAAGGTCAAATAAGGTAAGAATTACACCCAAGTGCAGGACAACCCACAAGAATAACAACCAACCAGTAAGATATGCAAGCATATTCATGTTGCTGCAAGTGCATATTCCTTGCAAACATGGCCATACAAGGACAAATAGAAATGACTGTCAATGAAAATTATTTCCAAGCATATTGAGAGATGTAAATTGATATGCCTAAGGTGTGACTTGTGTACATGATGACACATGTCAATAACAATCTATAATCAGATTAACACATGGGAATCCACCATTTCAGTGCCGAAAATGGCGAATCCCACTCTGTTCATTTCCATAAAGAATAAGCCACAAGAGTAGGGAAGAAAATGTCTTTTCACTTTAATCTTGTACTTAATTCAGAAATCTCATTGCTGAATATCAAAGCCCAATACATCTCCAGAAACTGACAAAATAGCGTCTTTCGCCTTGTTCTCCTTTATCATTTAAATATCTTGATTTGAAAACCATAACACCCTACACCAACGCACTTCCAAGTGCAAAATTCTTTCAATATTAATCCAGAACAGGAAAAACCCACAATTGATCTCACTTCCGATAGCAACCAAAAAAAACTAACAATCATATTCCCTCAAAATTTGGTTTAACTTCAATACAAAATTATCAACTTATGCAACAAACATCATTAACCTCCTTAAACTTCACAAGACAGTGCAAGAAATCGAGTGAATAGGAAGCAAAAGGGGCATGGAATAGCTCACCTGATTAGAAGTAGGAAAAAGAATTGCGGAGCCAATCGAAGCAAAAGAGTATCGAATGCAGTTAAGATCGACTTGCATGAATTTAGGTTTCGATAACTGATCAAGTAGATGTTGGGGAATTTTTACCAGCTTAGCTCGCTAGACAGACTATCTCGCATGACGCAATCATGACATTAAAAAAAAAAAAAAAGTTAAAATTCTTTTATTTAAAAGTTGCAATTTAATTCCAAAATGGAAAAGAGAAGAAGAGGTGGAGGTTAGAATGCGAAGAAAATAAACGTGGAGGTTAATTTGTGCCGAAATTACCCTCGCCCTACGCGCACACGCAGGGATCAGACCCAGAGCACAAAGAAACGAGCTGAAACCTTTGGCAACTGAAAGAAAAAAGAGTCCCATTGATCGCCAAGAGTGAGCTAAGTGGTGTTTTAGGGAAGAAAGAGGTGAAGTTCTGACCACCGATTAATATGGGAAGCCTTGGCAGAGCTATATACACAATGGGATTTTGGATTCGAGAGACGGGTCAAGCTCTCGATCGTCTTGGCTGCCGCCTACAAGGAAACTACTATTTCCAAGAACAACGTAATTGGATTTCTCATTGCCTTGTTTATTTTTAAATTTTGTATCTTTCAGCTCAAATTATTGAGGCATTTTGAAAATATATTCGTTGGATGAACTTTCTTGAATTTTTGTGATTTTGAGTCATTCGTTATTAGATAGATGGGCTACATTGAGTATTTCATCATCTTCAATATGGTTGTTTTGGGTTCTGTAAGAGTGCATTGTTTAATTGGTTTGTTTCAAGACTGTTATCTGATCAATGTTCATACACTCCTACTTTTTTGGAACTGGGATTGGAATGAAGAAAAGGGGCGACATTCATGCTATAGTGGCAACTTTTAATCTTTTTTAATAAACGAGGTTTTAGTCTTGCGTTTGGTGGAGGGGATATGACAAAAGATATCTGGGAATTTGTTTATATGTACTAGTCCAAAGGTAACATATGAAGACCCTGAGGACTCAGAAGGTGGAGTTATATTTCTGGAGCATTGCAAATTAGTTGCATCATCTTCTGAGCCAGAGAGAGGGAACCCGTTTAAGGAAGCACTAAGATGTGGCGATTTAGGAGTAAAAAATTTCAAACAGCCATGTGATATGGAGTTGCCTGAGTATTAAATGAATAGGGTTTTCAAAATGGATGAAACTGATTGACGTAGTTTTTGCATATGGAATGTCAGTATTACTCTTAGGTAATCTCTTAATATAAAGGGCATTTAGTTTGTAAAAATGACGAAGACGGTCTCAGCTTGTGTTCTATGGTAGTAGTAGTTATCAACATTCTGCTTTTCTTCTAATGTTTGTTCTAACTTGTTTTTATATCAGTGTCTAGGCACCGAACTCTGATGAACATATTTGATAAAGCTCCTGTGGTTGATAAGAATGCATTTGTAGCTCCAAGTGCATCCATCATTGGGGATGTTCAAGTGGGACAAGGCTCATCTGTTTGGTACGGATGTGTTCTGCGGGGTTAGTTCTTCAACCAAAGCCTGCAGCATCAGATTATTTATCTTTTCTGAATTTCAGCCTCTTATGTTTTGCTTTTTCTGTTCCTTCTATGGATTGAATGTTTGAACTATTGATGGCAGTCTTTCCAGCATTGCCGCATTTGTAAGAGGATTTATCTTTCGTGTACAAAATTCCTCTGCATTATTTTATTTTATATGTAAATATATATATATATATATATATATATATATTGTGTGGTGGGGGGTGTTCCATGCTACTGTTTTACTGCTGTTGGATTGTAGTATACAGATCTCCAAGCATTATATTCTACCAAAGGGCAAAAACAACCTCTATGATAGTTACTGCTTTGGATTGAAATTTGAAACATATTATTATGTGTTATATTTCTTTGATGCTTAATAAAAGATAGTTTTAATTATTTCCTAAGACTTTCTCTTCTGTTCTTGGTTTTTTTAAACCTTCTTTTTTGTTTGTGTACCTGTTCTTCGGGGTGAGGAGGAAGGTGGGAAGGGTGGTAGTTCTGGCTTGTGTTCTTGAATTTCTGTAGATTCTTCTGATGAGCCATGTGCCACCTTTTATGTTCTTTTCTTCGTTCCAGATTTATTGTCGCATCTGAAGATATTTCTGTGTTGAGTTTTGTACCTTTTCATTTCCTTATGTGATTCTACATCTTCTGCTGAGATTTTATCCCATTTTCTTAGTTTTATCTGAAGCTATGGGCTTTTCTATTTTCCCCTTGATTATCATTTTCTTTGTTTCCTTTTCTTTTCTTTTTTTTCCCAGAAAAAGGATCGTACTTCCAATGAGAAAAGGGTTATTGGAGGGCTGTGTGGTTGTAATTGAAAAGAAAACCATGAAGGATCTCAAATTCATTTCATGTGATTATTTTCATCTCTCTGTTCTCAGGGGATGTCAATGCCATAAGTGTTGGATCTGGAACTAATATACAAGACAACTCCCTAGTTCATGTTGCAAAATCTAATCTAAGTGGGAAAGTGCTCCCTACCATTATCGGAAACAATGTAACTATTGGTAAGTATGCCTTTGCACTATTATAATAATTAAATTGGTAAGGTTAAACTCTTCTGTTATGGTTGTTGGAATTTTTCTCCAAAAGAAATGTCTATTCGTACTTCTAACAAGTGTCCAAGAATGAACACACAGGTCATAGTGCTGTTGTACATGGTTGCACCATTGAAGATGAAGCCTTTATTGGACTGAGTGCCACTCTTCTTGATGGGGTGGTTGTAGAGAAACATGCCATGGTTGCTGCTGCAGCCCTTGTAAGACAAGACACAAGGATCCCATCAGGAGAGGTCTCTTCATCCAAAACTCAAAACAAGATCAGCTCATTACTTTTAAATTTTGCAACTGAAATTAGATAATACTTTATATTATACTTTTTATTCAGATGGAATCCAGTGAGAAAATGCTGGTTTTCTCTTTCTTAATAATCATCTAGGTATCTGTCTTCTTTGTTGGTTCGCTTTTGTCCTTGCATTCAAAAATTTCTGGCTCGGCCACTGGATTTTTTCCTGTTTGGTCAGGAGGGATGTGTAGGTGGCATACAATGGTCTTGAAATGAAAGGATATCTGCATTTCTTTTGGAATAATAACAAAAGATAAGCAATGTAAACATAATTACTCAGATTTTCTGTGAATCAATTCTGAAGGCTTCATCACCTTTCATTGAGACTGGTTTCTAATTTCTCTGGAAGAAGTCACGATACTACCCATGAAATGGAGAAGCTCAAATACCACTAGCACATCTACTGTTTTTTAGGCACTTATTTCCTTTGCCTGGTCCATTCACTTAAAAGTGGATAACCTGAAGTATTAATTCCTATTGATTGACATGTAAGAATTCCATGGTTATGTAGCTCTTTAGGCTTCTGTTCGGTGGAAATATGATGCCTCCATATTATTACTAAAACATTATAGCTTACAGTGCCTTGATTTTTATGATATTTCACGTCTAGAATTGAATGATTCTGTTTGCCAACGTTTTCAGTTTGCCTTTTCCTTGTCGATATTACATTAGTTAGAAAACTTTTATTCTTGTTTTTACCAATCTTTCCCTGAGATGTTCATAAATGATTTGTTGTAGGTGTGGGGAGGTAATCCTGCCAAGTTCCTTAGAAAGCTCACAGATGAAGAGATAGCTTTCATTTCTCAATCAGCCACCAATTACTGACGCAGCGGAATATACATGAGAGACTAGTTAGCGTACTAGTCTAAACGAGAAAACGTTCAAATCCTTGAACAACCTTGAGTCCACAAGGGAAGAGAGAGAAACTCTGAAATATTATTGATAATTGATTAAATGAATAGTCCCTAAGCATACATCCTTATTTATATTAGTAGAAGTTTTGTATTCCTAATCAGATTAGGAAATAAAACCCAAGTAAACTACTA
>JAOXNR010000030.1:1136277-1174155 GCA_028571225.1 Parsonsia alboflavescens
TAGGAAATAAAAATCAAGTAAACGATTAAAACTTCCTAATCAAACTAGGAAACTATTACTTTTATTTCTTTGACTTGACTCGGTTCAATTGCTCCAAAAATATCTCAGACACTTGTTCTACATCAATTACTCTAACTTAGCAGAGGTCCATGCTGCTGAAAATGCCAAGTCCTTTGATGAGATTGAATTTGAAAAGGTTCTTCGCAAGAAATATGCTCGCCGTGATGAAGAATACGACGCGATGCTCAGAGTTGTTCGAGAAACTCCTCCAGAACTTAATCTTCCAGAAAACATTTTGCCAGATAAAGCACAAAAGAATCCCCGATGAGATCTTGGCAAGTAGGTTCTCCCTTTCACTTTTTGTATTTCAAGGCTTCATGCCCAGTAAAAAATGTACTGTGCATGCTTACGCAGATTCATACACGCTGTTTCAAAATAATAGTAGACTGGTTCTAATTATATGTACTTGGGTCTATATCCTTTTTCTCTCTAACATGCTTCATGTCCATTTGAAGGAAGCCAATGCTTCAGTGCCAAATGTACTATTTTTTGTTGAGAAAAGACCTCTTCGGCAGATAAATTTTCTGGAATTGTCCCGTGTTAAAGCTTCCATTTTTCTGGGAAACAATTTCAATCTATAATTGAATCATACACGCTGTTTCAAAATAATAGTAGACTTGTTCTAATTATATGTACTTGGGTCTATATCCTTTTTCTCTCTAACATGCTTCATGTCCATTTGAAGGAAGCCAATGCTTCAGTGCCAAATGTACTATTTTTTGTTGAGAAAAGACCTCTTCGGCAGATAAATTTTCTGGAATTGTCCCGTGTTAAAGCTTCCATTTTTCTGGGAAACCCTTTCAATCTATAATTGAATTCTCTGCTCGTCTACCGGTTGATCTCTGTTCTTAATAAGGGATGGCATTAACCTCACTAGTATTGAATCTAAACTTTTACAGCACTATTATTGTTGGTGAGCATCTTCCATGGCTTAAAAGGAATAAAGGAGCTGCATTTAACATCCATTCGCTATCTTTACAGGAAAAGTCCCTTCAGCCTACAAGGGTCTATTCCAAGTGGACAATCATCATCGCTAAACCTAAGATTCATCCACTAACGTGAGATCTGTCTTTTCTTTAAATTATCATACTTAAATATTTTTTTTCTTCAGCATTTGTCTCTTAATAATAGCAAGTAAACGACACTAAACTGGGTAATCTTTGAATATCCCATAATGTGTGTTGTTTATAGCAGTATTCTGATGTGTGATTGGAATCTTCAAAATCTAGCCACGATCGGTGGATTGGATCATGAAGGGACAAAGATAAACAGACCCGTAAATTCGGGCAAAAAGGGTTGTCTCCTTCCTCAATCAATCTACATTGGAAATGATTGGGATCTTTTTTGAATTTTCATTTGTCTTGCCCTTCTTGGATTCTTCCACTGAACCTGCATCAATTGAAATTTCTTGGACCCCTTTTTCTTCCCATTATTGACTTATATAGTAGTTTAATTCATGAAATTATCATTTTCACTTCTCCAAAGGAGCTACAAGACCTTGAAATTGAGTGCTCTAATAATAGCGTCTTAGTACTTGGTAGGTTCACTTGGGACCCTTTGTTCATGGACTTTGGTGCTTTTGTTACCTCTCCCATGGGGAAGAAGACTTAACTTCCCTTCCACGTTTATAAAACTTGACTTCGTATAAATTAATCGATAAAGGATGAATTTAAATAAATCTTTAATGTTAAATTTTGAATAAGATCCGTGTCTCATACGTCGAGTACTACTGTTGGGCCCCTTCTTTCTATCAACACTACCAGGGGTGAAGATTCGGCATGCTAGATTTATCATCTCTTTTTATGATAAAGAGAAAATGCCAATAAGAGAAAGTGGCAAAAACGGACCAATAATGGCCTAAGAGAAAGTGGCAAAAACAGACCGCTGTGCCAAAGCTTGGCTCTTTTCAAGAAAAAGCTTCAATCAATAGACTGAATCTTAGTCCTTTTCTTTTTCTTTTTTTTCCAACTAAAAAATATTATATTAGTTTATTTAAATAAATGTTTAGAAATAATTTTTGAACCATTAAAAAAAAATTTTGAGTTGCCAAAAACACCATGTTTTTCTTAAATATGTTTCTCTCTATTTCACTATATAAGTCTCTTTAAACCTTTAAATTTATTTTATACAATAAATTGCAACAAGCACTTACTATATTTTTTTTTTTACGGTCTAAATCTAAATTCTTAAATAATTTTTTTTTCATCTTTTTTAATCTAAATTCTTAAATAATTTTGCTCAGGATATTTTTTTAGTATTTTGATTAATCATCCGTAATAGACATGGATGAGCGGGTGGGATGGGAGTGCAATTTTGCAATTTAATCAATAATTTTAAGCAATTAATTTCTTTTATAAAACGAAAAAAGTATGAATTAGTAATTGCCAAAGGTTAACTGACCTAAGCATCTTAGGTAGGTAAAGTCTGCAAGTGGGGTGAGACTATAAATTTGGGAAGAGGGGAATGAGGCAGAAGTTGCGGAGAGGATCACAACAGGGAAGAATCCAAGGGGGAACCAAGCAAGCTTCTGCTTCTTCTGCTACCATAATCCCAAACCCCCTTAACTGATTCCCCAGATTTTGATTCCTAATTTTCAATTATGGGTGTTGAATTCCATCCCAACAACGGCAACAGTGACCAGGAATCAGAATGGCTGCAGAATGGGAGCAATGTTGCTCCTCTTGTGCTGGGTCTGCAACCTGCCGCTTTGGTGGACCATGTTGCCAAAGTTGATTGGTCCCTCCTTTCCCAAATCCCTGGCGAGCGTGGTGGATCTTTTCCTGTATGCAATCTCCTCTCTTATTCAGATTAAACATCTTGAATTTCGCTTGCCCGTTGCATTTTCTTTCTTTTTAATACGTGATATTGCGTCAGTGAAAATCTTGAAATTGTGCCTTGCTTGTCTATTTGGTATCTTTTTACGTAATACCGGGCTGTAGACTATTTACAAGTTTGCAAGAAATTACATTTTTGGGTTCCTTAGAAGATGCATGCAAAAGAATTTGATCTAATGACTTGCTTCGAATTTCTGAGGTGTTGGGAATCTTTTTTCATATGATCCTTTTTTCTTTGTTGCTATAAGGTTGCTGCTGAAGAGCTAAAGCATATTTTGAGTGAGGTAAATATGCATATTCTTTCTTCACCAGACAATTCATCTGTCTCAAAGACAATGGCTGGTGGAAGTGTTGCCAATACCATTAGAGGTCTATCAGCTGGATTTGGGGTCAATTGTGGGATAATTGGAGCTTGTGGAGATGATGAACAAGGCAGCCTATTTATGAGCAATATGAGCTTTCACAATGTTGATATTTCAAGGTTGAGGTCGAAAATTGGACCAACTGCTCAAGTGAGTATATTGCCACCCCCTGCAGAACCATTTTCACGTTGATGATTAAGCTTAGTAGAGAAAATACTCAATGCTTAACCCTGTAAACTCACATTACAGTGCATTTGCTTGGTTGATGACTCCGGCAATCGAACCATGAGACCTTGTCTTTCTGGTGCTGTCAAAGTTCAGGTAGTGGTTGGTGATTTGCTAAGTTGATTGTTAAAATGCTGCGAATTTATAAGATGCTTCGCTCATAGGTATATTAATCTTTGACAGGCTGATGAACTTAGTCGAGAAGATTTTAAAGGTTCCAAGGTAATAATACTTTCTGTAGATAACGTTTAGTAGTCTTGATCCTTTTTAACAATAATATTGTAAACATGTTTAACTATAATTTTTTCCTTTCTTTCACCTTTACTTAAAATGCTGTTAATTGCTATAAAAGTCATGCTGAAAGCTATTATTCAGTAAATGGTATGACAACTGTAAGCTTTTTTTGGTCTCCCAACTATTCCTTTGCTTTCCTAGTTTTCGAGGAAAACATTTTGAATCTCTCAGTCATATGTGCTCTTCTTCTTCAGTGGTTGGTTGTGAGATATGCCATACTAAATCTAGACATTATACATGAGGCTATCCGGATTGCCAAAGAAGAAGGTCTTTTTGTTTCTCTGGACCTTGCCAGTTTTGAGGTAATATTCTTGCTACTTGGATAGATATATTGTTTTTGTTTTTTCTTCTTGTTTCATTGAGCAGTACTGGTACGATTTTAGATATATTGGGCAAATGCCTCAAAAAGGAAAAATTAAAAGATTCCCCTGATAAGGAACTTCATCGCCAAATTGCCACCAAGATTAGTTTATGATAATGCATCTGCTTCTGCACTATCATTCGAGTTCCTACCTTTTTTAAAGTATTCCTAGCAAGGATATTGATTTCCGGCTAACCTTACTTTTTCCAGATGGTAAGGAAGTTTAGGCATGAACTTCTGCAGTTATTAGAGTCGGGGAATGTTGATCTATGCTTTGCCAATGAGGATGAAGCAATTGAACTGCTGAGGTGGTTGTTAATCAATTTTTTTAGAGATATTCTGGAATATGGGGCTAAAACTATATAGATATTCTGGAGTATGGGGCTAAAACTATATCTTTTTGTTCATGATAAGAGTCATAATACTAAAATCTAGTAACAACAATTCATATTCTTTCATGTAATTCGAGTGTTTTTCTCTCTTTTATTCCTCTAATATGCTTGTAGGGATGAACAAGGTGCAGACCATAGAGTAGCACTTGAGTTCTTGTCCAAACACTGCCGGTGGGCTGTAGTAACACTCGGTGCAAAAGGATGCATTGCAAAAAGTGGGAAAGAGGTTTGTGACTTTAATGTTGCCTTTTAAGCATTGATCAAATACTGATGTATACAACCCCTCTTGTATGTCTATTTTAGGATGAGTACGGTTAACTGACTAATAGTTGGGATTGTCTTTTCTCTACAGTGACCACATGTTTCCTAGTTTGACTCTTTCTGTAACTTTTGTTCTGTTAACATCTCTGGGTTCTTTATCCCTAAGCAAATTACTGGCCAAAATAAAGTTTTGGCCATTTAGCATAAGCAATCCTGAAGGCTGTCCTTTATCCCGTAATATCTCTCGTCCAACTCCTGATGAGCAATTTACAGTGTTGGATGAATCACAATCTTTCTTTCCTTACTCGTATAAAACCTCAAATTTACAGTTTTGGACCTTTGGTCACAATGGTTTCTGCTTATCAACTATTTTCTGTCAATTGCATTGTTAGGTTGTCCACGTATCAGCTGTCGGAAATGTTAAGGCAACAGATGCGACAGGAGCAGGGGACCTCTTTGCCAGTGGATTTCTGTATGGACTGATAAAAGGGCTACCCCTGGAAGCATGTTGCAGGGTTGGTTCATGCAGTGGGGGGTCTGTCATTCGGTCTCTTGGGGGTGAGGTTACGCCAGAGAATTGGGAGTGGATGTTCACACAAATGCAGACTGAAAAGCTTCCTGTTCCCCAGCATGGCAAATTGTTGATCTCCTAAAAGGTGTAAAAGATCATCACTGTTAGTTTTAGGTGATTCTTGTTTTCCTTACCATTATGTTTGAGGTTGGCAACGAAGCCATTACCCCCAAATTATCCCAGCATACGAATTGTCTTCAAATCTACATTTGTAATGCTGATGCAACGCAACATCTCTCGTTAATTGGATTTTTCTATCTTTAAGAAATCTTTTCTCATCAACCTGTGACTCAGAAAGAATTGTGAACATCCATATGCCCAGTTGTAACATACTAATCTTATAGAGTAAGCTTAACTAGAAAATATTCATTTTATTTTGGATAAAGAAGATTTTAAATGAAAAATCCTAATAATCCATACATGCAATTTTGTATCCTCCAAAGTCCAATTCTCTGCCATAACCAGAGTACGTTTTACCTTTTTCTTCAGGTCCAGAGCACCTTGTAACACAGAAAGAAGTATATAAATATAACAAGGAAATGACAAATAATGAAAGACCTAATCAAAAAAATTTTACACACTGAAACAAAACCAGGCACTGACACGGGTGTTTTGCCATTAGGTGTTTTGAATTCGATATATAATTCTTGAGTTTTTAAACAGAATGACAACAGAGCCAACAAAGAAAACTATCCAGTCAGTCAAAAAAGAGGGGAAAAAACAATAATTAGAAAGCCACAGAGAACGTAAGAGTATGATCTAATATATGAGGTTTACAGAGAAAAGATGCTGGCCCCATCAGGAAACCATCCAACAAGATGATCGCATAACACAAGGAAACCATCCAACAGCAGAATGATATATTCGGAAAGATGATGTCAGATCTTACACCAATTTTTCCCATTACATCATCATTCTTGAGCAGCAGATGCACATTAAATGTCCATCGGGGCTGCACCCTCATTAGTAGGCCCCTGATCGGTAGGGCCTGGTTCTGTGCCACTACCTTGCTCTGCAGGAGCCTCCTCCTCCTCACCAGCAGGAGCCTCATCACCTGATATCTCGAATTCATTGATCAGCACTTGGACAGCTTCCTTATCCAGTATATGGAATGGCTCACCTACTCCTACCACAGAAACTGTGCAATTGGAGCTTGTTAGCTTTTCTCCTTGCAAGGTCTCCCTCAATGCAAAAAGTGCATCTTTGAGAAGATTCTCTCGTGAAGATTCCATGAAATTCTCAAACTTCCTCTCCATGTATGTCTTTGCAGCCTGGGATCTTGACCCAATGGCAAATGCTTGATACTCAAAGTAGTTACCACTAGGACAGTTGTAATATAGGTGAGCTCCAAATTCATCCAACCCACCGACAAGCAGGCCAACACCATAAGGTCGTTTCCAAGACCGCTGTGTGCAGACCTGCAATAAGAAACCATATATAGAAAAACAGAAATAGATAATTAAAAAGAAAGGTCTATATGAGTGCCTAAGTGGAAGATTCAGAACGTTACGATTCTCAATTTCAGCTACCACGGAAGAATTATAAATAAAAAGAAAATGAAAACAAAGGCTGTACACCAAATGAAGAAACACACAACATACAAGGAACAAAATCTTAAAGTAAAAACATATGCATCCAAAAGACGTAAAAGATTAATCCAAGAGAATCTGAAACATAGGTTGTATAAGGACTGTAACTTCCACTACTAAAGTTAATGTTCTGAAACATATTCCGAATGTGCAGGATACAGGATACACCACATTCAGGAAAGTGGTTTTATTTGAGATGGACAATAACAAGAAATCTGCAAAGAGTAACTGCAGAAACATTTCCATTTGCAGAGAATGATTGAATGGAGTGCGAATTTCTCCACAAGATTGTCATAAAAGAATCTACCCGATACAAGACTTTCCCAACTACATTGCTTTTAAGTTACAAGACCAAAAGCCAAATGAACCTTCTAGGGCATATGCATCAAATTCAATAGTCAAAACAGTAATTGTATAATGTATAACAATATGCCCAATAACTTCCAGTCAGAAAATTTGTAAACCATGAAAAACTGCAATTATAGATGTTACATCATAGCATTATTGACCTCTATAGTTACTGACAGATAAAGTCTCAGTTAACACTATCAATGGATGTAGATGTGATAGAAATTTTGAAGGTTGGCATTAACTCCAAAAGTTATTCATTTAAGCTCTACAAAATCTCTATGACAACAATATGAAAGAAAGTCATTAAGTTCAAAATTGATTTGTCTATACCTGCAAACAATCATATACTGCAAAACACAGTGAACATTATGGCCATAGAGAAGTATAAATTTTGAGGTAATGGGTTAACCCTCTTAGGAGTTTTGAACACTGTAAAAGATGCAGTTTCCACTTATTGCAAGTCAAACCATAAAATGTGTGCAACTAATTTCATCTATTTCGCATATCCATTGCACATCCTAATCTTCCTGGTAAGACATTTCCAAGTTTAACTCTTTTTTTAGGAACGTTAGTATTTGTACTGCAATAATAAAACTTGCAAGCACTATGTCAAATTATTAAGAAACTTAGCAAGGAAGTGCAGACTTATTGTGCTTCTTGCTTTTGGTTCAAAATCATGGACAAGATTCAACTCCCATCCCATGGCATAGTTCATCTATAGATATTTCGTTTATGTTAAAAAGATTAGGCTCACAAGTTCACAGCAAGGTCACAACCATGGACTTATGTGAAAACTTTTTCATTGTTTTCTTCCTTAGCAAAAGTGAACAAAGAAGAGGAGAATAAACATAAGATACCATTACACTTCCTAAGCACCTGCCAAACATGTTTCTCCACACTGAGCTCAATTTACTTTAAGCCACACATCTTTCAATCAACTAAAACTTAATTCTGAAAATAGCAAAAACCAGGAGAAAAAATATATTTTAAATTTCAGCAATATCACTTCTAACATGGACCATCATAATACACTTAAGCAAAAATATTCCATGACGAAGACATTAGGTGGAGGCATCAAAGTGTATTGAGAACATATAAAAAAAATTTAATCATACTATCAAAAAGACCATGTTTCCCTACTGACTTGCACTTGAAAGCTAATTGAATCTGAAAACATTAAAAACATACATTACTTGTAATTCAGCATATTCTCGAGAAACTCTAAACACCAAAAAATAATTCATCTCTACAATTTTTATCTGCTGTCAAGAATACACACATAAAATAAAAAAAAAATACCTAAATTCTCCCCAAATTTCAAATGCGCACATTAGAATTGCATTCAGTAAACATTCAGCCAGATGGGATGGCACAGACAAAAACCAATTAACTCCATTGAAGTTAGGGTTTATATAGATATATAAGCACCCACTCCCAAGAAAAGGTTTAACAGTCAGACCTGAGCTTTATCCGCTAGCTGAACGACAAGACGCCCGACGGGTAATGGGGACTCGTAGGAATAACTATAGTTGATGCACTCAGAACGCATATAACGGGAGAGAACACGACCGTCGGCAGTTAGGCCAGCGATGGCTACACCAATGTGGTCATCAACCTTAAAGATCTTTTTTTGGTGAGACGATAGCTCAGAGTTAGCTTTATTAACCGAAGCCAACACCACATGAGTCTTCGATCTCAGCCCAATCGCAGCGGAACCCTGCTTCACAGCCTCCATAGCATATTCCACCTGAAACAGCCTCCCGGCCGGTGACCATGTCGTCACATCTGTATCATATTGGTTGCGAAACATTTTCGAGAAATGGATTGATGATCACAACTCCAAACGTCGATTAGACTTCTCCGCTTTCACACACACAGTATGTTTCCCCCTCTTGTTCTATTTGCAGTGCGCTTGAGAATTTCTAATTTAATTTCTCCCTCTTGTTTCTTTTTTTTTTTTTTTTTTTCTTTCTTTTTCGTCAAGGCAAGAAAAAGTGGGGTTGAGTGTTTTTAACACAGGTTGTTTAAGTTGTGGTCTGGTGGACAGGTTGTGGCCCATATATTTTGGGCTTCAATTTATTGGGCTTAAGATGGCAGGCTGAATTTCTGAGCCCAAGACCAATTCTATAAACTAACGTGGAGCGCCTTGAAATGTTAGCTCTGTAGTTATTATGTATCCCTCATTAGAGTAGCTAGGAGCACGCCTACTCCCAGCCACCAACTCCTCTTCCCAATCAAACGGTCAAAAATAAAATGGTGATGTCATTATCAGATTTATAGCAAATACTTTTGCTGACGAGACTTTGATAATAATGTAATTTGAATTAGAATTTATGAGGTCATATTGTCCCAAATATAGGACGATTTATAAAAGATGAAGAAGTAAGTACATTAATCCTTGATTGATGTCGATTTGAATCTTATTAAACAGTGAACTTGTAAATTAAGATTTGAATAAAATCAGTGTCTCTTCCCTAAATTAGTAACTTAGAGATGGTAAGGAAGTGAATTGCTCTTACATGCAATGAATTATTAAAAGAGTTTTGGTCAAATTTTATCGCAAACAAAAATTAAATTTCATAAACTTTCAAATATTCCAAATCCAGGTCTTCTTACTACCAAAATAACGGTTAGACTTTAGGGCAGGAATTGAGCCAGAAGAGACAAGATTCTTAACTATCTTAAATTCTCAATCACCATGATCAAAGGACCCCTGGGCAAATCTACAGACTGGTCATTGACCAAGACCGGGAGGGGAATAGCGGGCTGTATGGTATAGTAGGGGCACCCCAAGAGAATGTACTGAAGAAACCTCACTTTCAGTCAGAATCACATAAGGGTTTTTTGTTTTTTTTTTTGGCAGCAGCAGATTATCTTAGATCAATCTAATCTAAACAACGTGTTGTCAGTAGCTTATGTTTTTGGATCTGAGGAACAAAGCAAAGTGAAAAGGAAAAGTGGTAAATTATGATGAGAGATCTCCTTTTTCTTTTTAATTATTTTATTTTATGCTTTAGATTGTGTTTTAATTCTTTTAGGTCATAATTGGTACTTTCTTTTCACAAGATTCTCCTAATATATCTCTCCTACACTCATGTCTTACTCAAAGTTTTTTCTTTCTTTTTGGGCATGTGCATATTCATTCTCTAGGAATATATTTTTTAAAAAAAATTAAGAAAATGAGTTCTGAAGTTGCGAGTAAATTATATTTTATTAAATCGATTATCCTTCTATGTTGTGTTTTACATCATAAAAAATTTGATCGACTCGAGAAAAATAACCTGAGAATAATGTGAAAATGAACGCCTTTTGGGTTTTGATTTCGAATTTATTTTCTCTTCTTTTTTTTTTTTTTTTTTTTGTTAAAAGGATATAATGTTTGGATATTAGATTGTTATGATGGGAGGGTCAATAAAGTAAATCCATGGGAAGTCACCTTTCGTTTGGATTAATAGCCCAATAATGCCACAGGAAAAGACATTCTTTTTTCTCATGAAGAGATAATAAAGAAGTGGCGTTGAAATCGAACCATGCAGGAAGGGCGGGCCATGGGCCCATGAGTTGGAACCAACTTTTCTTATGTTTCTTCCTTTGAAATTCTTTTTTTTCAAAAAAAAAAAAAAAGGATCCCAAATTCCTACCAAAAAAGACTATGATGCCCTTCTCCGGTGGCCCTAGTTTTTCGATTCCATACGCAAGGTAATGAAGGGGAAAAAAGGGGGAAAAAAAAAATCTGGCAAAATGTGGCTGTAATTAGCTTTGATTCTGTTCATGAACATGCATCAGGATCCCCTGAGGGTGACCCCACTGAAGTCTTGAAAAAGGATGATTAAGTTCTCTCTGCCTGATTTGATTGTGCAAATGATGGGGTTTCAATGGTGGAGTTTGTACCATTAAATGTATTTAATTTAATTATTACCAAGAGAATATTCGTATTAAATATTAATTTCGACTCTGACTAATTTCTATTGTATTATGTTGTTTGCAATAGACAGCTCTAGTCACTTGAGCTTCAATATCAAAGGTCAGTCAACCAATCCCCCCATCCACCATAAGCTATAATGCATCGTGGTCAATCATAGAGCTGTGGATTGGATCTGGTATGGCTATGTCCCATTTTATGAGAGATCATTGAAATCCTAATGAAGTTCAACTTCACAAAGATCAGGTCGGATCAGCCTTTGATATTTTTTTTAATTTTAAAATAAAACAATTGGATTTTCACAAAACTTTAAAAAAGTGAATAGAAAATTAGAGAAAAATAAAGAAAATGGTATACAAAACAAACGTAAAAATGAAAAACTTAATTTCAACATTTAATACTCATTACAATCCAAAAATAAAATAAAATAATTAAGATTGTAATAAAAAAAATCAAGATTCTTTCTAATAATAAATAAAAAAATCAAACATGAGACAATCAAATTCTATAGAATATGTGATAAAAATTATAAAATAATTTTATGTTTTTTTTTTATATTTTTGACCCATGGCCCGGCCCCGTCCAACTTTCTCTAAACCCTTGTTGACCCTTGACTTTTAAAGGTTGGACTAAAAAATTTGTGTTTCAATTAAGATCAAGTTTTTTAAACCCAATCTTTCAAAAATATGGGATAAGATCAGATCGACCTCAAGGGTCTAACCTATTTTGATAGATCTAGTCAATCATAATCATATACATCTATTATTGCTGCTAAAATAGATTCTTACTCTAAAATACCTTTATGTCATAATATTAGGTATTGGCCATCATTTCACATTAATTATGAAATAATAAATACATGTTTGTTATGTTTAAAATACCTTTTATTTTTCATATTTATAATTACGATTGTACTTATTCATGTAAAATGAAAAGGGATATCAAATGAGTGTAAGAGTGGAAAAAAGAAAACATAAAAAATATATATTATAAATTATGAAATGATTTGTGTTGATGGAGTACGATAGAGGAATCTCATTGGTCGGCGACACCATGGTGACTGGATGCTGATGGCTTGGCACTTGGTATTTCAGGAAGCCGTCTCCTTGTTGCCCTGTGATCTTGAGAGAAAACTCAATTCCACTCCATAATTTTCTTTTATAATCTCTTAAATTTCGGATCAAAACATATCTTATAACGAAAGATATCTTGATTATGGTACCAAAGGAAAGTAGGAAGCATATAAAAATATGAGTTGGATCGAAACATATAATATAATTAAAATTGTCAAGATTATTGTATCAAATAAAAGTAGTCTGCATTTAAAGGATATGATTCAATGGTTAAAACTAATTTGAGCACGTACTAACTATTTATGGATGCACACCGGACTTAACATGATCAATGTTCTACAAAATATGAATTTAACTCTCCTAATTAATAATTTAATTTCCTATGGACTATGAACTTGTGTCATGTTGCCAAGTTTTTTTCATTTGGCTCTTCGGGGAACACCTCAATGGGTGAAGTATTGAACTTATAGATCATAGGTTTCGAGTTCGAATCCATCAACACCTACTTAAATAAGCGAAATGTCAAGATACCTATAAATCGATCCCAACAATTGCTAAAAAAAAAAAAAAAAAAAAGTTCTTTCCATTTGTTTTGCACTTTACATCCAGTCGTGAAATCATCCTGAGGAGACTGTTTGGCGCCGACCAATGACAAGTCTCCTTTTTGTAGGGATTGGATGGTGAGATGATGAAGAGGTTTGAACTTGAAAATCGACCAACCAAATGTGGTCTTGAGAAGTTGTTTTGTGAGTACTTTTGTTCTGTGCAATTGGACAAGTGTGAAGTGATCGATTGGTCTAACCTTTTCAACTCAACACCTTAATACTGTCATAATATTATTAATGATTGACTTATGCAAAAGGTTAAAAATAATTTATCACAAATTAAATACTATTTATATATATATATATATTTCCACCAACCAATAAATGGCCACTTTCTCAAATATACATTTTTCATATGAATCTTTAAAAACTAATGTATATACTTATCTCAAATTAAATATTTCCATCTATTTAAAAAACAGCTAAAAAGTTTTGAATCCGACATCCAGACCTTTTTTCTTTTTCTTTTTACCCACTCTCTTCCTCTCTCAACCCATCATATATCCTTATTCTTTAAGGATTGATAGTGATTCCCACTTATCTTTATTATTATAGTCGAACTCGGAACATACCGATTCTCAATGCCATTGCTTAAAGGATTTACAGCAAAAAATTAAAAAACATGACTTCCCCGAGCTTGTCAAATGTTCTTGTCATGCATGATTGGGAAAATTCGGATTCGGACGAGGATGGAGTTGATGCTTATTTTTAATGGAAGAAAACAATGTTTTTGTTTTCTTGAAGAAACATTGAAATATTTATCCTACACATACATACAAACATCTAAAAAATTTCATGTATAAATACAAGAACTACGTATTTAAAAATTAAATTGAAATTAAAAGATAGGTCCATTTGATCCAACTCCTTCCATGAATTGGAATTCAAAATCATTCTTTACAAAAAGGAAAAGTCAGTTCAGTACACTAACTTTTTACTAGGTGAAACAAAACTGGGTGGGGACTTATTAACCCAACCAAGGCCCAAACCAATACAAAACGGAACGGATTGGTCCCCACAACTTAAAAACCCCTATCGGCCATGCAAGGAACAAAATTTTATATATATATATATATAATTACTATAAAATGCAATTGTTGGAGCGCAATTGGATCATAATTGTCAAATATAAAATTGCTATAAAACGCAATTGTTGGAGCGCAACTGAATCGTAATTATCAAAACGACGTCGTTTTGATAGCGAAATAAGTGGGTCTGAAAGATACATTAATTTATTTCGCTGCCAAAACGATATCGTAACTGTTGTGTTTTATAGCAATCCTCTATATATATATATATAAAGAGAGAGAAGATTGCCATAAAACGTAACTGTTTGAGCGTAACTATCAAAACGATATTGTTTTGGTAGCGAAATAAGTTAATGTATCATTCAGACCCATTTATTTTGCTGTCAAAACGATGTCGTTTTGACAGTTGCGCTCCAACAATTGCGTTTTATAGCAATTATATATATATATATAAGGTAATGTTATAAAGTAAATTCGGAGTGTACTGTAATTAAAGTTAACGATTAATTTTTTTTATTAAAAAAAAATTTGATCCATTACTTTAAAATTTAATTTATCTTTTTAAAATATAATATATAAAAAATATTTTAAAAAATAATTTTATTATTAAATATTTTATTTTTTAGATGTTGTGCGTTAGAAATTTAATTTAGATATCCAATTCAAAGACAGCAAGTGCCCCATTGAATTTCCAAATCTACCCATCACATCAGATTATTAATGAATTTCTAAACTAATAAGTACTAATCCCTCCGTCAGTCCGAGATGGAGGTAGAGGTACATATTTATTTCTATCTTTTAATATTTAAATTTAAATAAAAATTTTTAAATATTTCACTATTAATTTCTTAAAACTTTTTTAATAAATTTAAATATATTGATTTTATGTCTGGACCATTCAAGATAAAAATATAGATTGCGGATGGAAAGTATTTTTTATGCTTTTTTTTTTTAAAATTTTTTGGTCAGTAAGATTTATTTTGGGGGGAACAGAAAAACTCTTCCCAAGGCAGTCCTCGTAGCCCCCACACTTTCAGCAACACCGGCTAAACCGGTCATTCCCGAGTTGCCAACACAGCAACAGTTCAAGTTCAACCCTTGTGTGTGTTTAAAATCAGTTTCTCAAATATTTTTTTGTCATTTTGTCACTCTCTCTCTTCTCCCTTGTCTGACTCTGCAGAACAACACCTTTCTCTGCAGACATATAAACTCAGCCAAAGGAAGAAGAGAGGAAAAGAGCGAGAAGAAAGAATCAATCAGAATTTCCCATACCCAGTAAAAAAGAAAACAACGCGTTTGGAAAATCTACAAGCGTTCTTTCTCTGATCATTTTTTGTGTTTTTTTCTTCAATGGAGTCGTTGACGAGGCCTTTTTACCATCACAGAAGAAAGCTTTCCAATCTTAATGGTGGTAGTAATGGAATGTCATTTTCAGGTAAAGATGCCTACGACGACGTTTTGTTGGGTGCTCCGAAAACCAAGCTTGGAGTTGGTGGTGGAGCTTCTAGAGGAGGAGTGGTGGCTGTGGAAGACTATGCTGAGATTTTTGGTGGTGGGTTAGGGGGAGGGGGAACTGTTAGGCGTGGCTCTTCGATTCCTGTTCTTGATCTTACGGAACTTGACAAAAGTAATGGGTCGCATGATTCTTGGCGTTTTAACGGGAAGCTGGAGTATTCGAAGATTTTTGGAAGCTTTGCGGCGGATGTTGATGAGGATGTAAGTACTGGTGTTCCCCCGTACGAGGAGTTGTTTGGAGGAGTTAAGAAAGCTAAATGTGATAATAAAGTTAAGGCAAGGTGAGGAAGTTGTTTGGAAGTTTGAATGAATCGTTTCTTTATGTTTCTATTTTATTTTCTTTTACTCAGTTTCTTCCCAGCTAGCTTTTGTTTATCACTGGCACTATGAATGCAGTGATCTTTGTCTCTGTTCTCGATTTTTTTGGGGGGTAATGTTATTCATGTTTATTAGTTAAGGATTGGGTAGTTTCTTGAGGCCGCGCCGTCCTATCTGAGAAATTGTGGGAAAGTTAAGAACGCTTAATCTTGTAGGCTATTTTCAAGTTCCCTAAAAATAGAAACACAGAAAACTATTATTCTCAAGCTGTGTTTCAGTTTTGCTTAACGCTGAAACCTTTTCATTTTCTTCTTCTTCTTCTCCTCCTTTTCTCTTCCTAGAAAAGGATCTAGAGTTTTCAAAAATTAGTTTTCTTCTGCCTTTTTATTTTTCTTCAACCTGTCTTGATTTCTTTATATACTGAAACATGAAAAAGAAGTAAGGTATTCTGAGCACTCGTGGTGGCTTTCGGGGACCTGGAAATGGGCTAAAGTTCTACTCTTTGAAATTTAGTGCAGATTGGGACTAATCTTTAACTAGATTATGGTGGGAAACGTGTTCAAATGATCTGGTAAGCATGTACAGATGTACTCTTTTCTTTTTAATAAGTTTTACAATAAAAGCAGCCAGAAATTTCGAGTGCGTAGCATTGGAGAATGTCCAACTTGGTCATTCCTAGCTTGTTGGTTGAACACCTTTGAGTATTTCTTGTCACTCATGTGTATTATTACTTCTTGTATCTTTCCAAATGTGATATCCATTTTCGTTTTTGGCTTTTCTTACAATTAGAAAGATCGTATGCATTTACAAAATTCCTCTCATGCAAATAGGATTATATTCCTTAAATGAATTTCATTACTATGATTTTTCATTCTCTTTCTTTTGGGAATAGATTACAGTTATGATTTCTTGAGGTTTTTGAGACCGTTTAAATCGAATCTTACTTACCTGAGTAAATAGTGCAATCCTTGTGCACGTATGCTCTAATACTAGGTATCAGCCATGAATTTTTAGACATGGTTACCCATCTCTTTCTCTTGAATCATTCTTCTTCCCTTTCCTTGTGAACATAAATGCAGTAAGCCAACTTAGGTTCCCCAGACCCCCAAAAAATTGAGGGTATGTATATGTACGTGTTTTCTCCTAAACAAATTGATATGACTGTGAGATAAAGAAATTCCAGGTTCCTTGGTGATCTCTTCAATCTAGATACAGTGATGTGATCTGATCTTTGTTTCTTCTTCTATTCTTGTTGACTAGTATTATTTGTTGTGCCTCATTACACTCTGAAACTCAGAGAGAGATGACAAATTGATTTTATAGCTGTTTCCCTGGTTCTCATAATTTTGTTTCCTATGTAGAACCCGAGCTGACACAGAACCCTCTGTGAAGGGACCAGAATGTTTCAACTCCTCTGAAAACAGCAAAGGACTCTCTTCTGAAGCATCTGATCCATTTCTTGATGGTGCGAAACAAGTAAATATGTCTTATCATAAAACCAGCCAACACACCAAAGATGGCATGAATGGAACAATGCACATAGCCCAATTCCATGCAGTTCCTGGATTTGCTTATTTTATAGATGACGCCACTCGTCCACAAAAGGCTGAACATGATAAGCCATCCCCTGAAGTAAAAACTGATTCCGTTCATAGCAGGAGTTCAAGTGGTAACCTATCTGAAGGAAAATCTTACAGAAGGGGCAGATGGCATGGCAAAGATGATGGTAGTCAGGGTAAATTTGACTTCAAACCATATTCATCTGAAGTGCCAATACCGTCAAGTTTTTCATCCAATACAAATGATAGCCAAGGACATCCTAAGAGAGTTCAGTCATCAAGTTTTGGTCCCAAAGATGAGGCTTCCAAGCAGGATGCCAATGGTTATTTAAGTGCTTCTTCTGATGAGGAACTTGATGGAAATTCAGCTGCTGCTGCTTCAGCAGCTGCTTTGAAGAAAGCCATACTACAGGCCCAGGAATGCATAAGACTCGCAAAGGAGTCAATGGAAAGGAACATCCAAAATCCCAAATCACGTCTTAATGGAGGCTTGAAAGTTAAGGATAAAAAGAAAATCAAGTATGATCAGGACATGAGTGGTTTTAGGAAGAATAATACAGAGGAAGCAGGTAGAACTGTAAGCAGTGAGGTTCAAACTCTTGGTGCATTTGACCAGAAAATATCTAGAGGAAGTAATGAAGTTGCTTCAGGCTTCACATGCAGAGAGAGCCATTCTATTGATAGAAATGAAGATACAGAAAAGCACAAGCGAAGTGATGCAATAACTGAAGAACAAGGGGTGGGGACGTGGTTTTCTCAACTGCTAAACAATGGAAAGAACAAAATGGCAGCTTTGGCATCTCAGTTAGTAGATAACAGAAATACCATATTTCAGCCTACAAGTGAGCATATACATGATGCTGAAGAGATAAAACCAGCAGAAGATACCTTGGAGAGGAGTACTACTGACCCCAGCAATGTTAATGCAAAACTTGATACTATTGAAAAGGTGCCAGATGAAGAGAAGATTCTTGAGAAATCTGTCTCAGATCATTTTGTGCTACTAGGTACTGGAAGTGTAACCTCAATGGGTGCTCAAGTAGACCAAACAACTGAGGTACAACATGGATTTCTCCAAGGGGAAAAATGTGAGAAGAAACTGCAAGATGGTGTGAAAGCAACATATTACAGACAAAATGAGCCTGGAATACTGGAAAATGATTGTCCAGCAAAAGAATTGATGAACATGGCAGAGATGAAAAAGAAAGAGGAAGAATCCTTTGAACTAGAAATTAGGAGACAAGTTGACAAAATGCCGGAAGATTCTTGTCTGCTAAAAGGTACTGAAGACAAGCCAAAAGAAGACACTGTTGAAAGTAGTGAAATAAAACAGGAAAACTCCCGAAACAAAGATATTGCTGGTAATGGGTTGGAAGGTCATTGTCAGCTGGACATTGAGTTGAAATCCATGTGTTCTCTTGACAAAGTAGAGAATAGAAATATATTGCAGGAAGAAAATCTTGTTGAGGATATTGATGGAAGACCTACAATGACCTTCCAACAGGAAGGTACATATAGTAGAGCTGCATGTGCTGATAACAGTGCCAAAGGTGAAAATATAAAGGTGAATCTGGACGTACAAGAAAGATATGACACAGAAGGAGAAGCAGATGGAAGTAAAGAAAATCCTGTGCCTGGTTTATTCTCAGAGGCTGCTACTGAGGAAATTCTTAATCCATGTAACAAGGATGAAAGTACCATGTCAGAGGGAACTCCAGAGGTCTCTGAAGTGAATAAAACTAGTAAGCAAACAAGGCAATTGGAAGTTACAGTTTTAGAGGATGACGATCACCGAATATGGCCTAAAGGACTACTAGAGAACAGAGAAGAGAATGACAACACTGAGCCCGAAGATGACGAGGAGGAAGCACATCAATCAGTTGAAGATGAGTTGGTGTCAAAGGAAAATAAAATGTTTGAAACATCCTCTTTGGATCAAACTTTTTCTCGAGATCATGTCCTAGGGACCATAATTCAGGATGTCTCTGGGGCTCTTCCTTTGGATGACAATGCTAAGGATTTTTGTTTTGACATGACCATCCATGAACATGGACCGTCAACACTAACGAGACTACATAAAACTACTGACTTGAACACTGAAGAGCATGATGTTGAGGAAGAGAATGTTGTTGGGGCTCCACCTGTTGGAGAAAAGACCTCTGATTGTGAATCTGCTGACATGAATGGGCCAAAAGAATCTGAAGAAAGTGATGAAGAATATGAATTTTCTGTTAGAGGTGAAAGTAGGGGGAACTCATCTCATGAAACTGGAGGTGTCAAAGAAGTTGAAAACTTTGAACTAGACAATAATGGAGAACACTGGGTTGAGAAAAAGTTGGAACCAGAATGTTCTCAATTACCTAGTGAGACCAAAGAGAGTCAAGAACATTTGGAAACTGATGCGGGAATGAGAGCTGGCCAAAGTATGGAAAGCTTTGAGGAGAATATTTGCAAGATTTCTGTAAAGGAAGACAAGGAAAATGTAGAGAGGATGCAAAAAGAAGTGAAGGAAAAGGATTTTGTTAAAAACATTGAAGTTGACCAAAGAGAAAGAGAACGGGAGAAAGATAGAATTGCTGTTGAAAGAGCAATTCGTGAAGCACGCGAGAGGGCATTTGCTGAAGCCCGAGAGCGGGCAGATAGGGCCGCTGTAGAGAGGGCCAATGCAGGAGTTCGACAAAGAGCAATGGCTGGAGCACGTGAAAAGCAAGAGAAGGTTTCTGCTGGGGCTAAAGCTTCAACTGATAAAGCTACTACAGAAGCGAAACTTAGGGCAGAACGTGCTGCAGTAGAAAGAGCCACTGCAGAGGCTCGTGAACGTGCTCTTGAAAAGGCATTATCCCAAAAGTCTACCAGTGAGACACGATCACAGGCAGAAAAAGTTGCTGGTGGAAATTCTTCTGCTGCTTCCAGAGGTGCTGGACTTAAGCACAGCTTTTCTTCCTCGGTGAGTACTCATTAAATTTTAGCGGCCATTACCATGCATGCTGAAATTTAATTGCAGGTGCAAAGATTGATCGAGTTTCCTGTTTCCTGCAGGATTTGGAAGGAACCCAAACTGAATCTGCTCAGAGACGTAAAGCAAGATTAGAGAGGCATCAGAGAATAATGGAAAGAGCAGTATGAATTTCTCCAATTTGCTCATGTTGTGATGCTGTTTATTTCTTCTTGAATTCTCATACTCATGTTTGCATTTTGTACCGTGCTCTTTTCAGGCAAAAGCCCTTGCAGAGAAGAATATGCGAGACATTCTTGCTCAGAGGGAGCAAGCAGAGAGAAATGTAATTAATTTTTCCTAACAAAATTGATGTTCTACTAATGTGATTCTGCAATTTGCTTAACATTGCTTTATTTGTTAATTGTTATTCGATTGCAGAGACTAGCAGAAACTCTTGATGCAGATATTAAGAGATGGGCAAGTGGAAAGGAGGGGAACCTGCGGGCACTGCTTTCTACACTGCAATATGTATGCTGGAGTGTTATAATTAATAATTATATTATTAATTCATTATTAATTCAGCATCATCGTTCTTTCCTTATATTCATTTTTCGCTGGTTGATGTCTTTTTTCCTTTTCTGCAGATCCTTGGTCATGATAGTGGTTGGCAAGCAATTTCCCTAACCGAGATTATAACAACTAATGCTGTAAAGAAAGCTTACAGAAAGGCAACTCTTTATGTTCATCCTGATAAGTTGCAGCAGCGGGGAGCAAGCATTCAGCAAAAGTACATATGTGAAAAAGTCTTTGATCTTCTCAAGGTGAGTCCTATTCTTTAGCTAGAATTATCAGTGAGTTCTGTTTTCCACGCTATTCTGAGGGAAAAGAAAAATGGTACTACACAAAAGTTTCATCTTTTCCTTTCCAAACTCTCCCATGTTGAATTTGTTAGCTAGAGATGCCCTTTTTCCCCTTTTGAATTTGGTTGTCTTATTCTAAAATGTGGAAAAAGAATCTCTTTTCTCTTCCTGTTCCCATAGTCTGAAGCTTCTGTTTTTTCCCTTGATTATTTCTGTTTAATTACTGATCCTCCTAATTTCCTTCACATGGGCACTCACAGGCCGCATGGAACAAGTTCACCTCAGAAGAAAGGTAATTAAGGACAGGGACATCAGAGATAGTGTGCGTGGTCTAATTGTATTTGCCCAGCATGATTTTGTTCTGTAAATTCATTGAAATGACTTTGGCCAGTAAATTCAAAATCGATAGAGTTATTCTCAATCAGCTAACCTACAGGAATGCTTTTTCCTTCAAGAACCAGAAAGAATCACTTGCTCTCTGATCACTCGCAATGCAGTGACTTACATGACATACAAAAGTTGAGCACTTAAAATGTTCAGATATTAAAATAATACCTGGAAAATGCTTTTACCATCCATGGGAGGATCTCATGATCTCATCAAAACAAAGAGGGGATTTTACATTGTTAGTAATGATTGCCCTTAAACTGAAAACAAACACAAGGTAAAGATCGTATTTTAACTTAAAACTACCAAAACTTTCCGTCACTGTTCATTAAAATGTAGGATGCAGGATACGTAATTTTTATCTGATCTGCTAGGCACTGGAGCAATCAACAAAGCAAAAGGGAGAATGAAAATAACACCACAATGGTTTAACTAGAAACCTCTAGCTAAGTAAAATGTAATCCGATCACAGCCCAAGTGCATGGAGCATTATTGCGTTTTGTGCATGCATACGGTTCTCAGCTTGGGGAAAAACTATGGAGTTTGGAGCTTCAATGACGCCATCAGTGACTTCCACACCTCTCTCTGCTGGTAGACAGTGCATAAAATAGGCCTTTGGTCCTGCTAATTTCATGAGTTCTTCACCCACCTGCAGGTAGTCATATATCAGGATCAAGCGCAAGAGAGAATAAGATGGTACCAATTAGACCACTATTCTTGCTCTATAAAAATCAAGTGCACACACTAGTACAAAATTGTCCAGGAGAACTGGTTGCAGTTCCATCACTAAATTAGCAAAGGGTGCAGCAACCAAATTTTCTTTAACCATTCATATCGTGCCAACATTTTTCCTTTTGAGTTGAAAAATCTTTTAACAAAAATTTGATTTGAGAGAAGGAGCCTCTTAACCATCATCAGGTCAATTTCCTATATATACTTAGAATAATTTCCTAGCATGTATCTGCGATGTTGAGCTAAGTGAAAAACATCTTCAGTCTTCACTGGTTTATTTTAAACACCAGTACCAAAGTGAAAAACTGGCAACACACAAAAAAAGCATGCAGCTTCAAATACAACTTCAACTTCATTTGTAAAGAAGAAGCACCATTTATGTGTTTCTATGAAAGTCAGCATGTGAAAAGATGCATTCCCTAAAGCTAGGACATCCAACATCTAGGAATAAGGTTTCCAATGCAAACATAATAAGTAGGATTATGCTGATTTAATTCGACCTATGTACAAAATTAAGATGGCACTTAGCTTAATTTTCTAAAACTCACGTTTAGGTATGCCACAAGAAACCTGAAATTCATGATACCAACAAGTTAGTGGCAAGCTCAGTAAAGGATATTTCCGACTCATACCTGGAAGTCTTGAAACAATTGACGGCGATGTGCAGCTTCTTCTTTTTGCCCCATGCTGGCCCAAACATCTGTATACACCACATCAGCTCCTACAACAGCTGCTTTGGGATCATTAGTTATCTCAATTTTGCTGACTCCAGTTTCTTGTGCTTTCTGAACAGTCTTCTCATCAGGCTCAAAGCCCTTGGGACAGACACAGACAAAATGGAAAGGGACAATTGCTGCCATCAACAGCCAAGAATGCACAATGTTGTTTCCATCTCCAACATAGACAACCTAAGAATTCCGATTATTTAAATGACATTGACAATCACTAGTCATTTATTTTCAACAGCAGGAAAACTTAATTGACTTAGAAGATGGCTGCAAGAAAATTGGGGATTCACCTTAGTCCCCTCTAGCTGACCAATGTGTTCTATTATTGTGAGTGCATCAGCCATTATTTGACAAGGATGGTTGTAGTCAGTCAAGCCATTGATAACGGGAACAGTTGCATATTTAGCTAGATCTAGGATGTCCTGAAATAGAATTGAATAACATATCAATGGTCATATATTCAACACAAGAGATGCACAAAATATGATGAGTTTCAGAGATCCTTAATTAAAGTAGAAGAGTTGCATGCTTTATGCATCAAGTATGAAAATTAGAATATTAAAAAGAGTTGCATTTCTTTGAAACCAAAATGTTCAGAAGTTGAAAAATCATATGCAAGCAACCTATTCAGTCACAGAGGAGGTTTTTATCATAGCATTCCTTGGACAGTTGGACAACTTAGTTCACAGGGTTTTTACCACATGGGCTTCAGTTCATGTGTGATGGGGTTGAAAAGCACAAAATCCTTCAAACTCACCAGCATACCTGATGAGCAAAGACACGAGCCATAATGATATCATTATAGCGAGATAAAACACGAGCAATATCCCTTGTTTCCTCCCTCTTACCCATCTGGATGTCATTTGGTCCTAAGTAAAGAGCATGTCCTCCAAGCAAGTGAAACCCTGTCTCAAATGAAACTCTTGTTCTCATGGATGGCTTGGTGAAAATCATTGCCATTGTTTTACCTTTAAATGGGAGATAGGAATTCTCTCCAGATCTTATCAGTGCCTTGACCTCTTTGGCTCGGTTCAAAATCTTCAGAATAGTTTCTTTATCAAAATCATTGATGTGCAAAAAATCCTTCAGACCCTTACTGGCTGGAAGCAAAAACAATAAAGAATCACAAACAGATAATCTCAAACAGTAATACATAAAGCTTTCCCTGACAAACATCTGGTAATGGTTTAGGGGATGATCAGATAGGAAATACTTCTCATCAACATCTCTGACACAAGTTCAAAACTTCATTTCAATGTTGATATACTGCAGAACACAGTTTGCAGAAAGCCTTTGCAACGAGCCACAGAGAGAATTCTGGTGCACAGAAATGAGAACTAGTATGCCTGAGTTTGTTGCTTAACTAGTTGACATGAACAAGCGAAATTTACATGTTTTCCAAGTAGTGCTAATATTGTGAACCATGAATCACCTACAATATATCGAAAACACATGACTAAAACTAAATGTAAACAAATCAAAATAAATATATAGGAACTCTAGAAACCAGAAACCAGATGAAAAACTTGATGTCGGATTGCTGAAGGACAGGCACACTAGAAGCAATGGAACACTGTAAAAGATTCTCAGCTAACCTTATATTGCTAGCAAATAAGTTCAGATTGCAGAAAATCAACATCGAGATGTTAACTGAAGTAGAAGAAGCACAAAAAAGAAATTCAAGAAATGCGAAGCAACCATTGAAGAAAACAAAGAGGTGCAAATCGAACAATGTAGGCTTTTCCAAGTCATCTTATAAGAGAAAGTTTGCATTTTCAAGAACCTCAAGGCAAAAAAAAAAACCTCAAACAAAAGCCCTTAAACCCCATTTCTCAATTTCACCTATCAATGGGTTCTTACGAGCGAACTCAAAACTGAAAGAGGACACCATCTTGATCAAGATTGAAGAAAGTGGGCTCAACCTTTTCCATTGACATAAGTCGAAGATGATGAGACAGCAGAGGCGGGGTTGGCTTGGCAGGAGATTCGTCGGCGAATAGAAGAACCAACCGGAGAAACACCCGAAAATCGGAGATACTTGGTAGAGAAAAAGGTAGATGAGGCTGACGAAAGAGAAGCTCCATCCTTAGTTGAACCAATAGCAGGCACTTGAGTGAAAATGGCATTGGCAGCCATTGCTGTTCTCTCTCACTGTTACAAAACAAGAGCAGAGGTGGTTTGCTGGCTACAGATTTCCTGCTCGCAAACAACTCTGAAAAAGGACCCAATTTGCTGGTTCTAAAACTAGTAAGGCATCAATTTCTCAATAATTCTATTTATACAATAAGAAGTATAGAAAACTTTTACACTTTCTCCGTCATTTTAATCCTTTTTCATTAATTCTAAATTACTAAATTAATTAGAATCAGAAATATAAATATATTTTTATAAAAAAAATTATCTTAGTTTTAAGAAAAGACGAGGGTGTTGTTAATTTATAAATAGTGATGGACTCTATTCTTCTGATATTGAATGTCTCAATTTTACTTATATATATTTTAAAAAATTAGTTAACGTAATTTATTTTAAACTTAATCATAACAATTTTAAATAAAAATTTAATTAACTTTTTTAAAATAATGTATTTATTTTTAAAATAAAAATATAAACATTTAATTTTGAATCGAGGGAAGTAATAATAATGTAGTTAGTAGATTAATTAAAACAAAAAATTGTTCCCTTGTCTTTTTATCCTTTGCCACCTGGCTTTGTAAAGTTTGGTAGTAATTGCCATTTTAAAATTATTAATTAATCTTAATTTCGGAAATTATATTACTAACTGGACCAGCCTTAGCCCAAAACTTTCTAAAAAAAAGGGCCCATTCTAGGTTTCTCATGCAGTCACACTTGCATTTTTTTTTTTTTCTCTCAATGTGATTTTAAAAAATTTTGCTCTATCTGTGTGAAATTTAAACACCTCTGATTTGCTTTGAAATATGGAAAACTTAAATTAGTTATTTTTTTATTTTATTTTTAAAGCATTAAAATGAAAAAATTAATTTATTAAGAATCCATAGTTTGATGGTAATGATGGTACTCGAGACCCTTGGGGGGATAGGTGAAGGTGAGGTCAAAAAAATAGGAGTGAAAACTAATTTTATTAAGTTCAACTCTATCTTTCTGCGTATTCTAATTTTCGTGAGTTGCACGTCTTAATCGGCAGTTGAAGTGCATGGAAACTGATCCAGACATCGCTAGATTAAAAAAAAAAAAGGATTAAAAGTATAAGTGAAGCGCTTAGTTTATAAAAAATTATTATTATTTTTACTTTAGCAAATGTGAAAAAAGTTCAAATAAACAATTATGACATTGGTAAGATTTTGTTCTCCTTCTATTTTTATTTCTATTCTTTTGTATGTAAATTAGATTGATTTTATATATGGTCAAAAGGAAAAGATGAAAACAATCAACAAAGCTTTGAAATGTAAAAAGGAATGATACATAAGGCCATAAATAATTTCCTAACATATGTACAATGAGAATTATAGGCATTGGAAAAGTTGTTTTGGTTCTAGAAAACAGTAATACATGCTTAATTTTCTTGATGTGGACAAAAATGATGAATTACCATTTAGAAAAATAATTAAGGGGAAAAAAAAGGTAAAACAAAATTAGGTGGAATGAGAAATGAAATCCCCCATTTTCATAAATTTTATGGTTCTAAATTAGTTATAATTATATATAAACACTTAGAAAATAAAAATTAAATTCAAAATTTTTTATATATATATATTTATATAATATGAGTAATATTCGCTTTCGATCTCTAACTATCAATGCTTCCTCCAAAAGCTTAAGCATGTGAGATGATATTGGGGGGGTCGAACTCTAAGGTCTACTCAATGTCGTGAGTTTGTCTCTTACTACCATCCATTTATTATATTATTATCACAATGCTTGTCATAATTATATAAATACTTATAAAATAAAAATTGAATTTAGAATTATATATAAATATATACGGATTTGTTAAGTCGTGCACTGAAGCGCGCATTAACTGTTACCGTAACGGAATTCTTGCTCCGCTTGGTTGGCTGCATGAGCGCTGTAGCAAGAATTCCATTACGATAACGGTTAGAGCACGCGTTAGCAAAACCATAAATATATATATATAATATGAGTAATATTTGCTTTTTATTCCTATCTATCAACACTTGCTCTAAAAGCCTAAGCATGTGAGACAATAACGGGAAGTCGAATTCAGGACATTGAGTTGACCTACTTAATGTCCTGAGTTCGACTTCTACTATCGTCCATTTATTATATTATTATCACAATGCTTGTCATATCGTATATAGCGGTAGTATTTCATATTTCTTGGTTCTAATTACTGCCACTTTCACCCTCACCCCCCACCATTTTGGCAGTGGAATAAATAAATAGTAGTGAATTTTGTTGTCTATTTCATTTCGGAAAATGACATACAATGTTTAAGGATAAAAAACATATACGTAAACATCTATAACAATATATATTTATATATTATGATGGGTATCAAAACTTACTTTAAACCCTCGTGTGTATTGACATGAAATTGAACTAAATGAATACATACAAGGTGAGCACCCATACCTAACATAGTATTTTTGTATATAGGTATGTACATATATACCATTTGTGTTTTCAATTTTTTTTCAATTTAACTTGCATTTGCCTTAGATTTCGACTCTTATTTAAAGATAATCTTATATTAATTAACCGTCTGCTTATCAATTATCCTAAATTTAGAGCATTATACATCTCAATACCGAATATATATGTACATAGATATATAGCTAGTTATATTCTTTCTTGAATTAATCCGTAAATATTCACTCTATGATGGATTGAACTGGAATGCTTGTCTTGAACAATCATACTAATCATAGAATCAAAGCCTACAACTCATACCTTAATAATATTATTACTATTTGCTCTATAACGATTTGAAGTCGGATGATCACTGTCAATGTTTTGTCTTGTCCTGCTAATTAGGGAATCCAGATTGCCAATTTGATGAGATTCGGTTGAAGGTTCCATCAAAAACAGTTGAATTCAGATTCACATAACGTTTCCAACCAAATATTAAGGCTTAAGTGGCTCCATAATTTCATTGATCAATGGTGGAAATATTCAAAATCATATATCTCATTTAATTTAATTTTTTTTTTAATATGTGTTTCACTTATTCAAATAGTATAACAGTCTTATCTATTACTGTTAGATCATAAATTTGAATCATGAAAGCGAGCGTATGTATGTAAAATTATGAGCCGGCAGTTACCTAGTAAAACAAGTAGGTTTGGTTTGCATTATTGATCATTTCTTGAACAGAACTGTGTTAGGTGAATTATGCATTTGTTAGTTCTTGGGTGATAATGAGTCATGAATGCTACCTTTTGTGGCAGAAGTACTGTTACCCCGTTAACCTGATTTGGATATGCAAACAAACGATGTTTACCAAAATGTCCTTGGATTTGTCTAAACTGTAAAATCACAGGGCAAGATTGTAAGCGACAATTGCATGAATGCGTGCAAGAAAATATGAAAATAACTCCTAATTAGGGCAACAAAATTCGGCCCACAAAAGAAGGTAGAAAATGCTGTTTGGGCTGTCCTATAAAACATCAACCATTTATATATATAAATGAGTTTCTGTACAGAGATGTACTCTTTATATAGATCCAACATTAGCTGGTCCAAAAGGCAAGATTGGGAAAGAATAAGATCATGATCGTGAAGGAGAAGAAGAAGAAGAAGAAGCTGCAGTCTGCCGGTGTTCTTCTGTTCTTGGTTTTCTTGTTCCATAATGTTTCAGCAGATGATGGGTTCATCACAACTAAAGGGAATCAGCTTCTGTTGAATGGCAGTCCATTCTATGCAAATGGGTTCAATTCTTACTGGCTGATGTATTTTGCTGCAGACAAATCTCAGAGAGACAGAGTATCCTCTGCTTTTCAAGAAGCTGCAAATCATGGACTTGTCGTTTCAAGAACTTGGGCTTTCAGCGATGGAGGATTTTTCCCTCTACAGTATTCCCCTGGTTCCTACAATGAACAGATGTTTCGGGTAATTAATTTCTTCATTCTCCTCATCTTTCATTACAATATTCATCTCTAATTAATTGTTTCTGTGTTCTCTTTTGGAGGGATTGGATTTTGTTATATCCGAAGCAAGGAACTTTGGCATGAAGCTAATACTGAGCTTGGTGAATAACTATGAAGATTATGGAGGAAAGAAACAGTATGTAAACTGGGCAAGGAACAACGGGCAGAACTTGAATTCAGATGACGATTTCTTCACTAATGACGTTGTTAGAGGCTATTACAGGAACCATATTAAGGTCAGTAAAATTGTGAGTCATTACAAGAACCATATTATAATTATAGTCATCAATCATCATGCAGGGGCTCTGTAGTTATGATAACTCATCGTAATAATAGTTCATCGAGGAGCTTACAAGGATATGATTCTGCAAAATTAAACAGGCAATTCTTACAAGAACGAACAGCTTCACAGGAGTAGCTTACAAGGATGATCCTACAATAATGGCATGGGAACTCATGAACGAGCCCAGGTGCAACTCTGATCCGTCAGGAAAGACCATACAGGTCTGTTCGTAACTGGGTGTGGCTATGTTTTTTTTTTTTTTTGGGTGGTTGGCTTTACTTTTGCCATAATAAGAAGAATAAAGGAAGAAAAAGAAATGGAGATCATGAATTTCTTCCTTAGCTTTTATTGAGATGACCACCAAAAAAATTGAAGTCATTCAATTTTCAGTGGTCAGCAGATCTTAAAACAAGTCACGGGCAAAACTTGGAATTTTGGGTAGGATAAGGAAATATGGCATGTATGAATCGACTTCTTCGTCGTATTACGCCGTGCATGCAGTCATGTACTTAGCCTTTAAAGAGGCCGCTAGGAGAGTTATGGGGTTGGAAAATTTTTTTGTACCTTCATTTTGGTGCCTTATACATTTTAAAAGAAGTATTTCTTTATCATTATGTACAAGTCATCAATCACTGTTCGTTAAAATTAAGATAATATTTTTCTTTTTGAAATGTTCATATTTATAATTCTAATCAAACAAATAATAGTCAATAGAAAAAAAAAAAGAAATCTAATAAATCAATAACAATGACGTTAAGAAAAAGTGTACTTAAGTGATTTATAAATATAGATGGAGGGAATATTATATTATATTATATTATTTCTTGTTGATTTATGCATGTTAATGTTAAAGATCAAGTCCAGGAAAAATTTTCTTAAAATTTTAAGGTAATTAAGTTTAATCTTAGTGGCCCATATCATTCATGTCTATACTTTTTTGAGAAAGTAATTTTGTTTTTATATACGTAAGTCATAGAGATTTTTTAATTTTTTAATATATATGATTCTCAAGAACTTGCATTCTGGTTACTCAGGCATGGATTCTTGAGATGGCTTCCTACTTGAAGTCCATAGACAGTAATCACCTATTGGAAGTAGGACTTGAGGGGTTTTATGGGCAGTCAAACCCTCAGAGGCAGCAGTACAATCCGAATCTTCAAGTTGGAACAGATTTCATAGAGAATAATCAAATTGCAGGCATTGATTTTGCCACAGTTCACTCATACCCTGATCAATGGTGAATGTCCAGTGAAACCTGAGAAATATTTTCCTAATAACTGAAAGTTCTTGATTGCTCTTGATATACTTCTGCAGGTTGGTTACCGAAAGCGAGGATGCCCAGCTTTCATTTCTGAGAAAATGGCTCAGCATTCATATTGCAGATGCAGAGAATGTTCTTCACAAGCCACTTCTGTTCACAGAGTTTGGAAAATCATCTAAACAACCTGGTTTCAGCATGCAGCAAAGGGACTCCCTATTTGATACTGTTTATTCAGTTATTTATTCCTCTGCCAGAGGTGGAGGTGCAGCTGCAGGTGGCCTCTTCTGGCATCTGCTACAAGAGGGGATGGACTCTTTCCATGATGGTTATGAGATCATCTTAAATGAAAGCAGTTCAACAGCAAGCATAATCTCTCAACAATCACAGAAGCTTAACAAGATCCGGAAAATGTATGCAAGGCTCGGGAATGTATCAAGATGGAAGAGTAAGCGGGGCAAGAAAGGCAGAAATGCTGGAAGTTCAAATAACAGAAAACCTTAATAGAAAAAAGGTACTCTGTATTATATAAGTGACTGGGAGCAAGTGCTCTACCAGAGAACAAACCAGAAAAAGAGTAGCGAAATGAGCAATACGGCAGAAATAGCCTTAACTACTAATGAATGTTTTTATTCGAGGAAGTAAATTGAACTAGAAGGGTAAAAGAATTTTCAAATACTAGAAGAACGAGTGTAATATATATACAGCTACATGTTCTACTGGATGATTTTAAGTGATCATAATGTAATGCACTTAAAAAGATTTCATATGATGGCTCCATCTTTGATTGTTGCATTCTTCAGAATGACTGTTATTCCAGATCTAATGTAAAATCCTTCTTCACCCCTATCTGCTTCTTCAACACCCTGAAAATTCCATTAACATTTAATATAGTAGGCAGGCATCGATTCTGATAGCAAGTACTAGTCACAGAAAAGAGGATAACTTACATCCTTATTTGCAATGATCACATCTTTTCCAATCTTAGCGTTCTTGTCGATAATACAGTTCCTTAATGCAAAATCATAAAAGACATCATTATTAATAATTCCCAAAAATTCTACTTTCAAAACGAAGTTCTTGCACTATAACCATGAACGATAGATGCTGTTTGATGCTACCATATCAACAGTAGAATCTTGCACATGACTTTGTTTACCGATATAGTTACTAGTCAATAATACTTGTAGTGGGCTAATGATGATTGGGACATTAAAAGTAAGGTTTTTCCACATTGTTTTTCTGCTCTGTGTGTGTTTTTAATTTCCTTTTTTTAGGGCTGAGAAGGGTTTCCATAAAATGAGAATTAAACCCTAGTAACGCTAACAGGTGGTAGGAAAAATCAGTGGCTCCTTATATATTATATATACCTGATTTTAGTGTTCTGTCCAACACCAATGGGAACTTTCCCGTCAGCCAACAGAGAGGCAATTTCAGATTCAGTTTGATAGTAATCAGCACCCATCATCATGGTGTCCTGAAAAGTGCAGCAAGGGGAGTGGGGAAAGAAAATATTTGACAGTTGTGACAATGCGCCAGAAATTACTGTGAAGAAAATATAAGGAGAAAATGCAATTAAATTTCATAGCACTTGTTTGATTCTAGACCTCAACCAAAGATAATTATTAGAAATGTACTATTGTTACTTCTTTTATGTGGACCGTGGAGGTTGTCATTTCAATATTAAACTTTTGCGGTGCTAACGTTTGGTAAAATGACTTACAATCAGTTCCACACCATAGTCTAGGCGTGATCGGACCCCCACTACGGAGTGCTGGACACTGCACTCTCTTAGAAAACAACCATGTGAAATTATTGCATCCACAATCTGAAAAAAGACCAATATTTTCTAAGTTGGACAAAAATAAGGTGCTCTAGAGAAATACTGAAAAACCACATACCCTGCATCTTTCAACTTTTGTTGGGGGTAGGTATCTTGGAGATGTATAAAATGGGTTCTTCGAGTCATTAAAGTCGAACTTTGGAGGCTGCAGAAAAGAACATTTCATATTTAGAATGCACAGTTTAATCTCCACTTTCAAGTGATTAAAGAGATGAAAGAATTAAATTGAGCACGAAGATTATATATTTTTGTCCACTTCTCTGTTTAACATAGAATACTCTTGTAAATTGCATGGGAGATCACTTGTACTTTCTCCATTCCTTCTTAGTTGTCCTTGAAGAAATATAATTTTACCAACTTCAAAGGATATTTGCAGTTCACTAAAATCTAAACTCCAAACTAACTTTTTGACTTTATATGGAGGATTAGAATTTAGAACTGAAAAGATGACAGTCACCTGCTCTGTTAGGGCCAAATTGGCATCGAAAAAAGACTTAATTGTTCCAATATCCTCCCAATAATCCTTAAACAGATATGCCTGAGAACAAAAATCACCACAAACAAAATCCTTAAGATATTGTGACATCCATTCATTTCACCAAATGCAATGAATTTGGACAAATTAAACGAATACAAGTTAGATTTAACCTGAACGTTGTGATCCTTCACGGCTGGAGGAATTATCTCAGATCCAAAGTCATTGCAGAAAGGATACTTGCAGGTCAGAAGCTTCAATAGAACATCAGTTTTGAAGACATAAACGCCCATTGATGCAATATAAGGGTACTCCAGTGCTTCTTTCTCAGAAAGTCCTAGAAGGGAGGTGTTAACTTTCTGCGGTGCAATAAAACATTAACATCAGAGCCACGTCCTGAGATAACTTGAGATACCTAACAACTTGAGCACTAGAATGTGCTAGAGATCCACCAAAGGTAAAAAAGTATTGAATAAAGACCAGAACGGGTAAGAAACAGGTCAAATAAATTTGAATACCATTGCTTTCAATGCAGAGCCTTTTGGTTTCTCGGAGAAGTTGATGATACGCCCTGTCTCATCAATTTTCATCAGCCCATAATCTGAAGCCCGACTGCCAGGAAGAATATCAAAATGAAAATGCAAGTTTCAAACCAGGTTGGAGATTAGGGGCAAAAAAGTAGCACAAGCAAAAACAAAATGAATTTTATCTATCAACGGATGTTCTCTAGATATTGAAAAAGACAAGTCAGTTTTGAGTATACATTTTATTTGTATGTCAAAAAAAAAAAAGATCATGAAGTTGTCAGGTACAAGTCTGATGGTGCATGTATTTACTATAAATTTTCAAAAGAAACAAATCACATACCTATCATCCATGGGTACACAGGAGACTGTGATATCGGCATTTGAATCTACATGTTTCTGCAAGCACAATTTTGAATAGCAATATAAAGCTTCATGAACAGGGAGAATTGATTAGATTCAACAAGTACCCAACAATGAACTGATACCTGAACAAAATCCATGTAATTCATCCTATAAAGATGGTCGCCAGACAAAATGACTATATGGTCGACATTCTTGGTCTTGGCATCCTACAAAAACCATCCAAGATCAGCATCAATAATCTCTACAGGATTACCAGTCTAATGGGCAATGGAACCAATGCCAAGTACACACCTCGAATACCCATATAAATTGCCGAACAGCATCGGCAGTGCCCTGGAACCACTTTTTGCCTGCATCCCCTGGTGTCTGAGTTGCAGCAAGAACCTAGTTTCCAGGTAGAATTTTCTTTAAATCATCAGGGCGTTACTGCTTACCAATTTCAAATAGTTTCCTTTACCATCATGTTATCTTGTGGGGCATATGATGTGGGGGATCGTAATAAAGTCATTTGCCATAGTAAAAGAAATTTTAAGACCATAAGGAATTCAAATATAGTAATGTAATTGTACCAAATCCATGCCTACTCTTGGCACTGAAGTTCTCCTTCTTTTCCTAAACATGCTACCATAAATTACTATTGAGTTACTTCAGGCACTGCAGGAACTAGTAAGACTCTAATACACTGAAAAAGAAATAGCCATACCTCTACAAATCCATTTCCAAAACTTACACCATTACCAAAATTGTAAGTTCTAGCAAGGTGACGATTCAGGGAAAAGGAATTGAATTGAGTCAAAATGAAAATTTTCCGAATGCCACTATTGATGCAGTTACTCATGGGCACGTCTATTAGCCTATAGCAACCTCCAATTGGCACCTGCATTTCACATGAAATGAACATATAGATATTAGGAGTGTGACCAATCCTAATCGAGTCCCAAATATATTCAACTCAGCAGTCCAGTGCTTTATGGTGCTGATGAACCTTCAAAATAATCTTTAGAGCAAAAGAACATTTGTACATCATTCAAATAATTACACAAGGACAAACAGTGTCCCTCTTACAGCCGGTTTTGCTCTTTTGCCGGTGAGAGGAAAAAGGCGAGTTCCTGCACCTCCACCCAGGATGATCGAAGCTATGCTCTTAGGATCTACAGTATGGTGATCATCTTCAAACAATGGTGCCTCCCATTGCTAAAACCAATATGAATAACAACAAATGAGAAACATTTAACGAACGATCATTACAGAAGAAGGTGCGTTCTCGTAATGCAGTCGATGAGAAGATTAATTTGATCAAGGGACCAGTAGTATTAGTGAGAACAAGATAAAGAAACTCACCATAAAGTCTTGATCTATCTCTTCTGTAAAAACAGAGAAAGCAACCCCAGGCTTGATCTTCCTACTCCCATTTAGACCTCTGAAGCTCTCACTCAACTTGGTGCCAAAGATCTTGTTTTTGGAATTGCCCTTGATCTTCTGACCCCAAAACACCTTGTATCCTACATCAAAACAATTCTTGATTTGCACTGGGTGTGCAGTGGCTTTCATTGAGGCACAGCAAGAATCCATTTTTCGCGACAAGCGACAACCCAGTAACCAAATCCAAAATAATCACGAAAAGATTCCTGGACGAAATCAAATATTCAAATATAAAGTATCAGGAATATACTGCAAAAACAGTATAATATCTTCTGATACCAAGATAATGTATACTTTAAAATGCAAAACTACTTTCCAGAACAATCCAAGATTCACCGTCCACGTGTACCATTGCTACTAAGAAAGTATCCGAAAAGGCTCAAAACTTTGTTTCTAGCCCAAATCATTTGCTAATCCTACATAAAAGAAAAGGCCAATGAATATTGAATATTCAGATCGAAGATGAGAGTGATTGGATACCCGATCCTACAACAGAAAGGTTATAATAATTCACCAATGAAAAGGGATCTTGAAAAGCTAAACAGTCATTTGAGACAGAAACTACTAAAGATCATGTATCTTTGAATGGAGATGAGGAGAAAAATTGCAGCCGGAATTCTTTCCAGGCAGCTCTATGAACAAAATTTTATCATTTTTCCACGAGGAGGAAGGAATAGAGAAGGAGAGATCTGCGAGACGGCGTGGAAATAAACACTTCCTCACACTATTCTGGGGTCAGTCCCAGTTACGAGGTCCACTAGCTTCCATTGCCACCTGTCGCACCCATGAGTTTGGCCTGTGGTCAAATGTATGTATTTAATTATGACTAGGAGTACTTTCAAATAAAGAAAGAATAAAGGTTAAAGCGGTGATTTTCTCCGATTGACGGGTAAAACGGCTAATATAATCTCAAAACTTTTTTGTTTTGATAGAATTGATTTATATATTTTTTTAAGGTTTTATAATTTTTTTTAAAAAAATTTTGACTACGTTTTTTTTTTTTTTTTTAATGTTTTATAACTTTTTATATCAATTATGTGTAACTTTTTTATTTTATTCATATAGATATATATATATATATATATCTTTTAATGTTTCATAATTTTATATCATTTTTTGACTTAATTGATAACCGATAAAAGTTACGGGATCTTAAAAAATTAAAAAAATATATATATATAGATCTATTTGGCCAAAAAAAAAGTTATGAAATTTTAAAAGATTAAAAAAAAAAAGATATTTATATGATCAAAATAAAAAAAATGTATGTGATTAAATTGACCATTTAACCTTCCATTTTTTATTTTTAGCTCATAATCGATCAAGAAAAAAAATATATTTCATGATTCTTTTCCCCCCCCCCCCCCTTTTCTTAAGATATTAATATTTCTTAAGTTTCAAAGTAATAGGTTAAAAAAAGGTTTGAAAGCTGAAATTATATTATTTTGAACTTTAATATATAAATTACCATATTTTACTTTCAATCGCATATTTTTAGCTAATGGGTTTTTATTTTTCTAATGATATACATTATTTTTGAAATCGAATGTATACATTATTATTTTGAGTTGTCTGAAAATTAATGTCTCATTTCTTAAATTAGTTAAAATTTTATTAAGAAATTGATATTATTAAGTGTAAAATGAACTAAATCAACTCATTTTCTTAGAATTTGTGTAAGTTAAAATAAGACATTCAATTCCGAATGGAGGGAGTAGAAAATTTGAATTAGCAAACTTCTTGTTGGTGTAAAAATGCTTTTATAAACTCTATTATTATCATGATTTTTATACCTTGAAATTTTTTTTAAAAAGAAATCTTTTATTATTATTATTTTAAAAAATTACAATACCTTATGCAATTTTTATATGTCTATGGGGTTAAACATTCTCCTCATAATGGAGTGGCAAATTGGTTTCTCTAGTGGATTTAATTTTTTACATTTTTGAAGGATAAAAATTGAGAATTTTTTGTTAAAGAATAAGAAAATGTAACACATTTTACAAGTAAATTTAAAGATTTTCTAAAGCACAAGGTTGTGATTATACAAAACGAAACTTTTTGAAGGATCTAATTCTCATGGCTTTTGTGAATGAAAATGAATGACCCATTGAAATGGCCAAATGAGCTGAAATTTAGACAAAAAGAAAGGCCCAATGGACTCTGGTGAGTACAACAAAATTCAATTCAAAATTGTAGTATTTTAATTTCTTTTTTTATTTTTAGACTAGTATTTTATGTGAATTAATTTAATATTAGTAGTAGCTTTGAAGTATTAAATTAGTTAGAATATTCCGATAGCAAACAAATAAGGTTAAATGATGAATTTAGTCCCATAATTTTTTTTGTTTTGATGTAAATATATATATTTTTATCTTTTAATCATGACCTTTTTTTTTTGTCACTTAGTTTCGTATATTTTTTTTTAATCTTTTAATGTCTTATAACTTTTTATCGATGATCAATTAGGTTTTATAATTTTTTATTGGTGACTAATTATATTAAAAAAATGATATAAAGCTATAGAAACTTAATATATATATATATATATATATATATATATATTTATATGAAAATGTTTAACAAATGCAACTGTTAGTCAACTAAAGGTCAAAGTTAATGATCAACTATATTATTTTTTTTCAAAGAATTAATT